>JAEQBH010006347.1:0-434461 GCA_016808115.1 Tetrastigma voinierianum | reverse complement strand
CAAAACCTTGAATGAGCCTAAAAGGAATTACCACTACAGAGAAGGAATTGTTGGCAGTGGTGTATGCTTTAGACAAATTTCGAGCATACTTGGTTGGGTCTGATATAGTCATTTTTACAGACCATTCCGCTTTAAAATACCTCCTAACCAAACAAAATGCAAAAGCAAGGCTCATCCCAGATGGGTTCTTACTTCGGGAGTTTAATTTGCAAATTAAGAAAGACAAGAAGGGAGTAGAGAATGTGGTGGCGGATCATCACATCCAGTTAACAATAGCTCATGACACTCATAGTCCACCATCAATGATGAATTTCCTGAGGAATCCCTGATGCAGCTAGAGAAAGCTCCCTGGTATGCTCACATTGCCAATTTTCTCTCCGAAACTCGGTGATTAGGAAGAGCGAGGATAGGAAGTACTTCTTTGCTAAGATCCATTCCTATTACTTGGAAGACCCTTTTTTATTCAAGTATTGTGTAGATCAAATAATCAGGAAGTCGTTAGCGGGGAGACTAGCAGTTACAGTGCTTGCCATGAGCGCTGTGGAAGTCATTTACGGCTTCGAGAAGGCGGCAATGAAGGTGTTGCAATCTGGTTTCTATTGGCCTTCATTATTCAAGGAAGCACACCAAATGTGCCGTGTGTGTGATAGATGCCAAAGACTCGGGAAGCTGTCTCGCCGTCATATGATGCCTTTGAACCCAATTTTAGTGGTCGAATTATTCGATATGTGGGGCATCGATTTCATGGGACCTTTTCCCCCGTCATATGGTCATACATACATTTTGGTGGGAGTAGACTATGTCTCCCGAATGGAGTTGAAATAATCACATAGACCAATGACAATAGGGTGGTAATTAAATTCTTAGCCAATATCTTTTCAGGTTTGAAGTGCAGAAAACCATTATTAGTGATGGAGGTTCTCATTTACGCCAATAAACCATTTGAAAACCTCATGGCTAAATATAGTTTTAATGAGAAACACAAAGTGGCCACCCCTTACATCCTCAAACAAGTGGTCAAGTAGAACTTGCCAATAGAAGGAGATTAAGACCATTCTAATGAGAAGTGGTAGCACCAACGGGAAAGATTGGTCTATCAAGCGCTTGATTCAGTGGGCTGCGGAATGACTTTCGAAACGATCACGGGAATGTCCCTTATCGGTTGGTCTATGGTAAGGCATGTCACCTTCCAGTGGAGATCGAGTACAAGGCATGGTGGGCAATCAAGAAGCTGAACATGGACCTAAGTAAGGCCGGAGTTAAGAGGTTCCTTGATCTCAATGAGTTGGAAGAAATACGGAATGATGCCTACTTGAATTCGAAGATTGCAAAGGAAAAATAAAAAAGATGGCATGATCAAATGATAATCAGGAAGAATTTTAAGGAGACCAAGTTCTTTATACGACTCCAAACTCCATCTATTTCGAGGCAAGCTCAAGTCACGATGGACATGCATACCCCAATGGTTCAGTAGATCTAATCAATCTAGATGATAACAGGGTGTTTAAAGTCAATGGACAGAGGGTGAAACCTTATGTGGTGCAGCAGGCCAGCAGTGAAGAAATTCTCCTGCTGGATCCTCCCTGAGCCCTACAATCCCCACCATACTTGAGGAGCCGGTTAAAGGTAATTTTCATGCTCCACATGTCTTGGATGTTCAAATTTTGTTTTCTTTTATGGTTCCGTTGCCGGTTCCCCAAACCTCTAAAGGTAATTTTGCATATCATGTTTTGTGCGCCGCCCATGTGTAGCATTTTTATTTTCAATTGAACAATTGGGTGCTTCAATTGAACAATTGAATTTACTTCAATTGAACAATTGAATTGCCCCGATTGGACAATTGAATTGCCTTTAAATGGAAAATTTGAAACCTTGTTGTCACCTTTATGTTAGAACAAATTCATGTTTGATATCATTTTTGAGTCGATTGAAGTTCCAGCATGTAGCAGACACATTTTTTTTTTCTCCTTAAGCTGAGTCGCACTACACACCAGATTGTTTCAATAGGCTGTGAATTTGTTTACCTCCTTTCACTTTGCATAGCCGGCCTTAGGCATGTTGGCAACCCATGATAGGTTTGTGTTACCCACATTTGAAGACCAATGTAGTCTTCCAAAAAGGAAAAGAAAGAAAAGCAAAAGAAAAAGAAAAGAAAGAAGAAAAAGAAAAATAAAGTCGTGACCTTGCCTTGAAACCGAACCGCGATCGAGGGTGTATGGTGAAAACCTTTGAAGCCGATGCCTGGCCTTAATTGGTTGAGAGTCGTCGATTTAGTGTTCGATTACATGGGTGGATAGGTAGAGTTTGATTTGTAGGTGCTTGATTTTAAAGTCATTAGTCGGGTGAAACTTTGTAGAGTTTATGGTCGATCCTTTTGTGATGCCCTAAACCTTAATTGGTTAGAAGTCATCGGTGGACCCGGATTACGGACTTTGGTGAACTCGAATTTTAAGCATTGCACCCTCGATAACCAGTTGAATAAAGAAAGAAAACGTAACCTTCTCCTTATCTGGGTTCCAGCAGCAGGCCATCACGGTGCTAGGTTAGGGGGGAGGGACAATTTTACAATTTATTGGCTCGATGCGGTTACATAAAGAACCATTAGACTTTGGTGGAAATTCAGTTGAGAATCCTGGACAATGTTAACTGAAATTGTTCTTGTATGGTTTGGCTCTTTCATGGCGGTTTCAAACTTGGTGTCATTTTTCAGTTTAAAGAGTCTTTGTTTATGTATATACACCTTTTTGAATCATAAGCTTTTGAAAATCACTTTGCATGTCTAGCAGCGTTTGGTTGGGGTGTGATTAGTACCAGTGCTATTTTGACCCTATATCAGATAGGTTTTGGTGCTTTTTGCGCACTAATCATGCCAATTATACCAATTGAAGTGTTGGTGTTCTTAGTATCACTTGTTCGTTTAGAGGTTATTTTTGGTTGTTTTGCGGGTTTTGCGTGCTTTACAGAGTTCAATATCAGGACATATGCTAAACCATGAAGATTGAACCCATTCATCAGCCATCAAACATACCAAAATCAGTAAAGAAAGAATAGAGGCAAAGTGATAAAAGTTGGTGCGTATAGGAGCGGTAGGCCATGCGGTGGTCGGCAATTCAGGAATTTCTCTAAGATTGCGAATTTATTTGGGATTGAAAATTGCAATCCTATGATGTGAAGTAGCTAGACCTAAAATTTCGCTAACCCTTGTTCCTAGCGAAAAATGCGAGTTTAAGCTATCACCTAAAATTTCGCTAAGCTAGCGAGGTACTGATACTATGAATTCTGTTCGTATCTCTACGTACCCAATTTGGCTACTAAGCGAGAATTTAAGCTAACTAAGCGAATTTTTCATTTGCCTAATGAATTTTATTTGCTGTGAAATTGGCTTTGTCCTAGCGAAATTGTACCTTGTATCATCATTTTGTAATTAATGCAAACCGACTTCATTTTGGTGTATTACTTCCTTGTCCTTATTTTAGCCAAAATGTTAGGCTTTATTGTAGTTTCACATAATGGGTGGTCTATATAAACCCCTTAGTTTTTGTAACGAAGGAAGCTAGCAGGAGACAATCTTTTGGCACAAATTTTCGCTATGTAAATATCTTCGCAACTTTCAGGGTTTGGTTTCTCTCTTCTCTCTTCTCTTACTCTCATTTCTAGTGCAAACAACCCTCTTGAGGATGACTCGAGAGATGCTTAGCTAAGCCTCTTTTCTTTGAAGAGGAAGGTAGCTAGCTTGGTTGTGGGGCAGTTGCAGGTTGTCCTCATGTGTTGAATGCTACAGGTACTGTATTTATGGCTCCCATCTTCTCAAACTAGGGTTGAATATCATTTAATGTCATTAAATTGGCCAATACTTACCATGCTTTAGGATACAGTGTATACTTATTGCTAGATGCCTTTGTGGTTTTAGATGGTCTTCACAGTACTTGAAATGATGTTGAATGTTAGGGTTTTAAAGCGAAATGGGGCAGTAGATGCATGTTACTGTGTTGACTCAAATAGGGTGATTCTAGGGTTGGGTTTGCTAGTTAAACAAAGATCGGTTATGGCTTGGATATAGGTTGCTTGTCATGTGCGAGGATAAAACCGAGGACACTTGTTTGCCTATGTTATCAAGTTAGTGACCTAAATCTTCAAAGTTACCTTTTCACACATCACTTTAAGTCTTTACGATTATTGAGTTTTCAAGCTTCTCTCTTTATTTTTTGAAACAATCCATCAAAGATAAAACCTTACCTTTTCACTTATGCAAATCATTCTAGGATGAAACTTATACGATGTTACAGGCCTGAACAGCTATCTTTGCGGTAGCTTGACTACGGCGTGGGAGAAGACTTAGGATATAAATTTTGTTGATTGGGATCACCTGCGTAGCGCGAATCACCTAGTTTCATTGACCACGCCAAGGTTATGGTTCCACACAGAAAGAGGCCCGATAAAGTCTTCCAAAGAAAAAGAAAAGAAAAAGAAAAAGAGAAGAGAAAAGAAAAGCCGCGACACTTCACCTTGAAACCAGAGCACGGTCGAGGGTTCACGATGAAGAAAGTCTTTAAAGCACGGTGCCTAAACAGCGGTTGGGAGCCCGCAAACTCATTGCTTTCGCTCATTAGGTGGATGGGTGAGGTTAGCGAGTTGTAGGTATTGGATTTTGGTCATTCGAGTCGAGGTGAGAGCACGAGGAGTTGAGTGGTAGAAAGATCCTCGTGACTTGATGCCACACAAGCCTTAGTTGGTTAGGAGTCATCGGTGAACCCCCGTTACACGGACTTTGGTGAGGTAAATTTCTCGACGTGCATCCACAATCACAAATGAAATATGAAATAAGAGTGGAACCAAATTTATTTAAGGTTGGTCAATGTGCTAATATTTAGCGGTAAGCTTGGATTTGGGAGGCGGTTTAGCGGTGTTGTGATCCCACATAAACATAGATTTTTGGTGGAAATTTCGGTCGATTCCCTTGGATGGATACAAGAGCAGTCTTGTGTGGCATTATTTTTCTCAGTGGTTGTTGTGCGGGGTCTCAATCATTCACAGCGAGGGTAGGGCGTACTTATCCGTACAATTTTTGAAAATACCATTCCTTTTCCATGAGCATAGCACATGCGCTCTTCCTTTCATTGCTAAGGAATTTGTGATGTGTCGGTTGGGGAGTGATTAGTACCCCGAATAGTCTTCATTTTGAGGCTTTGTTTATTGCGGGTTTGAGCACTTTGTGTACTAATCCCAGCAATAACAATTGATACACTAAGGTCCCAACTTTGCTACTAATCATATTTTGTGAATATTTTTTGTAGTTTTGCAGGAACAATTGTCCACTTTCTTCAAGCTGATTCAAATGCGAAGAACCGGGGCCAAGCTGTTTGCATGGACAAGCGGATAACAATTGGAGCTAAATCTGGGGAAGTGGAAGTGCATAGATTTTGCGGGCTTGAAATTTTGTGACATGCGAAATTTTCGCCTTCTCCTGTTTGCTATATTGACCACTTTTGGCCCAGCACATGGCTTTTTACCAAAATGCCCTTAATGTAATTGTTGGTATGTCATACATTTATGTAAATTCATGACTCTTGGCACTATATAAGCTCCAGTCAAGCTCGTATAGAGAGTCTGGATTTTATCAATAAAGTGTGTGGCTTTAAGCTTTCCCTTACTCTGTGACTTTCCTTCACTTTCTCTCCCTTTCTCGTATTTTCTCACCTTCCAAACAACCCTTGAGGATGACAACTCAAGGGATGCTTTGCTAAACCCCTCTCATCCTTGAAGAGGAGGGCCACTGAGTGAAAGTTTGAGGTAAAGCACTGTCCTCCTGTTACCCGATGGCATTTATTACGATTATGTTTTGCCGTCTCAGTGAGTTTGATCTGTGATGTACCTTGAGTGGCCAGTACTGGCAAGCTTTAAAGGCTCAGTGGATACTTATTATAAGATCGGCGATGCTAGCTTGGATTTCCATTTGTGGCTCCTCTGGAGTTAGATCTAGGGTCAACTTTAGCTTGTTCGAAACATTAATGGTGATATCTGCGTATATAGGAAGAAGCACTTTTAGGGTTCGGTTTTTATGGCCTAAACGTAGATTCGGATTCACACGGGAAATGACTATAGGTCATCCTCTAGCCTTGAAAGGACAGGACATTATATTTTCCTTAGAACCTAAATGATGGCTGGAGACAGGATTTCTTTACACTTTATTTCTCTACGATTAGATTTTCCAAGCCCTCAGCCCCACTTTGTTTTATAAAAAAACCCCGTCAAAGTGGAAAATATAAATTTCTGTGTAACTCATTTGGCATGAAGAAAAGCCGTCCACAGGTTGATAGTAGGCCACCTATCTTTGGTGGCTTAGCTACGACGGTGAGATCTAGGATACAATTTTGGGATTAAGACACACCTGCGTAGCGCGAATCATGCGACTTTCAAGGAGGTGCAAGCGATATGGAGTGCTGAAATTGAAAACACTACATAAGCCTGAAAGATGAGGCCAAGATTTGACTCAGATTCTCTCAGACGAGGACTACTCCAGGCGAATAGAGATGCTAATTTGAATTTATGAAGAAATTTTCGGCCACACATAAAACAACCTCTAAGAGCGGGTTTATACGCTGCATTATGACAATGAGAAGTTTTACGATCTTTGGGAAGTGGTAGAGCCATCAACGCTTGTCCTCACCATGGTTTCGATGCTTGGATGCTAGTGACCATTTTATGATGGGATGTCCTATTTATCGACAATTATTGGAGACCATGTGTGGAGGGACTACTGTAAGTCTAGATGAAGCCATGGATTTCCTCAATTATGTGGTTGAAACTTCCAAAGCATGGGATGAGCCTAACCCTAGGGAGGCAGACAGGATGAAGCCTACATCAAATCAAAGGGGAGGCATGTACTCATTGATAGAGGATATGGAAATGAAGGCAAAACTGTCCACCTCGACTAGAAGGTTGGAAGAATTGGAAAGGGCGAGATCACGTAAGGGTACGAGGCTGTTAGAAGGGTGCTTGTACCCATCGACCTTGTATTTGCCAGTCCAGCGACCACAGAAGTGAACCTTTGCCCTATGGTTCATGGTGAGGGATATGATGGCGAGTAGCATGCCAATGCCGTGGGCAAATACAAGCCACAACCCAATGCCCCATGCGGTAATACATACAACCCTAATTGGAGAAACCCCCCTAATCTCTCTTGGAAGCCAAACCCGCCAACTTATGTCCCCCCTGGTACACGACAACAGAGTGGTTCCCCGTCTCAGCCACAGCCACCACCATCCTCATCCTTAGTTGAACAGGCTATCATGAATTTGAGAAAAGTGGTAGGCAACTTTGTGGAGGAACGAGGCGAGTGAATACAGGCTAATCGGAGAATCGACCGGAGTGGAAAGCACACTCAACAAAAGATAGATAACCTCTGGTCTGAGATCTCCGAAAAAATATGACAGCACAGGTATTCAATCTCAAGGTTAACCAGCCAGCGGCCGGAGTGCGGGGAAAAGGAAATTTCCATCTCGGACACAACCCGATCTAGAGTGCATGAAGTGAGCTCTTCTAGTGAGCCAAATCCCAAGATGGATGAATTTAAAGTGATTATCACATTGAGAAGTGGTAAAGAGCTTAAACAACTAGTACCCAAACCAATAGAAGAAGGCCAGGAGGCTAAAGAGGTTGAACCAGATGAGGTGGTGACCAAAGAAAATGCAATGAAAAATAACACACCTAATGCTTTTCCTGACACTAAAAGCTAAGAAAAATTGTTGATCTCAAACTCATTTTGATTTTTAATCCATTTTTAAGGCATATTACAAGATAAATCTTGATTCGTATGCGAAATGTGAATATTTTACTCCAAATTTAATTTGCGAGAAAATGCAATGAAGCTAAAATCAATGAAAACCGAAGAGATCGGCTACGGCGAGAAATGAAGTCGCAGCGAAAATCGGAGTGATAGGAAGCTTATTTGTTGATCATTTCAGAATCCACGACATCACCAAGATCGAGTTTGGGAAGAAATATAAGACCTTAACAAGCGAAGTCGTGACTTGAAGTTGGGCTTACCCCTTCTAGAATGACGAGCGACAAGTGAAAGAGGTTGTAACAAAGGAAGTGTGGTTGAGACTAAAGAAATTATTCAAAGTAGAATCTTCGGTCGCGACACCACTCTGATGTCGCGACGCCAATTGAATATAACTGAGGTCACGATGTCAATCTGAGGTCGCGACATGGATCCGTCAATGAAGCCACAAGGGAGGTCTCTGCAAGTAAATGAAGTTGCAACTAGTTTTTAATTAAAGGGCTCCATTTGAGGTCGCGACATGTCGTTGTGGTCATGACATGAAAACGGGAACTAGAGTCTCAACAGAAAGATTGAAGTTGCAACCAAATTAAGAGTTGAAGAACAAAAGGGAGGTCGCAACCTGAAGCGAAGCCAAACGAAGTCCTTGCCAAGAAACTGAAGTTGCGACCATTTATTAATCGAGACCCGCAAGCGTGTTCGCGACCACTCGGTCAGTCAGCATTTGGCGGCGAAGGAAGAAGAAATCTAGGTTGCAACTAATTTTGAGCAATTGAGACTATATGCGACCAGGCAAAGAGCAACATGAGGTCGCGACATCACCTTGGTCGCGACACGGAATGGCGGGTTGGAAGGAGGAAATTTGGTTGAAGCAAGGTGGGTTGCAACGGAAGAAATGAACATCAAAGAGTCGCGACATCACCTTGGTCGCTGACTTAAATCGAAACACTGTGAAGCGAAGACCACAAACAAGGTCGACCCGAAAAAAGAGAATCCGACCTCGGTAGGCGGTGAAAGCAATGGTGCAACTTAAAAAAGCGAAATGCAGCGGCGTGCAGCGCGCAGCAAGGAAGAGAAGTGCGACTTAGAAGCGAAGGTCGTGAATTAGAAACGGAAAAGAGGAAGAAGACAATGAAATTGGCGACTTGGCGATGGTAGTGACGTCAACTCTTGACTCTTGAGCGACAAGGTCCGCGACCATGAAGCGATGTCGCGACCATTAATGGCGGTATGGCGAATGCAGTCGCGATGAAGTAATAGGTCGCGGCCGAGCGAGCCCGAGCAAAGGAAATCGGTCGCGACACCGGCGAGGTCCGCGACCTAAGGCGATCATGGGCTTTCTTTTGGGAATTCCACACGAAGGTTTTGCGTTAGGCCCACTTTCTTTTAACGGTTATAAATAGGCAGTGTTAAGAATATTAAGTAGTTTCCACGTCTTCACTACCCGAGAAAAGGGGAACGGAGGAACTCGGAGTGTATGGTTAGAATAGGATTTGTTTTTATTTCTTCTTGAATTCTTTTACGGATGCGAATCTGCGAGGCTGTGAAACGAGCACAGTGAAATTTTTATTTACGTAATTATCTTGCTTAAAATTCTTTACTAATTTATGAAATATAGACAAATTTATGGGTCATTTTTCCTCGGTTTTATTGCGTTATAGTGGATGTGCGTGATCGATGCTCCTTTATTTAATCGTAATACGATGAGTGGAGAGCAGCTGTTGGATTTGATTCTGATTAGTTACGATCTTTTACGCAAAGCGATTGAGAAAATTATTTGGGTTGAGATTTGCCAATTAGTGTCATTTTTGAATCGTTAAGTTCCCAATAGTAGTACCGAATACCAGTTGAGAGAATGTATCTTGCTCTGATTTCCAGGATGCCCTCTGCGTGACACAGAGTTAGATATTCCTCAGAGCTGAGAACATTCATTTCTGGGTATGCTTGACTACCATTGATGGTGAGCTCACGAAGGGTTCATTTTGATAAATCACAGTCGCTCATAATTGAAGTTGGAGGGGAGTATTTATGATATAAATAATCAGGATTCACCTTATCCCAAGGGAAGTTCCAAACCGGGTATTAGGCGAGGATCTAATCCAAGGGAAGGGACGAACCAATAGATCTGGAGGATGAGCCACCAATTAAGTGGTAGAGACTTTGCAAAAATCCTGAGAAGGAAATGCAAATGATCTGCTGTCATCAAGAATTGGGTGTGAAGTATTGAGAAAGAAAAATGCCCAGATCTTGCAAGAAAATTGGAAATACAGGTAGCTGGTTTGAACTTGTCTTCGAGAGAAGCAAGGTTTTCAACAGATGAATGGAAAATCCAGATTCCAACATTTAGAAGTCTTGGACAAATCGAATCCATACATAAAAGCGAGCAATGTATTTATTTTCGTGTAGGAATTAATTTGTTTCATTGTAATTCACTTGATAGTTTTCGTTTCCCACGGAAAGCTGATTAAATCAAATATTTTCGTTATCATTTTACTCTTAATCATTATTTTGTTTTGTTTAGCTGCACAATAGTTAATAGTCTAGGATCTATTATTATTTTAAGATAAACTTTTTCACTATGAGTTTTAATCCAAATAGCATGGAATTTGATGGTTAGGTAGTTGATCTCTAATTCTTGTCAATCTCTGTGGGAATGATACCTGGACTTACATTCAGATTTTACTACTTGTATGACCTGTGCACTTGCAGTGTCATAGACTAGACCCTTATTTTTAAATCCTGAAAATGAAGAAAGAATTGTCTAATCAAGCAAAATATATCCCAAGTGACATGGCTGCAAGAGAAGTGTAAGGCTCTTGTAACTATGTTAATTTGAGGGGTTTTTAGTTTATATAGAAAAAGGCAAACAAGTTTTATGGCGCGTTCTTGAAGTTGAAAGTTGAATAGATCAATATTCTAACAAAAGAGGGAAATGCTAATTTGAACATTTTATAAAAGAAAAGAACAAAAACAACTTTACAAGCAGTGACTATACCAACCACTGATCTTTAACAAGCCATGTTGAAAATATATTTTTTAGTTTGATTAATCCTATTAATCGGAGTGTGTTTCAATTTTAGGAAATCCTTTAATGCACGGGGAAAGCAGAGTTCGAGACACAATTTACTTGTGAGATAGTGAATTGGAAAGAACACTCAGAAGCTTTAGAAAGACTAAAAGAGCAGAAAACGCAGCTATGGCAGATGAGAGACATGACTGATTCGTGCCACAGTAGGGGTGTCGGAATCAACAATATTTATATCCTAAATTCCCTCTGCTGCGTATAGAAAGCTCTGCGGTATAGCGGTTCTGAGGGTCGAACTCGAGTTAAGGTTTTCTTTGCTAAATGATTTGCGGTGAAGTCAAAAATGGTGAATTTGGTTTGGATTTTGGGTTGATAAAAGCGGGGGTTTTGGTGGCTTGATGAGGTTGGTTGTGTCTTTGATTGAAATTAAAATGAAGGAAAATAAGAAAAGAACTCCTTGAAGTCTCAGGTCACTAGGTTAGGGTTTTTAGGACAACCAACGTGTCCTCGGGTCTTTTTCCTTCATTGGGGAGGATGACCTATAGTCATTTCCCGAACCGGATCTTCATTTAGCTTTAAAACCTAAACCCTAAAATTTTCCTTCTTGAAACAAGGCATTTAATGGGCATAAATGTCCCGACGGTGAAAACATCTCAAGCCTGCCTACATTAACTAATAGGAGACAACTAACTGGACATCAGTGGATCTAGTGAAAGTATCACCCGAACCCAAAATCTTGACAAATGCACGTTAGGAGAGCATACTAGAGATTTTAACCTGTTGTGGCAGGAACATAAACAACCATAAATGCTCATGAAAAGCAAAGAGAACCGGTTGGTTTTACCTCAAGCGGCACCGGTGGCCTTCCTTCAAGGATGGGGAGGTTTGGCCGAACATCCTTGATTTGTCATCATGAAGGATGTTTGGCCAGAAACATGGAAAAGAAAATGAAAGAAAGAAAGTGAAACAGAGAAGAGGAGAAGCCAAGCGGGAAAGATGAAAGCTTCCCGTCACTTTTTATTGATTGAAGTTGATTGATTGATTCTGAGGCCAGTGAGCTTATATCTTGCTTTCGGGGCAGGGAGAGTACAAAGATCAATAAGGCGGTTCGCATTGCAAGGACGAATGGGAAGAAATCAAAGAGGAACAAAAGGCACAAATTCAGCAGGCGGCGAGAATTGTAGGCGGGGATGAACAATGGCTGAATTGTGAACAGTGCTCGCAGGAAAAGCATTCCTGCAGTGGTCCATTGTTCTTCTGTTTTCTGCTATTCTTTCCTCTGGTCTTTGATATGCAATGCTGAGTTTGACTTGAATTCTTCGTGCTTGGATCGACACACCAATTTTGGCATAATTAGCTCATGGCTGAAAATTTGCCCACATAATGCGTCGATGGTACAATAGGGACCCGAACATGTCAATTGGGTTAATTAGAATGATTAGTACACAAAAAGCACTCAAAACCTATAATAAATAGGGTTCAAAATAGCACTTTTTGGGCACTAATCACACCCCCCAGCCGACACATTGCTAGTCCCTTAGCAATGCAAGAAAAGAAGAAATAAAGAAAACATAAAAACTATAACAAAATTATGTTCTGAGTTTCAATTCAAGGATTTGTGAAGAAATAATGCCTAAAACTCAATGAAAATTACGAAACTTCGCCTAATAACTACCTCGAGAGAGTAGAATGCCATACAAAATGGAGTATCAAAAGAGCTTCCTTCTGGAGTAAGCAACAGGAACTTCCACCAAAATCTAAGTGTTTGTTTGATCGAGTTCTCAACAATAAGTGTAGCCTCTCCCCCTCGACGAAACTCACTGCCATCACCTAGGACACCAACCAACCTAAATGAGTTAGGACTCACTTTTTATTCCACAACTCTTTTTTGTGTTGTAGGGAGTGCAATCTTTGAGGAATCGGCCTCACCAAAGTCATGTAGGGGATACAGTGACTCCCAGCCAGTGGGCTTGGGGACACTTGAGTCATAGGATGCTGAACTCTAACTCTTGGGTTTCACCGGACTCGAATGATTTGAAAACTCAGTACCTACAACATAAGCTCACCCATCCACACGTGTAGCGGAGGCACTAAGTCGGTGGCTCCCGACAGTTGGCTTAGAATGCAGGGCTTTAAAGGCTTTCGCCGTATGCCCTCGGGCCGTGCTCGGGTTTTGGCCAGCGTTGCAATTTTCTTCTTTTTCTTTTCTTTTTCTTTTTCTTTCTTTTTCTTTTCTTTTCTTTTCTTTTGGAAGACACATTGGCCTTCTATTCGTAGAGGTCATAATCTGTACAAGTAGTCACGAAACTAGGGTAGGTTTTACAATGTTTAGGAGGTAGGCGGTTTCGGCCTATTGTTGGCCCGGTATTACTTGCTTGTGTATGGTTAGCTAAAGGTGGAAGAAAAAGGTCAAAAACAGCAAGGATTCAACTAATCATCCACTCAACTAGGCATGGAATCAATCTAACATCAACAGGATTTAGACAAAGTTTCAATTTTCCAACTTGCAGGTTAAAATGAAACCACGAAGTGGGTGCAATTTTGAAAAATTAGGATTATAGTATAGCAGCTTCACAAAAAGGAAAACCCGTGACCAATGAACATCAAAAGGGCTTGCTCAAAATAATATAAAAACATAAATACATGACACTTCCTTCGCTAACTCCCTGACCAAATGTCTCATTGTTAGCGATGGGGCTCGGATTAGAAGTTGAAGGTACTTCCTCCTTGATGATATGTGCTCGTTTTGGATAGGGATACTTCCTGAAGCTTTCCACCAGACACCTTATTCACTCCGTTTGGGCTTCAAATAAACAAGTTAGGAGAAGAAAAGAGAGGAAAAAAGTGACCAGTTGGAGAATTTTTAAAATTACACCTTCATAATAATATTAAAAGTGTTATTTCTAGCTATATTTGGATTCTACACTCTCTAATCTTTCCAACGGTACCAAAAACACCTAAAACGGAGTTCGGATGAAAATGTTATGATAGAAAACAAATGGGGTACCAAAATTGGGCTTGAGGTTGCGAAAGTCGCAAACTTATGCCAAATTGTTTTTTTCAAATTTTTTTTTCAAATTTTTTAAAAAAATATATATATATATATAATAATAATAATAATAATAATAATAATATATCATATAAGACAAAATAAGGAACAGTAGGAGAAACAAGCACATGCACTATTACAGTCTGAGAATTTGCAAGCTGAAATTTTACATGACACAAAGTCGCAGGTTGCGAAATTCCCTCTAGGGACCTCCTATTATGGTACACCCCAGCCCGAAAAAATAAACACAGAAAAAGTTAAGAAAAATTAAAGAAAATTTAAAAATAAGCTAGAAACAAAGATTAACTACAAATTAGAGAAAATCTAAGAAGAAAAATTAAAGAAATCAAAATAAAATAAAATAAAATAAAATAAGACAAGAAAAATGAAAACAAAAAGTGGGGAAGATATTATACCCAAACCAGGCCTCAAGCCCTTGGAGGTTGTGGGCTGATGGAACGCAGCGAAATCTGGAGGTTGGGTGCTCCCAATCAGAACCGACACCCGGGCTATGTTTATGCCATGCGACATAAGCGGCGCGATGTCTTGGATGTAGTGGCAAGAATCTTCTGAGTGGCCACTAATTTTCTGATGTTTTGCAGCACATGCAGTGTAAATGGTGTGGCCTTTATGGTCAGGTGCCCGGGGTTTGAGTGTCTTTGCGGTGTGGGTAAGATATCTGCGAGTCAATAGGGCGGGGGTAAGTGTGATCTTGATGATTCTTCCGGCTTGCCCTCCTCGGTAAACAAAGGCGGGATTTCTTCTTCTCTCCTCCAGCGATAGGCTTGTGACACATGATTACGGGGCATCCTGCGAGTTCTCGGGAGCCTGGCGGATTTCCACTTTCAATTCCTCCTCTTGATGTGAGATGGATTGCTGCAGGATGTCAAATTCCTGATCAATTTCACTCTGGAACACATCAAATTCCTTATTCGGGGCGTCTCGCATCTCAATTTCTGGTGCTTCCAGACATTCAACGCCCTACGGTCCTCCTATGAAAGTATCACTAGTTTGCTCAAATTTAGGATGACATTCAACGGGGGATGAGGTTGGTGGTTCGCGTGGCTAAGGAGTTGAGGCAAAATGTGTGGAGGAAAGAAGAGGTGCACATAGTTGAGGAACACTATAGGCGGGTGCACTCCATCCATTGGTCTCTATAGTCCCTCATGAAACTATTTGGTTGGATTTCTCCCGATGGTTGTTGATTCACGCCATGGAAGGCTTCCTATAATTCCTCGATGACATGTATGTTCTAGGATTTCTCTCCACTGAATACTCATTGTATTTCTCCCCTCTAGGTGTTCATTTGATCTGATCAATTTTCCCATAGAACATATCTTTGACCTTGCCTTGAATTTTAATCAACGAAAATGGATTCTGTGACAACGAGGGCAACCATGAGTCTGCAACTTTTTGAAACTAAAAAAATGACGATAAAATATAAAAGAAATTCACCGATACTTGTGATGAGGATCACAAAGTGTTCCGCAACTCGTCAAATGTGCCAGGCACCGTCCAGAGCAAGCGGCACCATTTGATTAGGTACCCACGGTAGGGTGCGAATCAACAATATTTATATCCTAAATTCCCTCTACTGCTGTAGAAAAGCTACTACAGTATAACGGTTCTAGGGTCGAACTCAGGGATGGGTTTTCTTTGCACAAATGATTTGCAGTGAAGTCAAAAATGGTGAATTTGGTTTGGATTTTAAGGTTTGATAAAAACAGGGGGGTTCTGGTAAAAACAGTGAGGGTTTGTTGTGTGCTGATTGAAATTAAAATGAAGGAAAATAAGAAAAGAACTCCTTGAAGTCTCAGGCCACTAGGTTAGGGTTTTTAGGGCAACCAACGTGTCCTCGGGTCTTTTTCCTCGCGTTGGGGAGGATGACCTATAGTAATTTCCCGAACCAGATCTTCATTTAGCTTTAAAACCTAAACCCTAAAATTTTCCTTTTTGAAACAAGGCATTTAATGGGCATAAATGTCCCAGACGGTGAGAACACATCTAAAAAACCTACCTTACAGTAACTAATAGGAGACAACTAACTGGGCATCAGTGGATCTAGTGAAAGTATCCACTGAACCCAAAAAGCTTGTTAAATACACTTTAGGGAGAGCATGCACAAAGTTTTAACCTATTGTAGCTTGAGAGGCGTAAACAGCCATAAATGCTTACATGAAAAGCAAGAGAGCAGTTGGTTTTACGCCAAAGCGCACCGGTGGCCTTCCCTTGAAGGATGGGAGGTTGCGAACACCTTGATTTTCATCATCAAAGGGTGTTTAGTAGCCGAGAAAATGGAAAAATGAAAGAAAGAAAGTGAAACAGAGAAGAGGAGAAGCCAAGCGGGAAAGCTGAAAGCTTCCCGTCACTTTTTATTGATTGAAGTTGATTGATCGATTACAGGGCTTAACTGAGCTTATATACTGCTCAGGGCAAGGGAAATTACAAAAATCAATAAAGGCGGTTAACTGTTACAAGGACCAAATGGGAAGAAATCAAAAGAGGAACAAAAAGGCACAAATTCAGGCGACGGGAGTGGCAGGCGAAGATGAGCGGTGGCTGAATTGTGACGATCTTTCGAAGGAAAGCATTCTGGTGGTCCATTGTTCTTGTTTTTGCTATTCTTTCTCGTCTTTGACACCGCAATCGCGAGTTTGACTTGAATTCTTCGTGCTTGGATGCGACTCAACAATTTTGGCATAATTGGCTACTTAAAAGCGCAGAATTTGCCACAAAATGCGTCGATAGTACAATAAGGGACCGAACATGTCAATTGGGTTAATTAGAATGATTAGTACACAAAAGCACTCAAAACCTATAATAAATAGGAGTTCAAAAAATAGCACTTATTGGGCACTAATCAATGACCTTGAGACAGAAGAGGAATGAATGACAGCGGCTAAGAAGGCCTCCTGTGCGACAATGGAGGATTTGCGGAGGCTATCATTAGAAGAATATTACGCAATCGGACATCCTACGTGGATGCAAATAACTGAACTAAACACATGACTTTGATAACAATGGTGCAGCAACATCGGTTCAGCCACCCAACGAAGACCCAGCGAGCACTTGGGTAGATTTCTCGGGATGGCGAAGTGCAGGTGAAGAGTGCGAATGGTGTGAGCCCGGAGGTGATAAGGCTGCATCTTTAATTTCCTTAGAGATATAAGCGACCACATGGTATGAGTCATTACCATATGGTTCAGTGATACTTGGGAAGAGCTGGTGGAAGCATACTTGGTAATTCTTTCACAATCTCTCACCTCGAGAGAAGAAGAGATCATAGTGTTCGGCGGGAAGATGAGAGCCTATATAGCACAGGAGAGATTCAGAAGGTTGTTGAAGAGATTCCTAGC
The DNA here is from genome assembly GCA_016808115.1 of Tetrastigma voinierianum. Lineage (NCBI taxonomy): Eukaryota > Viridiplantae > Streptophyta > Magnoliopsida > Vitales > Vitaceae > Tetrastigma > Tetrastigma voinierianum. The sequence goes on along the minus strand of JAEQBH010006347.1, from coordinate 417,248 downwards.
CAGTGGAATTGATTTAAAGCAGATGGATATAATTATCATGCCTTAAATGCTACATCTAAAGGCATTATCGATACTTACGTCTTTATGGAGCATTTAAAAGAAAAAAGTGTTGAAGAAGCTAGAGACTGATAGAAGACCTAGCCAAGTGCAATATGAAAGCTCCATCGAGTTTCAAGGGGTAATGCTTGAGAGAAAGGGTCATAGATTTGAGTAAAATGGCGGCTATGGAAGCAAAGTTAGATGCCATCATGCATGATGGATAAACGAGAAAGAAAAATGCCTGCTCATGAGATAGGAGGCGAATTGGAAGAAAGCAATGAGAAAGAAGTCTTTGAAATACCAACGAGAAGAGGGCGCTTATGAGTTGAGGAGGTTAAGTACGTGAATGAACCAAGAAGTTATGTTTCAACCAAATCTAACTTTTACTTACATTCTGATCGGCTGAGGAATGTGAGAATTTCTCATATGGTGGAGGGCATTACAAGGCCCCGAGGCATGGGCCAGATCCTCAGCACGGATATCGGCAACCTGGTTCAACATCAGCATCAAAGGGTGAGGCAGGAATGACTATCGAGGTCATAAAGGAGGACTCAAACCATTTGAAGAAAAATCACTTTGCTGATTCATGAGGGGACAACAGAGGCTTATACACTTCATGAATGACTATGTCGACTTAAGGCTTTTAGAGTCGATACTCGAAGTAATTGAGAAGAATACAAGTGCCTCATTGAAGAACTTGGAGACACAAGTAGAGGCTGGTGGCCCTTAATATGTAAATCGGAGGAGGTACATTCCACTAGTGACACTCAAAAGAATCAATTTGCATGACAGTTCGATTGAAGTGGAAAAGTGGGCAACAACAGCGAGGAAAGAAAGGAAAGAAGAGGCGATGCGAGAACAAGAGGAAGCTGAAAGAAGGAAAGAAAAGCACTTGCACAGAAAGAATCTGAAGCAAAGAAGATGATCTACGGTAGACGGCTAAAGGAGTAGTGACGAAACGAGAAGAAAGAGTACGACATACACCTACGGTGCCACCATTTCCCCGGAAGCCGAAAGAAAAAGGGAAAACGAGTTTTTCTAAATTCTTGGACATCTTTAAGAAGATAGAAATCAATATCCCATTTGCAGAGGTAATCAACCAAATGCCTAACTATGCAAAATTTACGAAGGAGATCTTGAGAGAAAGGAAAATAGGCGGGAAGGAATAGTGAACTTGAGCTGCTTTACACAACGGTCACGGAGTTATCAGCAAATCTCCCATCAAAAATGAAGGACCCAGGCAGTTTTACCATCCCCTGCTCCATAGGGAAATATGAATTCAAGAAGGCCTTATGTGATTCTGGTGCTAGTATAAATTTGATGCCTTTATCAGTGGTGCAGAGACTAATTTTGGGGGAACTTACCCCAACAACAATTACATTGCAAATGGTGACGAGATCAATGTACGACCCGGGAGAGAAGGTGTTCTTGGAAATATGCTTGTCAGGTGGAAAAATTCATCTTCCACGTGGATTTTGTTATTATGAAGATGGAGGAAGATACGAAGTTCCTTTCTTCTTAGAAGACCTTTATTAGCATTGGAGCGGCCTTGATAGATGTGCGAAAGGTGAGGCCGACACTAAGGGTGGGAATGAAGCGTGCACTTTAATCTTAATAGGAGTTTGGAACACCTACGATGTAGATGAAAGTTGTATGTTTGTGAAAACAATAGTCTTCTCGATGTGAATTGAATTACATTTGTATTCTTGACATTACATCAATGAAGTGAGATGAATTTTAAATTATCTTGAGTATTGATTGTGAAATATTGCCTTCCAGTATGTATAACAAAGAAACAGTCTCGAGCGCCGTAAACTTGATCAAGATGATATGTCTACGGCCGGGACGAAAACTGCGGCGAGAAACTAGTGCGAAGGGGTTAATATTGGAAAGAAATTGCCCGATCATTTGAAATATACTTTCTTAGAACCGAAAGAAACCGAGTCATCATATCGAATTTACGTGGCCCGAATCCCGAAGCGAAGCTGCTGGAAATTCTGAAAGTACAAGAATCTATTGGCAGTCGATTGAGGATCTGAAGGGTATCGATCCCTCAGTTTGCATGCCTGAAAATATTCTGAATGATAATCACGAAAAATTCTGGGCATCGAAAGGAGGTGAACCAGTGATGAAAGAAGTTGTTAGAAAATAAGTTCTAAAATGGTTGAATGCAGGTTTTATATATGCTATATTAGATAGTTCTTGGGTAAGCCCAGTGCATGTGGTTCCTAAGAAAGGTTGATTCATTGTGATCAGAAATGAAAAGGAATGAAGCGATTCTGAAGCTGTGACGAGGATGGAGGGTGTGTATTGACTATAGAAAACTAAACATTGCAACAAGAAAGGATCATTTTCCCCTGCCTTTCATTGATCAGATGCTGGATAGGTTGGCAGGACACCCTCACTTTTTTTTTCTTGATGGATACTCTGGATACAACCAAATTGTCATTGCACCTGAGGATCAGGAGAAAACCACCTTTACATGCCCATTTGAAGAAGTTATGGAGATCTTCATGGATGATTTCACAGTGTATGGATCCAGTTTTGAGCGATTAACTTGCATAACCCAGGGACGATTAACTTTAAAGGTACAGGGCGAATCTAGCTTTGAATTGGGAGAAATGCCACTTTATGGTTACAGAAGGAATTGTCCCAGGGCACATGATTTTTGAAGCAGGGCTAGAAGTAGACTAAGCAAAAGTTTCAATTATAAGAAATCTGATGCCATGATTAGTACCCAAAAAGTGCTATTTTGAGTCCTATTTAAGATAGGTTTTGAGTGCTTTTTGCGTACTAATCATATAGTCGCCAATTGACAATAATGCGGTCAGTTTAGTACCTGCGATTTTTTGTTTCGAGTGTGTTTTGGTAATTTGCGGGTTTTGGGACTTGACCATCATTTCAAGTTTGACCGTGTTGATTGCTTTGAATTTTGCGTATTATCGGCCGAGCTTCATCAAGCCGGGGTGAAGAAATGTCAAGGAAATGAAGAAATGGAGAGGTAGGCCCGAATCTTGGGAGGATGCGGGAGAGTGCGAGTTTTCGTATGCATTGCGAAAATTCGCAGGATTCTTGAAAATTTCTCGACCATAGCGAAAAATTTATAATCCACAATGAAATTTTAAGCTATGCACATTTTTTTGCTATGATAGCGAAATTTCGTTATCATAGCGAAAATTAGCTATCATAAGCGGATTCTTGTGCATAGCGAATTTGGATTTTAAGCTATGCCTTGTATTTTTCGTATGATAAGCGAAATTAAACCATAGCGAAATCCTCCCCTGTGTTTAGTTCCAAGCGACCCTCGTTTTTGTATAATTCCATTTTTTAAGTATTGTAATCATACATTTTAGGTTTTTTATTCACACATTTGGTTGGCTATATAAGCCACCTTATAGCTTGTAACCTAGCTTTGATTCATTGAAGCTTTTCAGTGTGACTTTGTTTTTAGGTTACAGTTTGCTCCTTCTCTCTTCTTTCTCTCATTTTCTTAGGCGCGAGCACCTTTGAGGATGACAACTCAAGGGATGTTTGGCTAAGCCTCAAAACCTTGAAGAGGAGGGTTGCTAGGTTGGTTAATGGTGGTTTGCAGGTGGTCCTCAGTTTTAAATGCAACAGGTACTGCATTTATTGTTCCAAACTTTCCAAACAAGGGTTTAATGCTATTTGATGTCTTTCCTTTGGTCAATACTTGTCATGCTTTAGGGTTCAGTGCATTCTTAATGGTAAATCTGCTTGGCATTCTTTAATGTCATTCACGAACCCTTTGAAATGAGGTTTAAGTGCTATATTTTCAAACTGCTGGAACATTAAATGCTAAGTATATGTTTTGGCTCAAATAGGAGAGTTTTTAAGGGTTAGTTTTTAAAGCCAAATCAAGATCCGGTTTTTGCTATGACTAAATGTCATTGCCCACTAATGCGAGAAACAACCCGTGGACACCTTTATAATCCCATTTTATCAAGCGTAACCCCCAACCTTAAAGGTCACCATTTCACACTTTATTTTAAGCCATTTCGGTTAGTCGGTGAGCGCAACTCCCACACTTTTAATACCCAAAATCCGAGAAATCAAATAAAAGCCTCACCATTTTGAATCATGATATGAATAATTTGTGGGATGAAAGCCACGTCCACGTGTTCGACCTGAACCACTATGCTACTTACATTAGCTTGACCTGGCGGTAGGAGAGAAAAAGAATAGGAAACAAATTTTGTTGATTAGGATCACTCACAGGTAGCACGAATCAAATGGCGCCGTTGCGGGGATGGTGCCAAACTACGAATGATGAGTTGATATGAACTTGTAATCCTCATTACAAGTGTTGGTGACCTTTAATCCTTTTGTATTTAGTTTATTGGGAGGCAAATTTTCTTTATAATGGTCTTGCCTTGTGTTTATTCTTCTGATCGAGTTAATTTTGTTTCTTCAACACTCATCCTTTTTTGGCAAGCTTTGTTTTTGTGTTTGTTTTGGCTTTGTCTGCATTTTTGTGTAATAGGTGTTTATGCACCATTGGGATATCTTGATTCGAATTGAAGCGCAAAGTGCATTGCACCAGTGATCAAGTTGTAGTAAGTGTGCATAGTGAAAATGTGGATCCTCTACGAGGAACGATGGGAGTCAACAAGCGACCCCTATGAATCAACGGCATACGGGTCAATGAGGATTACATACACCCTCGGGGTGAGTGCACTTCTGCGTCATAACACTGCTTTGATGGCGTAGTGGTAGACCCTATTTGGTGCCCACAGCAGGCATTTCATGGAATGGAGAATGAGAATCCTTATACTCATATCCGGGAATTCGAGGAGGTATGCACAACTTTTAAGGAAGGAGTGCCCGACATGGAGTTGCTTTCAGTGAAAGCATTCCCGGTGACAGCGAAGATAAGGCGAAATTTGGCTCGATTCATTGAGGAGCCCGAAACGATTAAGTGGGCCAAACTTCAAGCTGAGTTTTTGAAGAAATTCTTCAGCACAACTAAGACCAACAGTTTGAAGAGACAGATCTACACCTACTCGGCCTATGACAATGAGAAGTTTTATCAGTGTTGGGAGAGATTCATGGAGACCATCAATGCATGCCCACACCATGGTTTTGATACATGGATGCTAGTGAATCATTTTTATGATGGTATGTCTCCACCCATGAAGCAATTGCTGGAAACCATGTGTGGGGTGACTTTTTGAGCAAATACCCAGATGAGGCCATGGACTTTTTGAACTATGTGGCTAGGGAGCCTCTAAGGCATAGGATGAGCCGAATCGAGGGAAGCGAAAGAGCCGGAGCCATCGACCCACGGAAGGGGGCATGCACTCGAAGACACGGAGATGAAAGAAAAACTGACCACTTTGACCCGAAGGTTGGAGGGGCTGGCGTCGACGAAATGCAAGGAGTAAATGAGTTACCTGCATCTCAACCATCTTGTTTTAATTGTCAGTCAAATAGTCATCCTGGGGAGCACTGTCAAGAGCATGCCCATGTCTTGGGTCAAAATAAGCCACTTACAAATGCTCCATATGGCAACACCTATAACCCCAATTGGAGAAATCATCCAAACGTCATAGGCCAAAACCCCGCATATATCCTTTAGGAGCACGGTAGTTTGGCTCCCTTGACGCCTAGCAGTGACCTCCACCTTCGTCTCGATGACCGGGCAATCCACGAATTTAAATAAAGTGGTAAACACACGTTTGTCGAAGAAGCGAAGGTGTTGAATGTTCAGACTGTCTCGAAAATTAAAAGCGTCGAGCTCACTCAACGAGAAGCTGAATGTGTACTCTGAGATTTGAGGTTGTCGACCCGGCCCATTTGCGGGGTTCGAAAAAGGAAATTTCCTTCGCAGACACAGCAACATTAGAAGGGAGTGCATGAAATAGGCTCAAATGGAAGAATTGATGAAGTCAAGGCAGTGGTGACTTTGAAGTGGTAAGAAGCCCCAGAACCGATAGTCAGCTCTAGCAGAGCGGCTCCGTATTGGCTCGTCCGCCCCGGAGGAGGAACGGTCGAAAAAGGAAGAGATGAGACCGGTCATGCCCTCCATTTCCCACAGCTCTCAGAAAAAGAAAAAATTCCATTAACAAGCTGAAATGGTAGAGTTTCTGACCGTGAAAGTTAACATCCCTCTCCTGGATATGATCAAACAAGTCCCCACCTATGTAAAATTCTTGAAGGACTTATGTACGGTAAAAAGAGGCTTCAATGTAAACAAAAAGGCCTATTTAACTGAGCAAGTGAGTGCTATCATTGAGTCAAGACTCCAGTGAAATATAAAGACCCGGGATGTCCTACAATCTCAGTTAATATTGGAGGCATTAGTGTAGAGAAAGCCTTCTCATAGACTTGGGAGCTGAGTGTGAACCTTTTCCATATTCCGTAGCCTGCGCGGCTTGGTTTGGGAGAAGCTGAAACCCACTTCCATCACCTTTGTCACTGGCCAGATGGGTCTATTAAAATCTTAGAAGGGGACCATTGAGGATGTTTTAATACAAGTGGACAGATTCTACTATCCGGTGGATTTTTTCGTACTTGACACAAAGCCGGTTGCAATGGGAGCCAATCATGTGCCCATCATATTGGGAAGGCCATTCTTGGCTACTTTGAACGCCATAATAAATTGTCGGAATGGGGTTATGCAACTCACGTTTGGGAATATGACCTTAGAACTCAATATCTTCCATTTGAGTAAAAGGCATATGCACTCAGAGGATGTATTTGTGAAGAAGTGCAACGTAATAGAGCAATTCTTGAAGAACATGCTAATGAGCAGGAAGTGCAAGATGTGTTAACCCCAGAGTTATCTGAGTGCCTTAGAGAGCAACAAGAACCTCAATGCATGAGCTTAGTGCAAGGGTACTGGAGAAGGAAAATAGAAATTCTACCTCTGTTGACTAGTGACGAATCAAAGGAACCTCAACAGTTGACCACTTCACAGGAGCATAACCTGCTGTACCTCCTCAAGAGGAACAAGCAAGCTTTGGGGTGGAAAATTTCTGATTTAAAAGGCATAAACCCAACAATCTGCACCCATCACATTTATTTAGAAAAGAGTCTAAGGTTGTTAGGCGACCACGGAGGAGGTTGAATCAGCTGCGGGAAGTAGTTAGCATTGAAGTCTACGAGGGTATGACCGGTATCATTTACCCCATATCGATAGCACTTGGGTAAGCCCAGTAATTGGTGCCCGAAGTCGGGAGTGACAGGCGTGAAAAATGAAAGGGTGAGGAATTGTCTGCGGAGCTTACTGCAGGTTAAGAGGTGCAGATTATAGGAGGCTCGATAGGTAACTGAAAAGATCCTTCCGTTGCCGTGTTGATCGAAGCTTCTTGAAGTTCACGGACACCATTACAATTGCCTTTTGGATGGGTATTGAGTACTTCGAATAGAGTGCACGGAGGATCAAAGAAAAGACCACCTTTACTTGTCCATTTGGCACCCATCTTCTGAGGAGGATGCCTTTTGGTCTTCCTGCCAGGCCACTTTTCGGGAGATGTATGCTTAGTATGTTTAGCGATATGGTGGAGAGCGCATAATGGAAAGTATGCATGGATGATATCATTAATATATAGGGGCTATTTTGAAGAATGTCGACTAATCTTAGAGGTATCACAACGGGTGCATAGAAAAGAACCTGGTACTCAGTTGGGAGAAGTGCCATTTATAGTTAACCAAGGGAATTGTATTAGGGCACATTATTTCCGACGGGGGAATGAAAGTTGACAAAGCAGAAGTGAACTATTTCCAAGCGCCATCTCAAACAAATGTAAAAACGAGTTAAAGCGATTCCTTGAGAAATGCGAGGCTTATAGAAAGGTCGTAAGACTTCTCGAAGGTGCTAAACCCTTTGTAACTCTGAGAAAGATGCTAAATTTGTTTGGGAAAAAGAATGCCGGGAGAGCTGAAGTGGGGTCATTTGACCACTACACCTGATAGTGCGAGCACTTGATTAGCGGGTTGCCTTTTGAGGGTGATGTGTGATGCAAGTGATCTTGCTGTTAGAGTGTAGCGAAAGAAGATGGGAAACCTCATGTAGTCTATTAGCCAAGCAAAACCTTGAATGAAGCACAAAGGAACTATACTACTACGAGGAGAAGGAATTGTTGGCGGTGGTCTATGCCTTAAGACAAATTCGAGCATACTTGGTTAGGTCGATATAGTCATTTTCACGGATCATTCCGGCTTTGAAATATCTGACGAAGCAAAATGCCAAGGCAAAGGCTTATCGGATGGGTTCTTACGCTTCAAAGAATTTAACCAATTAAAGACAAGGTAGAGAATGTGGTGGCATACCATCTTTGAGTTAACGATAGCCCGTGACACCAGCAGCGCCCGTGATGATGAATTTCTGAAGAATCTTTAATGCGGTGGGAAAAAGCTCCTGGTATGCTCCATTGCAATTCCTCGCGAGAAATCATCGATTGGAAAGAAACGAGGATAGGAAGTATTTCTTAGCGAAGATCAGCTCCTATTATTGGGAAGAGCCGTGCTTTGTTTAAATCTTTGTGCGAGATCGAATGTTCGGGAAGTGTGTGCTGAAAGAACAACAAGGAATTCGAGAGCCTTTGCCGCGAGGGGTGCTGTGGTGGTCGCTTTGATTCAGGAAGAGCGACAATGAAGGTCTTTGCTGGTCACGGTTTTCTCTTGGCCTTCCTTGTTTAAAAAGCACACAGAGTGTGCTGTGTGTGTGATAGATGCCAATGACTTCGGAGAATTGTCGTCGTCATATGATGCCTGAACGATTTTTAGTGGTCGAAGGCTTTTTACGATGTTTGGGGCATCGACTTCATGGACCGTTCCCACATCTTATGGTCATACATACATATTGGTGGGAGTGGACTATGTATCGAGTGGGTTGAAGCGATCCCTTGCAAACAATGACCACGAGGTGGTGCTTAAATTCTTGAAAGCAAACATCTTTCTGAGTTGAAATTTTGAAAAGCCATTAGTAGTGATGGAGGTTCACGTACATGCTCAGCTTTGAAAACCTCATGGCTAAATGGTGTGAAACGAGTGGCCGCCACCATCCTCGAACGAGTGGTCGAGTAGAACTTGCTAACGGGGAGATTAGACCATTCTGTGAAGGTGGTGAATAACGCGAGAAAGGCGGTCCATCAAACTGCTTGATTCACTGTGGGCCTACAGAACAGCTTTCAAAACAATTCTTGGAATGTCCCCTTATCGGTTGGTCTATGGTAAGGCATGTCACCTTCCAGTGGAGATCGAATATAAAGCATGGTGGGCAATCAAGAAGTTGAACATGGATTTAAGTAGGGACGGAGTCAAAAGATTCCTTGATCTCAATGAGTTGGAAGAAATACGAAACGATGCCTACTTGAACTCGAAGATTGCAAAAGAAAGATAAAAAAGTAGCATGATCAAATGATAGCGTGAGAATTTCAAAGGGGACGAGAGTCCTCTTATGTGATTCCAAACTCCATCGTTTGGGCAAACTCAAGTCAGCGATGGACGATTCCATTCATAATAGTTTGTGAGCACACCCCAATGGTTCAGTAGACCTACTCAATCCAAATTATACCAGGGTGATCAAAGTTAATGGACAGAGGGTGAAGCCTTATGTTGTGCAGCAGACCGTCAGGGTGGCTCCTACTTTGTCTCAGAAGCCACTAATTTAATTGCTTAGTTTTGATTAAGTTTCTTTTTGTTTAAAAATTTTTGTAGTAATCAGTGTTTGGCATTTTGTTTTGCTTTGTGTTGACAGTTGTAGTATCATCGACCACTTCACAAGCGACACCTCGACTGCGGTACAGGGATGATCCCTCACGCCACCATGATTAAGGAGATTACCATTCCATCCTCTTGGCTTTTCATTCCCATCTTTGGTCGATCGGGAAGTAATTTTCATCTTGTTGGAATTTAGTTTTTAAGTTGCCTACATGCCTGCGGTGCCCAATTTCGTTTTCTTTAATTTGAAGTGCCTTTGTGCTATATTTTGTGTTTCTACTCTTGCCTTGAGTTGAAGAATTGAAGCCCTGTATGTTACCTTAATGTTAAAACATTTCTATGCATGATTTAGTTTTTGGTCGATTGAGGTTCCGGCCTTATTCAACTGGTACATCCGCCTTTAGCTAATCACACATTACTTTTATCAGTTTCCTTAAATAAGGTGAAGCTATACACCTCTTTCACTTTACCATGACTTTAGATACATTGACGACCCCTTAATAGGTTTGTGTTACCTGTATGAAGACCAATGTAGTCTTCCAAAAAGGAAAAAGAAAAAGGAAAAAAATAATAATAATAAAAAGAAAAATAAAAATCGTAACGCTTTGCCTTGAAACCCGAACACGGTCCGAGGGGTATATGGTGAAAGCCTTTAAAGCCCGATGCCCTAAACCTTGATTGGTTGGGAGTCATCGACTTAGTGTTCGCTACGAATTGGATGGGTGGAGTTGCTTGGTTGCTAGGTGCAATTCTCAAATTCATTGAAGTCAGGGATGAAACTGTAGGTTTATGGTCGGAGTTGATCCTTTGGCTTGATGCCCTAAACCTTAATTGGTTGGGAGTCATCGGTGGACCCCCGTTACACGAACTTTGGTGAAGTCGAGTTTTTAGCATTGCATCCTACAATACAATCAAAGAAAGAAATAAGAGTGTAGCTGGTTCTATTTAGGTTGGTCAGCAGTTTAAGGCCCTGGCAGTAGCTTGGTTGGGGGGAGGGGATAGCTTTGCAACTTATTGGTGCAAACTGGCTACCTTAAGAACAATTAGATTTTGGTGGAAGTTCAGGTTGACTTCCTTGGAATCGATGTTGCCCTAAAACTTGTTCTTATATGGCATTTGTTCTCTCATGATGGTTTTCGTACAGGGTCTAAATTGTTCATACTAAAGGTAAAGCTTATTTGTACACACACTTTTTGGACAACATCCACTTATTGCAAAAGCACAGCATGCATACCTTGATTGTTTTTAGCATTGCTAAGGGACTAGCAACGTGTCGGTTGGGGGGTGTGATTAGTACCCAAAAAGTTCTATTTTGAGTCCTATTTAAGATAGGTTTTGAGTGCTTTTTGCGTACTAATCATATGAATTAAGCCAATTGACATGTGCAGGTCCGTTTAGTATTACTGATTTTGTTTCGAGTGTGTTTTTGGTAATTTTGCAGGTTTTGGGAACCTTAACCATCATTTCAAGTTTGGCTTTGTATTGGTGCCGAATTTTGCGTATTCTCGGCGATTTCATCAAGCCGGGTTGAAGAAATGTCAAGTGGAATTGAAGAAATGGAGGCTGAACTGAATGCAGGAGGATGCAGGAGAGTGCAGGATTTTCGCTATGCATTGCGAAAATTTCGCAAGGATTGCGAAAATTTCGCAACCATAGCGAAAATTTCGCAATCCCTGCGAAATTTTCGCTATGCACATTTTTCGCTATGATAGCGAAATTTCGCTATCATAGCGAAAATTCGCTATCATAGCGAAAGTTACTATGCATAGCGAAAATTTGGATTTTAAGCTGCCTTGGCATTTTATTATGATGGCCGGCCATATCATATATGAAAACACCGCTATGATAGCGAAAATTCCCTTACATAGCGAAAATCCATATCCCAATGTTTGGTTCCAAAGCGACCTCGTTTGTATATTCCCATTTGTCCCTATTGTAATCATATTTTAGGTATTTTGGTATTTCACACTGGTTGACTATATAAGCCACTTTTTTTGTTTGGAGTTCTGATTTGCTCCTTCTCTCTCTTCTTTATATACATTTTCTTGGCACACTTGAACACCACCTTTAGGATGACAACTCGAGGATGTTTATTTGGCTTCTCCCAGCTTGAAGAGGAGGGTTGCTAGGTTGGTTAATGGTGGTTTGAGGTGGTCCTGGAGTTTAAATGCAGCAGTCTTGCATTTATTGTTTCAAACTTTCCAAACTAGGGTTTAATGCTATTTGATGTCTTTCATTTGGTCAATACTTGTCATGCTTTAGGGTTCAGTGCATTCTTAATGGTAGATGCACTGACATTCTTTAGATGTCATTTACGAGCCACTGAAATGAGGTTTAAATGCTATATTTTCAAACTGCTGGAACATTAAATGCTAAGTATATGTTTTGGCTCAAATAGGAGGATTTGCAGGGTTAGTTTTAAAGCGAATCAAGATCCAGTTTTTCTATGACTAAATGTCATTTGCCACTAATCTTGAGGAAACAACCCGAGGACACCTTTATAATCCCATTTTATCAAGCTAGTGACCCAAGCCTTCAAGGTCACCATTTCACACTTTATTTTAAGCCATTTCAGTTAGTCCAGTGACACCAACTCCCACACTTTTTAATGCAAATCCGTAAATCCAAATAAAAGCCTCACCATTTTGAATCATGATCTGTGAATCTGTTTGTGGGATGAAAACCCATCCTGTGTTGAATACTACAGACGTATCTTTGCTTGAGTAAGCTTATTTACGGCAGTAGGAGGAAAAATAGGAAACAAATTTTGTTGATTCCGGATCACCCTACCGTGGCACGAATCATGCCACCCTACGATCGAGGAATTAGAAGTTTCTTAGGGCGTCTTTGGATTTTCTGAAAGATTTATCGAGATTTCTCAAAAATTGCTAGACCACTATCTGATTCTTTGGGAAAAAGATACTAAGTTCAAATTTGATGAATCTGCGGAATTCTATTGAAGAGATCAAATCAGATTAGTTGAGCTCCCATCATGGCAAGGCAGATTGGAGCAGGAGAATTTGAAATCATGTGTGATCTTTAGTATTTTCAATGGGAATTTTGTATTGGGACAGAAGCTGAAAAGTTATTCAAGGCCATATACTATGCCAGCAAAACCTTCAATGAAGCTCAGGAAAATTACTCTACTCTGAAAAGGAGATGCTGGCAATAGTATTTGCATGTGAAAAATTTAGGCCATACATTTTGAGGTCCCATGTTATTATACACACTGATCATGCAGCAATTAAATATCTAATGGCAAAGAAAGAAGCAAAGCGAGACTGATCGGGTGGAATGCTTTGTTATTCTGGGAATTTGATCTAGAAATAAAAGACAAGAAAGGTAGTGACAATGTGATAGTTGATCACTTTTCAAGAGTGGAAAAACCTGCTGTACAAGTAGAAGAAAGGGAAATAGCAGAAAATTTTCCAGATGAGCAGTTATTCCAGCTATCACTCCAATCACCTTGGTATGCTGATATTGTGAACTTATTAGCTTGTGGAATTATGCCGCAAATTTAGCTATATGAAGAAAAAAGCTAGGGCGCGGAAGGTACTACATGCAGGATGGCCTTAGCATTTGTTTAAGAGGAGGATTGATGCGATCATCGAAGATGTGTACCGAAGGTGAGAAAGCAGTAGATTTTCACGAATGTCATGCATCACCATATGGAGGACATTTGCGGGAACAAAACAACCCACAAAATTCTCGATCACAGTTTTATTGGCCTACTATTTTCAAGGCCCCATTTTGAATGGAATTTGAAGCTATGTGATCAATGCCAAAGAATGGAAATATTAGCAAAGGCATGAAATGCCACAATAGTATCTTGGTAGTGAATATATTTGATGTATGGGGAATAGATTTTATAGGGCCTTTTCGGCTTCATTTGGAAATATATACATACTCCTAAACGTAGTTATGTCGAAATGGATTGAGGCAACAACATCCCGGGAATGATGTTAACACAGTTGTGGGGTTTTTTTACAAAGTATTCTCCCGGCGATTTGGGACACAGGGAGCTATAATCGGTGATGGGGGAAGCCACTTGCAAATAGGTGTTTGACAAACTCATGAGCGAGATATGGTATGTACATTATGAGCTTGGCTTATCATCCTCGAACAAATGGACAAGCTGAAATTTCAAACGGGAGATAAAGAAAATTAGCGAAAAATTTGTAAGCTCGTGAAGAGATTGGTCTTTGGAAACTTGATGATGTTTCTGCGGACATCTGGGGCCCACTTTCAAAACTCCCAGCTGGAATGTCCCCATCTGAACTTGTCTTTGGAAAACCTTTCCACCTACCTCTTGAGCTAGAATATAAAGCTATGTGGGCCATCGAAGCTAAATTTTGATTTCAAAGGTACTAAAGAAAGAGAGGCTACTCAGCTAAATGAATTGGAAAGAGTTGAGGAATGAAGCCTATGATAGTGCCGAAATCTCTACAAGATAAAACACAAAGAAATGGCATGATAAAGAATTTTGAGGAGAGAATTCAAGGCGGGAGATCGGGGTCTGTTATTCAACTCAGTTAAGACTCTTTTCGAGAAGCTTAAATCAAAATGGAGTGGACCATATACGAGTAGTGTCGAAGTCTGAATTTTGGGGCGGTGACACTTAGGGCAGACAATCATGAGGAATTCAAAGTTAATGGTCAGAGATTAAAGCACTACCTTGTAGGAATGCAAATGGAAGAGTGACTCTTAGTTCTGAATGAGAAAACTTGAAGAAACAGAAATATGGTAGCAGCAAGTCCAGCTAAAGACTAAAAATTGAGCAGCTTTGTGGAAGGCAATCCACATCAGTTTGTTTTAAGTTTTTCTTGTTATACTTTTTGTGTTAAAGTTTCTAATAACTTTGTGTAATTTTATTCATTACTGATTTAAAAGTAAGTAATCAATTTTTTTTTAGTTAACGGGACAATAAAAAATGTGTGCAAAAGGGGTGCTACAATCAGGCTTCAATCTAAAGAGAGCGAAAGAGGCGATATACTTTTCTTGAACTCATTTAAATTTTGTCTCTGATATGGCATGATTGAAAGTTTGAGGGAATTTTATTTTTATTTTTGTGCTTAAATTCTGAATCTGATGCATAGTGAATGGATTCGTTGAATATTTGAATGATAAAGATGAATTGAATTGTATTGGTTTTGATTGGATTTGGTGAATTGAAATTGCTGTGAATTGAATTGTTCAATGAGAATGGAAAAGTTTCTAGGTCGCAATTTCTGGTCGCAACATCAATTTATAAGTTGTGACCAAGAATTCTGGACGTTAAAAAAATAAAGTAGAGAAGGAAATCCACTTAGCAGTGAAATTGAGTCACGACTAAATAACTCGAAAGAAAAACGGGCCGTGACATGATTCCTGTCGTGACCACAAGTTGGAAATTACATAACAAAAATCTTTCAGGTTCTTTGACCAAAAGTGTCCAAATCTCAATAAAAATAGGTTTTTAAACCTTTCATTTGGGCACTCCAGCATTAAAAATAGAAGTCGTTGCAAATCATTAATTAAGAGGTTCGAAATTTAATGTCGCGACTGATTAGTGCCCAAAAAGTGCAATTTTGAACCCTATATTAGATAGGTTTTGAGTGCTTTTTGTGCATTAATCATGTCATTTATACCAATTGAAGTGTTCTAGTCTACTTAGTATGCTTATGCCATTCGGGTATTTTTGGTTGTTTGTAGGCTTTTAGGCACTCTTGAAGTTGACCTCAATCACGAATGATGATCATGAGGTTGGAAGTTTAGTCTCGACCATCATGAGAAGCCCAATCGATGTAGAAACAAAGGCAAGGTGGAAGGAAATGAGATGCGGTTGAAGATAGGATGGGAAAGCGGGAAGAAGCGATAATGCAAGCGAATTGCAATCAATTCGCAATCTTAGCGAATTTGTGACCAACTTCATGGCTTGTTCGCGATCTCGGCCTGAGTGCGAAATTAATACAACAACTTGCCTTTGTGCATTTGCGAAATTAAACTATCATGACAATTTATTAGCTTAGCGAAATTTATTCCTTAGCGAAATTTCAACATTGCCAAATTCGCTAAAGCCTTGCCAGTTAACTAAGCCATTGCCAAATTAAACTAGCCCTTGCCAAGTCGCTAGTGGCAGGAATTCTCACCCTCATGAAATTCAGTGTGTCATCCTCTGTAATTAATACAGCCTTCCAAACTTGGTTTTATTACGTGTCTAACTTAGCCTAGTTATTAGGGTTTTAGTGATTCATGTACTTTGAGGAGGCTTATAAATACTTACCTCATGTCGTGTAGCCAAGGGGGAGGATAGAAAGGTGAATCTGAGTTTTTGTTGATTTGTAAGTTATTTTCTTTCTTTAACTTTGTAAATAAAGGATTTTTTTTGAGTGCTTGCTTTTATTTCTTTTCTCTCTTCTCTCTCTTCTTTCTCTCCCTTTCTTGGGCTGTAAAACCTGCGCCTCTTGAGGATGACAACTCAAGAGATGCTTGGCTAAGCCTCCTTTCTTTGAGGAAGGAAGCTAGCTTGAGTGGTGGGGCATATGCATGTTGTCCTCTTGTATTAAAAGCTACGGTGGGTATGTTATGGCTCATGATACTCAAAACTTAGTTGCATAACATGGGATGTTATTGAGTTGTATCTCTCCATGCTAGAATTTGTTGTTCTTTAGATGGTTTCTGAGCCTCTCTACGAGATAATATTTACATGTTAGGGTTCTTAATTAGGGTTCAATGCATTCTTGTTATTATTTTGTGATATTCTCATGCTTTAGGATCTGGTGCTCGGGTGAGAATGTATTTGTTGTTCTTTAGATGGTCTTTCTGAGCCTCTAAAAATGATAATTGAATATTAGGGTTTTAAACTAAAAGAGACCATAACATTCTTCTCTGTTTTTAACTGAATAGGAGATGTTTCATGGGTGAGGTTTGCTAGTTAAATATAAGATCGGTTATGCCATGGACTATATGTTGCATGTCGAGGATAAAACCGAGACGCTTGTTTGCCCTAACTTGCCAAGTTAGTAACCTAAATCTTCAAAGTTAACTTTTTCACACTTTAATTTTCAGTTTTTACAATTTTCAGTTTTCAAACCATTCCCACTGTTTTTGAAACACAATTCCAAAGAGTCCAAGTAAAGCCTTGCAGCCGTGCCCATGCAAACCATTTCTAGGATGAAAAACCCATCCCGATGTTGACCTAGACCACTATACCTGCAGTAGCTGACTCACGTAGGAGAACAGGTATATAAATATTGTTGATTCGGCCGACCTCTTGTGGCGATCAATCAGTGCGTTAAGAGATGGTGCCCGAATACTAATGGTAAGGATTGAAGTACTTGTGATCCACATCACAAGTGAAGGTAATAACACACCTCTTTTTACCTTGGTGCGGAGCGCGGCTTTCATCAATTACTTGATACTTGCCTTTACATTTGATTTTCATTCGGTTATTTTTAATTTTACGTTAGTTAATTTTAACCTTTGCGATTAAAAAAAGAAAAAAGAAAAAAAGTGTTGCCAGAGACGAGTTTTTGTGTGCCATATTTGCTCTTGAGAATCCATTCGGTGGATTTGAAACCTATAAGGCAAGCGATTCGAGGTTACGTGGGAAAAATTGATGAGAAAATGGAATCCCCATGAGCAATACGGTCGGGAGGCAACCACTGAGGCACATGACTATGAGGGATTCTGAGAGCCTTCCATACCGTGGCAGCAACTTTGTAGAGAGAAATCCAAACCCACCTAGGTCTATGAGGGACTATAGAGACCAATGGATGAGTCTTTGTCTATAGTGTTCCCTCGACTTATGCCTCACGAACCTCCATGTTATGCCTCAACTTCCAGGCTAACAACCACCACCCTTATCCCTTGTTGAGCAAGCCATCTGAATTTGAAGCGAGCAAATTGGACAATTTCATAGAGGCAAAAGGGTAGTGAGTCGGCGATCAAGAATGAGGAGCCGGTTGAGAGCTCCTTCAGTGAAGGTGGATGGGTTCCAGTAAAATTGATCAAAATTGGACATCTTGCGGGAATCCATCTCAAAGCTCACAATCAGTTTGTTAAATCCAAGATGAGGGAGAATTTGGAGGATGAGTGCTTAATTTGAAACAATTTTGGTTGAAGCGAGGATAAGTACTGACCTCGGGAGGAATTGAAAGTGGAATCGTGAGCTCTGAGGAGCTGCGGGATGCCACAGAATCAGTGTTGCTTTTTGGTCATGGAGGAAGAAGAAGAAATCAACATACATTGAGGCGAAAATGTGGATATGAAGCTGATGGAAGGGACCCCGAGGCCCATCATTCAACCGACCCCATAGATTTGGACACCACTACCACTGCCCCGAATGCCAATACCCGCTGCCAGTAGCCCCTTCAGTTGACCAGTATATATTCTACCTTCACCTGCACCCTGACCCTTTGCAACAAAATCAACACATACGGCACACTCCTAACCATAAGTCAACTTAATTATCGACCATCCAAAAATTCGAAGCTAGTGGCCATTGCTCAGATTTTTGCCACTACCTCAAACAAGATGGCAGCTGCATCATACTGCATGGCATAGTGGATGCCGTTCGGTCTTAGGTTCGAGTTTGGAGCACCAGACCTCGGCATTTCGCTCCACCCGGTTCAGCTGACCTCCTTGGATATCTTTGGCGTGCTCTGAGACCACATACCACCACAGCAGTGAGGTGGTTAGGTCTCTTTTTATGATTTTTGTATAGTTATCAGCTTTATCAACTGCCTACTGATCTTGATTAGGATTTATGTATTAGCCATAGTAGGCAGTGATATTTTTGTGTTTAGCTTTGTATTCATGTACTAGCCATTTTGGCTATATCAAAAGCTATTCGGGACATATATACGACTTTGTACATATCGGGTTTTATTGCCTCATATGTTTAAATGTGTTTTCTTTTCAATTGAACAATTGAATTACTCTGATGGACAATTGGTGCTTCATGTTGAAAGTGAATCGCACTGTCACCTCTATGTTAGAACTGACTTCCATGCTTGAACTAAATTTTTGAGGTCGGTCACAGTTCATGCTGACTTGAAATTTCTACTGTATGCTAATTCACCTGCTTGCCTCCAGGTGTTCACGATAGGCTGTGAATTTGTTTGCCTCCTTTCACTTTGCATGCATGTTGGCAACCTAGGATAGGTTTGTGTTACCTCTGATTGAAGACCAATGTTACCTTCGGAAAAAGAAAGAAAAGCCAAAAAAGAAAAAGAAAAAGAAAAATAAAAGTCATGACTTTGTCTTGAAACGAGCACAGTCGAGGGGTGTATGGCAGCCTTTGAAACGATGCCTAAGCCTTAAGCTAGTTGGAGTCATCGATTTAGTGTTCATTACATGGGTGGATAGGTGAAGTTTAATGACTTGTGGGTGCTTAATTTTCGAAGTCATTCGGAGTCGGGGTGAAGCCTTTAGAGTTAGTGGTCAAGTGATCCTTTTGGCTTGATGCCCTAAACCTTGGTGGTTAGAGTCATCGGTGGACCCGTTACGGACTTTGGTGAAGTCGGATTTTAAACATTGCACTCTACGATGTAGGTGAATAAAGAAAGAAAAGTGTAGCTAGCCCTATCTAGGTTGTTCAACAACTTAAGGCCATGTCAGTGCTAGGTTGGGGGGAGGTAGCAATTTTGCAATTTATTGGCTTAGTCTAGATTCCAAAAAGACCAATTAGTCTTAGGTGGAAATCCAAGTTGAGAATCATGGAGCCAGTTTTGACCTAAAATTGTTCTCGTATGGATTTGGTTCTTTCATATCGATTTTCAAATTTTGATGTCCAAATGTTCGATTTAAGTATTGTGTATAAGTACATCAACCTTTTTGAATCATAATCTTTTTGCAAAATCACCACATGCATCTCCTTTTTATTTTGCATTGCTAAGGGACTAGCAACGTTTTGGTTGGGGGGTGTGATTAATGCCCAAAAAGTGCAATTTTGAACCCTATATTAGATAGGTTTTGAGTGCTTTGTGCATTAATCATATCATTCTAGTGAAGTGTTCTAGTCTACTTAGTAATACTTATGCCATTCAGAGGGTATTTTTGGTTGTTTTGTAGGCTTTTGAGCACTCTTGAAGTTCAACCTCGATGCAAATGATCGATCATGAGGTTGGAAGTTTAATTTTCCGACCATCAACAAGCCCAAAAAATCGATGTAAAAACAAAGGCAAAGGTGAAGGAAATGAGATGCGATTGAAGATAGGATGGGAAGCGGGAAGAACAACATCTGCGGAATTTCGCAATCAATTCGCAATCTTAGCGAATTTATGACCAACTCATGAAACTGTTGCAGTCTGGCCTGAGTGCGAAATTCGCTAATAACACCTTGTGCATTTGCGAAATTAAACTCTCCCGCGACAATTTCGCTGGCTTAAGCGAAATTTAAGCTAACTAATGAAATTTCAACATTATAAGTCGCTAAAGTGCAATTTAATAAGCCATTGCCAGGTCGCTAACCCTTGCCAGGTCGCTAATTAGCGAAATTCACCTCTGGCGAGAATTTGCGGGCCTTGTCATCCTACGTAATTAATGCAACATTCAAGCTTGGTTTATTACCCAATTGTCCTATAACTTAGCCTAGTTATTAGGGTTTTGGTAGTTTCATGCTTTGAGGAGGCTTATAAATACCCTCATGTGGAGTGTAATAAGGGGAGGATGAAGGTGAATACAAGTTTTGTTGATTTGTAGATTATTTTCTTTTCTTTGCTTTTTGTAAATAAAGTTTTTTTAGGTCTTGCTTTTATTTCTTTTCTCTCTTCTCTCTCTTCTTTCTCTCCCTTTCTTGGCTGCCAAACACACCTCTTGAGGATGACAACTCAAGAGATGCTTGGCTAAGCCTCACTCTTTGAAGGGAAGGAAGCTGGCTTGGTGGTGGGGCATATGCATGTTGTCCTCTTGTATTAAAAGCTGCGGGTAGTGTATTTATGGCTCTTGATACCAAAACTTAGTTGCATAACATGGGATGTTGTGGTTGGCCAATACTCTCCATGCTTTAGAATTGCATTGTTCTTTAGATACTTTCTGAGCCTGAGATAATATTTACATGTTAGGGTTCTTCAAATTAGGGTTCAAATAACATTCTTGTTATTATTTTGTATATTCTCCATGCTTTAGGATGCGGTGCTGGGTGAGAGATGCCTTTGTTCTTTAGATGGTCCCTACGAGGCCTCTAAAAATGATAATTGAATGTTAGGGTTTTAAACTAAAGGGGCCATAGCGCATGCTATACATTTTAACTCGAATAGGAGATGTTTCATGGGTGAGGTTGCCTAGTTAAATATAGATCCGGTTATGCCATGGACTATATGTTGCATGTATCATGCTTAGCGAAGGGGATAAAACCGAGGACCTTGTTTGCCCTAACTTTGCCAAGTTAGTAGCCTAAATCTTCAAAGTTAACTTTTTTCACACTTTAATTTTCAGTTTTACAATTTTCGATTTTCAAACCATTCCCCTTGTTTTGAAACACAATTCGAAAGTCAGTAGAAGCCTTACGAACCGTGCACTTATGCAAACCATTTCTAAAGGATGAAAACCCATCCGTGTTCGACCTGAACCGCACTATCTTTACTGATAGCTTGACTACAGCGATGAGAACAGGTATATAAATATTGTTGATTCGACTCGGCTAACGTAGCGCAGTCAGCGACTCTATCAGCAATCATGACGTGAGCCCGATGTCCATTCCAAGTCAAGTCATCTTGATTCATTCCCATGTTTCCAGTGCGCATCCATCATTTAGAACCCGGAATAGAAATTGTTATTATCTGAACCAGAAAGCGAGTCTTACTTAAAAGAATCAGTTTAGGTTGCTTAGTTTCGAAAGAATAATTCCAGGAATTCAATAACTCTCAGAGAAACGATCAAAATTCCTCACAAATTTTCCAAACCTCACATTTGGAAATAGCCGGGGCAACGAATCAGAAAATGCATTTAATTCATTCATTGGAAAAATGAAAAAGATAATTAATAGCTGTAGTTCCCAAGAGAAGCAAGATCACTATAAAAGGATGGGAAAACAAAGGAAGAATAAACAACGAGAATGAAGAAAAAGAAAAATGAGGAAAAAGAAGAGTTCCAAGGGTGCAAATGCAGAGCATATGGAATGAATAGAGTCGGAAAACAAACCAATTCCATTCATGATTCCATAAAACGCTCTGTAATCAAGAGAATGGATGATGGAAAGGGAATTGGAAGAAAGGTTCATCAGAACCCATCATCCAGAGGAACTCCAACATAGTTTAAAGGAAGGGCCCCAATTTGTTGAACAACCTTGTTAACAACCCCATCCTTCCGGCGCAAATTTGAGACTTGGGGAACCGGTCAAGCAGGAGCTACAACCTTTAGGAGGAAGGCATAGGATTTTAGATCAAGAAATAGAGAGTTTTCCTCTAGCTTAGATATAGTCTTATTTGTAAATTTTGCATTAGATAAAGAAATCAGATTGTACAATATCGAGATGTTTTGATATTTGAATAAAATTCCTGTTGATTAACAAAATTTATTGTTTTTGGGTTGACAAATTGATGTACTGAATTTTATGTTTGAGTCATTACTCGTTTGTATGCTGAATGTTCAAACTCTTTTCTGTACAAGAATAAAATGACCAATTCTGTTCTCTCCCAAGAACAAAAATACAAAAAAAAACACGAGCTAGTGTTAAGCCTTTTGTATATGGCCCCAAACCCCTCAAAATAACACAGCTACAAGAGCCTTACAATTCTCTTATACCCATGTTACTTTGGATAAATTGGCTTGCTAAAATTATTTTTTTTTCTCTTAATGATCAGGATTCAAATAAGGGCTCAGTCTATGGCACTGCAAGTGCATAGGTCATACAAGTTGTAAATCTGAATGTAAGTCCAGGTATCATTCCCACAGAGATTGATAGCGAATTACAGGTCGACTACCCCAACTACTGAAATTTCATACTATTTGGACTCAGAATTCATGGTGAGAATTTTATCGAAACTACAAAATTTAAAATCTAGACTATTGAATATCTTCAACTTAAACTAAAACAAAAGTAAATGACTAAAAATAAATGGTCCGTAAAAATGATTGAATCGGTTCTTGTAAAGCGAAAACCATCAATGAAATACATTAAACAGTCGAATTCGGCACTAAATCAGATTTACTACGGTATATGTATGGATTTGATTTTTCGTCAAGACCCTATGAGTATTGGGTGGATTTCTCCTTTTCAGCGATTTAATACCTTCTCTCGAAACCAGATTAAACATTTCTTACGTATTACATTTTCTTGCGAGATTTGGGTATTTTCTTTCTCAATACTTCACCCGGTTCTTTGTTGTGAGACTTTTGCTTTACAGCTTCTCGGGATTTAGCAAAACTTCTACTACTTAAATGCTCATCCTTCGGATCTACGAGGCTTATCCTTTCCCTTGATTAGATACGGCTAACGGGGATTGGAAATTGTCGCCGTTAAGGTGAACTTTCTGATGATTTATATTGTTAAATACACCCCTCCAACTTCAATTATGAGCGAATGGAGGATTTATCAAAATGAACTCTCAGAGCTCAGCAGTTCATCAATAATAGTCGAACATACCCAGATAAGAATGCTCTCAACTCTCAGGAATCTCCATCTCTGTGTCACTCAGAGGGCATCCTGGATATCAGAGTAAGATACATTCCCTCAACGGGTACTAGGTACTACTATTGGGAACTTATCCATTAAAACGACAGATTAGTAAAGCTAAACCCAAATCCAATTTTTCCGTAAATGCGGAAAGACTATGGCAGATAACTAAATCAAATCCAGCGGAGAGTGCGTTAAGTCTTGCATTGCGAAGATAATGGATCGCCGATCAACACACCCACTATAATTGCAATCAAGCGAGAAGAAATGAATTCGAGAAATTTGTCTAGATTTCATAAATTTCCAGACAACAATACTGAATAAAAATAACATAACTAGAAATCGGCTCACTCGTCTTGCGGTAGCGCAGTTGAAACGAAATAAAAATAAAAGCGAAGAAAATAAAATCTACTCTATAATATACCATGAGTTCCCTCTTCTTTTCCGTTCTTTGGAGTTTGTGAAAGAAGGAGAAAAGCCTTTTACTATTCAGCTCTTTATTTATCTTTGTAAAAAGAAAAAGAAGGCGGGTCGAATCACAAAAGTGCTCAGGTGGAAATCGAAAAGCCCGACCTTGTTCTATGTCGCGACCTCGGGTTGATGTCGCAACATGGGTCTCTTGATTAGTGGTGGCGACATCAGTGATCTTCGTGACATCTTTGTTCATTGTTGATGTCGACCCACCGAGAATTATGTCGCATCGTGTCTTCATAATCTTGATTCATGGCTGGCACGACCTCATGTTGATGTCGCGACATCATTTGCTTTCCATTTCCTTTCTTCAGGTTGCGACCTCTTTCTTTTAAACTATTTTCTAGGTCGCGACATCAAAGTGATGTCGCGACATCCTTTCCTTCTTCTGATCTCTTCTTTAGGTTGCGACCTGAATGGGTGGTCGCGACATCATTTTTCTTGTCAAGACTTCAGTTCATGTTTTCATGTCGCGACCTGTATAGCATGTCGCGACTTCTTTTACTTGCGAAGACCTCTCTTGTTGCTTCATAGACAAATCCTTGTCGCAACCTCAACGTTATGTTGCGACATCGTTTATCTCCTTTTGATGTCGCGACATGAATTTCTTCTTTAGGCTTTGCTTCCTTGAGTCTTGACCATGTCTTCCTTGTAGCAACCTCCTTTTTCACGTCACGCCTTTGCTTGTTCAAATATCAGTTTCTCATTCAAAGCCAAATTTGTTGCTGTCGTGATCTGAACTTGCTGGAAACTGAACTTCCTGTCACGACCTCAATTTTGCTGCCGGCTGATTTCTTTTGATTTTTGCTTAAATTTGAGTTTCTGCTGTATTTTGCTAAAATTTTGGAATTTGAGTCAATTATCACTTTTCTGTAAACAATTCAGCATTATTCTCATAATAAACTCAGAAAAATGTATTAAAAACCTAATGAGTTTTTGGACTCATCAAATTACAAAACTTAAAATTTTGCTTGTCATGCGAAAAGAAAGAATTGTTGTCCTCGAACAAATAAAGCTTGAAAATTTTTAAGTTATTTTTGATTTATACCACAGTCTTTCTTTTTCCACCTTTTTGAACTGGAATTAAGAGATACCACTATCATTTCAAATTTCAGTTTTTGATGTAAGAACAAGCATTGGTATACTTCTATCACAAAATTTCTTGATAAACTAATGTATTTAAACAGTTTATTTAACAAGTCTTGTTCTCCCATGTGTGTGCGGTCGTAATCCTTTCATCTTCATGTTGAATTTAGTTAATCTTAAGGAGTTTTCTTAGTGTTGTCCAAAGTCTCATATGCTTGTTTTCATATTGATATCCACTAATGTGATAGAATTCAACCTTCAAAATCAAAGAGGTCTTCGGGCTTGCAATGTTGGGCTTAGTTAATTGGGTAGATAATGGAAATAGTTTGAGTTGTAAATTACCGGTTTCATCCTGTCTCTACATTATTGCCTCCAATTTTCATCATTTCTCTTCCTTGTTCTCTTCTTATTCTCCTCAATCTTAGCCTGATTCATCTTTTTGAACTCTTTTTATGGAATTTCAATTTCCATATGTACTTTATTCAGGTCGATTCCTTTATTCTTTAACTCCTTTGCTTTTATTTTCCTAAGATTTGGAATAGTGCAATGTTTTGTCTTCTTAGGCTTTCTATTACTCTTAGAGAACTTTGGGCTAGCAACTCCCATACCAGTTGGCATTAGGGTGCTAGTTGTTAAAACACCCCTAAGAGCTTAATTGTTCAAGGGAAATAGGCCCAAGACAAAACTTATTCCTTATTCCACTAGCTTCTGCTTCTTTACTTTTTAACTCCTTCATTGTCAAAATTTGGAAATATTATTCCCCCAAACTTGTTTCTTCCTCTGTACTAAACTTTTCTGAACCGGAAACTGGATAATTTGGGCTCTTTACTGCAGGTTTATTGCAAGGAAGGGAATTTCGGTTTTCAATTGCTGTTTATTGAAGAAATAAGGCTTATTTGGCTCAAATCTAGGAACTAAGAGAATGTACTTTATTTGAGGGTAGGCAAAAGCTCAAAAATTGCCAAGGATGGCCTCTATCATTTCTTGTTGGCTGTTTTCACCTAGGATTTCACCTCAATCAATACTCAAACAAGTTCTAGGACTATGGACTCTAAATCCTGAATTTCCCAGAAGATGTTCCTAATTTCAGTCAAAGTTTCATAGGTTTTGTTGACCAAGGTGTATTATTTCTTCAAGACTTGTATTTATTCAACGTCTACTTACATTATTTAATCCAAGTATTTTGTTCCATCGACAATAACCCGATTTCAATTTTTGCAACTAGTGATTTAAACGAAACGATAAATACTCTGCTTTCGGTTTGCAATCATTTCGGCCCTTATTCTTTCCAAATTTCTGTTCTTGAGAAAGAACATAATTATTAATTTGATTCCTAAACAGAGAATAAAATGGCATAGAAACAAAATTAAGATATCATGAACACTTAATTTGTAAGTCAACAGAAATTTTATTCAAATATCAAAATATTTCGATATTGTACAATCTGCTTTCTTGACAATTAAAACTGTAACTAAATTCAAGAAAAACTCTCTATTTCTTGATCCAAAATCCTACATCTTTTTCCTGAAGGTTGCGGCTCCTGCTTCAAAATTTGGTTCACCAGACCTTGAGCTTCTCCAAGAGTGATTCGGCTGTTAACAAGGTTGTTCAACAAATTGGAGCCTTTTCTCCTTTTTTCTTTGGAGCTTCTCTGGTTGATGGGTTTTAATTAACCCTTCTTCCAATTCCCTTCCCATCAACCACTCTCTGGATTACACAACATTTTATGGAACAAAGAATGGAATTGGTTTGTTTTCCGACTCCATTCATTCCATAAAATCTGTGTTTGCAACCTTGGGGCTCTTCTTTGCTCTCATTCTCCCTTCTCTTCATTCTTTTTTTGTTTGTTTTTCTTCCTTTGTTCCCCCATCCTTTTATAGTGATTTACGTCTCTTGGGAAGAACAAGGTCATTTATTATTTCTTTCAATTTACGATGAGTGGATTAAATGAGGTTCCTTAATTTGTGCTCTTCTGATATTTCAAACTGAGATTTTTGGCTTTTGATTGAGAATTTTGATCGTTTTTCTTGAATTTATTAACTTCCCTCTGATTATTCTCCTCGAAACTGAGAGTACTCCACAAATTGGTTAGATCAAGAAATGAATTTCTGTTTATGCATTACTAACCATTTATTTCAGCGAAAATTTTGAGTGAATGTTGCAAAACTGAAAGGTTTGGGTGAATTGTAGTTCAGTGGATTTTGGATGAGGAATGAAATTTGGGTTTAATGTCATGACAGTGCCTTTTGAAGTCAAGACATTAACTATTGGGCCACTAAATCAAGACGTGCTTCTTTGGGCGCCCAAAATTGTGAGTCCACGACACAAAATTTTATGTCGTGACGAAAATTGAGTCACGGCGAGAAAATTGTGTTGCAACATAAACAGATATTCTTTCCCTCCTTTATTTCGGTTGTGACCTAAATTTCATTATTTTGACTTTCTTTTCCACTTTTTATTCTTCATATTCCAGCATTCTTGGTTAACCCTTTTGAATTAATGTTGCGTCCCAAAACAAGAACAAATCAAATTCACAGCAATATCAATTTATTCAATTTCAATCAAAACAACTATAACTCAAATCATCTTTATCATGCAAGAATTCAACAACTTCTATCATGCTTCATATTCAACAGTTAAGCATCAAAACAAGATAAAAATTCCCCCAAACTTTCAATCATGCTATATCAAAGACAAAATTCTTAAAAAAAATTCAAATCAAGAAGAATAAGAAACTGCCCCTTTTTGGTCTCTTATGCTGATTGAAATTTGATTTCAGATGTTCTTCTTTTTGTACAATCTTCATTCCTACAAAACTAAAAATAAAATAAAACATTTACCTACTTTTAAATCAAAAATTAATAAAATCACAATGAGCTATTAGAAATTTAAACACACAAATTCTAAACTATAACAAGAAAAATTAAATCAAGCGTGTGGATTACCTTCCACAAAGTTGCTCATTTTTAGTCTCTATTTGGACTTCTGTTTGCCAATGTTACATTTCTTCAATTTTCTTCATTCAGAACTAAGGGTTTATCTTCCAATTACTTTTCCCCAAGGTAATGCTTTAATCTCTGACCATTAACTTTGAACTCCTCTTGGTTGCTGTTTCTAAGTGTCACTGCCCCAAATTGTGTACTTGATACCACTGTAAATGGTCTCCATTTTGGACAGCTTTCTGAAGAGCCTTAATCACGGAGTTGAATAACAGGACGATCTCACAGCCCAGATTCCCTCCTCAAAATTCGTTGATCATGCCATTTCTTTGTTTTATCCTTGTAGATTCGGGCACTATCATGGCTTCATTCCTCAACTCTTCAATTCATTTAATTGGAGTAGCCTATCTTCATGTAGCTTTAAATCAAAATTAAGCTTCTTGATGGCCCACATAGCCTTATATTCTAGCTCGAGAGGTAGATGACAAGGTTTCAAAGACAAGTACGTATGGAACATTCCAATGGGAGTTTTCATGGATCCTGTATGCCCATAGTGCATCATCAAGGTTCAAAGACCAATCTCTCCTGCTTGAGCTTACAGTCTTTTCCAGAATTTTCTTTATTTCTCTATTGGAAATTTCAGCTTGTCCATTTGTTTGAGGATGATAAGCCAAGCTCATAATGTGTTTGATTCCATATCTGCTCATAATTTTGTCAAACACCTTATTTGCAAAATGGCTTCCTCCGTCACTAATGATAGTTCTGGGTGTCCCAAATCTGTGAGAATATTTCTTTGTAAAAACCTGGCTAATATTGGCATCATTCTTTGGACATCTTGCTACTTCTACCATTTTGATACATAATCCTGTTGAGAATGTATATATTTCCAAATGGCGGAAAAGGCCGCATAAAATCCATTCCCCATACATCAAGCAGTTGCACCACCGGGATACCTTGGGACATCTCATGCCTTTCTTGATATTTCTCATTCTTTGGCATTGATCGCACAAACTTACCCATTCAAAAGCAGTCATAAAATGTGAAGCGATAAAATCCGATTGAAGAATTTTGTGGCTGTTTTATCTCTAAAGTGTCCTCATAAGGTGATACATGACATTCTTTTAAAATCTTGCTTTGCTCACCTTAAATTTGCACATCTCCCTTATAATCGGATCAGCTCCTCTTTTAAACAATAATAGGTCATCCCGGATGTAATGCTTGTCGATCCTTAGCTTTTTTCTCTGTATTTGGTAAATTTGAACTCTGTGGCATAATTCCACAAGCTAAGTAATTCTAATGCTCGACATACCAGGCGATTGGGTAATGACTAAAATAAGCACTCATTTGGAAAATTTTCTTCTATTTCTCTTTCTTCCTCTTGTACAGTGGGTTTCTCTACTCTTAACAAGTGATCAGCTATCACATTGTCACTTCCCTTTTTGTCTTTTATTTCTAAATCAAATTCCTGTAATAATAATACCCATATGATCAATCTTGAAAGCACTTCTTTCTTGCCATTAGATATTTAATTCTTTGCATGATCAGTGTGTATAACCACATGAGACCCCAAAATGTATGGCCTGAATTTTTCACATGCAAACACTATTGCTAGCATCTCCTTTTGATGTGAGTAATTCTCTTGTGCCGAATTAAAGAGTTTTGCTAGCATAGTAGATAACCTTGAACACTTTTTGTCTTTCTGTCCCAATCTTGCTCCCATTGCAAAATCACTTAGCATCACATGATTTCCAAATTCTCTGTTCGATCTGGTTTGCCATGATGGGAGCTTGACTAGTACGGATTTGATTTCTTGAATGCTTTCTAGCGAGGATTCATCAAATAGAACTTAGTATCTTTTCCCGGCTTAATCTGCATAGTGGTCTAGCAATTTTGAGAAGTCTACGATAAATCTTCTATAAAATCGATGTCCTAAGAAAATTCTGATTCCTTTAGTATGATGGGTGGCATTAAGTCTCTTATAGTGAAACTTTGCACAGTACCTCCCGAAGCCTAGCTGCAGAGAAATCATGTGCTGAGACAATTCATGCAACCCAACCATAAAATGGCATTTTTCCCAATTCGAGCAGTTCTTGTCTTTGCACCTTTGAAATCTTGTCCCAGTTATACGAGACATTGTTCAGCCCCGGATCCATACCTTTGTAAATCATCCATGAATATCTCCATAACTATTACGCTGGAATCGGAAAATATAGACATCATGCATCTTTGGAAGGCACCGGGGGCATTACATAAACGAATGGCATTCTCCTAAAAGCAAAAAGTACCAAATGGGCATGTAAAAGTAGTTTTCTCGATCTTAGTGCAATAGCAATTTGGTTATATCGAATATCCATCGAAAACAAAAATGAGGTGTCACCTTGACTGTCTAGCATTTGATCAATGAAAGGGGGAATGATCCTTCGGTTGCGGTATTCCAATTTTTACGTAGTCGATACACACCCTCCCGTCACGTCACAGTTCTTGTAGGAATACGGTTCATTCTTTTTCATTTTCGATTACAGTGAATCCACCTTTCTTGGGAACCACATGTGCTTTAGGCTTACCCGAGCTATCGATATAACATAGATAAAACACGCATTTAACCATTTGAACTTTTACGGCCCGACCTCTTTTATCAGGTTGGCCTCCTTTGATGCTCAATAGAAGTTTTTGCATTATCTTCGAGCAATATTTTGTGCATACAAATGAATTTCTCTTTAGATCTTCAATTGACGAGCAATCGCTTTGTATTTTCTCAAAATCACCCGACCAACTTCACATTCTTCCCGGCTTGATCCCGATACAGGTGATATAATAGTAGTTTTCTCTTTTAAGTTTCCTAAAAACTCATATTTTAAATATTTGGGCAATTCTTTCAATAATGGCCCTTTTGCACCTAGTTTCTGCTCATGAGTTTCTTTGTTCTTTGGTACTTTCTTCTTCTTATTTACATTTTCATTTATACTTGAGACTGTTTCCTCGTTAAACATATTTGAAGACAAAACTTCACAATCAAAGCTCTCAAGGTACTGAAAATTCATCTCAATTTCATTGATAGAGTGTTGAATGATACAATCGGAATTCAATTCATCATTGAGAAAGCTATTGTTCCTTACAGCCAAACAACTGTCTGTCCCTACATTAGGATGTTCCAGACTCCTATTAATATTAAACTGCACTGCTTCATCCCCAACTCTGAGTGTCAGTTCACCTTTCTGTACGTCAATCAAGGCAGCTCCTGTTGCTAAGAAAGGCCTTCCAAGCAACAAAGGAACTTTGGTATCCTCTTCCATCTGCATGACAACAAAATCCACTGGGAATGCAAATTTCCCTGACCTTGACGATTACATCTTCGAATGCCCTACGGATTGTGCCATT
The DNA here is from genome assembly GCA_016808115.1 of Tetrastigma voinierianum. Classification (NCBI taxonomy): domain Eukaryota; kingdom Viridiplantae; phylum Streptophyta; class Magnoliopsida; order Vitales; family Vitaceae; genus Tetrastigma; species Tetrastigma voinierianum. The sequence continues at coordinate 386,054 of JAEQBH010006347.1, read as the reverse complement.
GATCCTATCAGCCATCACGTAATGTAATTGCTATTGGGGTGAGTTCCCCGAACTAGTCCTACGCACCATTGATAAAGGCATCAAAATTATCTTGCTCGAATCACATAAAGCTTTCTTGAACTCATATTTCCATGGAGGGAATGAGTGGCGCCGAGAATGCTCATCTTTGCTTGGAGCTTCTGCTGGATAATGGCACTGCAAGTGGCAGTAAAGTTAACTATACCCTCCTCAGCTGCTCTTTCTTTTTCTTGCTCGAGTACCTCCTTGAAATTTTGCATATAGGCGTTTAGAGTGATTACCTCTGCAAATGGAGATATTTATTTCTATTTTCTTGAAAATATCAAAAAATTTAAGCGTTATTCTCTTCTAGCGACACGAAAGTCTTTGTGGGAATGGCACTAGAGGTGTATATGCTGGTACACCTTCCTTCTTTTTTTGGTCATTACTTCCTTTCAGCTGTTCAAGCTGGCTTGTTCTTCTCTTCTTTCTTTTCAGTTTCTTCTTTCTCTGCCTCAGTCTCGTCTTTCTCTTCTGTCTTTTTGTTGCTGCTCAAATCCTTCCCACTTCTCAACTGAATTGCCATGCAATCTTTTGGGTTCTTCTGTGTGTCACTAGGGAATGTTCCCTTGCTCTGATTTGGCATATTCGGGGCGATTGCCCTTGTGTCTCTAAATTCTTATTGAGGCATTAACATTCTTACGAAACATTTGAGTATCAGGCTTGGCTTCAAGTCCTGATAGTTTCTGTTCATGGAGTGTAATAGCCTCTTGTTGTCTCCCATGAATCTGACATCGTTCTTGAATGGTTGGGTCTCCTTTGACCCGATATTCATTACCGCTTCCCCCTCCTTCTTCTTCTTTGGAACCTTGGTGGCTGCTGATATCCTTGCTGAGGATGTTGTTCCTGCCTTGGGCCATGTAATGCCCCTCCACCATATGAGAAATTCTCATGGTTCCTCAGTGCTGGGTTGTAGTGTGTGGGCAGGTTAGGATTTGGTTTGAAATGATAACTTCTTTGCTCGTTCACGTACTTAACCTCCTCTGCACCATAAGAATCTTCTTCTGTTGGCACTTCAGCACTTCTTCTCATAAATTCTCTTTCCACTACTCCTATTTCATGAGCAGTGTGCATCTTCCTCTCTTGTTTGTCCATCCTATTCATGATGGCATCAAACTTAGCCTCCATGGCTGTCATCTTGCTCATTTCAGCGTAAGCACTATACACTCTTCCCTTGAAGCTAGGATGGAGCTTTCATATTGCATTTTTCCTAAGTCTTCTATCAGATCTCTCGCCTCTTCAGCACTTTTTCGTTTGAATGCTCCACAGCATGAAGCATCGATAATACCCTTAGATGTATCATTCAGAGCATGATACCTTTATGTCATACGGGTCTTCGGATACATTCCATGCATTGGGCACCTCTTCAGCAACCTCTTGAATCTTTCCCAAGCTACATATAGGCTCTCATCTTCCCCTTGTTGGAATACAATTATTCTCTTCGTCTCTCTGAAGTGAGAGATGGAGGAAAGAATCTGCCTAAAACACACAGTTTGAGTTGTGCATCTGTTTGTCTGCATGAGAAACAGCTTCTGCAACTCTTCTGATGTCAGCCAGACCATATGGTAGCGATTCGCCTGAAATTGGAGTGCTATGTCTCTCAAAGAAAATGGGAAGAGATGCAGTTTTATCACCTCTGGTCTCACACCGTTTAGCTTCAACGCATGATAGCCATCACGAGGAAATCTTCCAGTGCTCATTTGGAGTCTTGATTAGGATGACGATGCGTGTTCTTTGAACCATTGTAATTAAAGTGGCTTTAGTTGAAATTGTTTTGCATCCACAGTAGAATTTATTACGATTGCAAATATTCTTCTTGAATAATGACCTCGAGAAATCCTCCATTGTGTCGATATTAGGGGGTCTTACGCTGCTATCCTACGTTTCCTCTGTTTGGTCATGTCTCTTACGCATGGCTGCGTTTTACGCTCTTTTTGTCTTTCTTAAACTGTAGTGTTCTTTCAATTGATGTCTGTTGGAATGGTAAGATCCACATTTCCTATGCATTAAGGTTTTCCTGAAATCAAAGCATACTCGGATCAATAAGTTAATCCAAACCTAATAAATATTTTCAGCATGGCTGTTAAAATTGGTGGTGATGTAGCCCTTTGCTTGAAAAGCTATTTTGTTCTTTTCTTAAAAATGTACAAATTGTATTCCTTTCTTTCGTCGAATATTGATCTAATTAATTCTTTCAATCCCGGCTTGCTTGGCCGCCATAAAACTTGTTCGCCTTTTGTATATAGACTAAAACCACACTCAAAAAAATAACACGGCTCTGAGGCCTTCTGATTCTCTTATACCCATATTTACTTTGGATAAAATTGGCTTGCTAAATTATTTTTTTCTCTTAATGATCGAGTTCGAATAAGGGCTCAGTCTGTGACCTTTTGCAAGTGCCACAGGTCATACAAGTAGTAAATACGAATGTAGGTAGGAGGTATCATTCCCACGAGGAGATTGATAGCGCGAATTACGGTCGACTACAAACCTCTTGGAAATTTCATACTATTTGGACTCAGAATTCATGGTGAGAATTTTATCGAAACTACAAAATTTAAAATCTAGACTATTGAATATCTTCAGCAAACTAAAACAAGTAAATGACTAAAAATAAATGGTACATAAAAGAAATGATTGAATCAGTTTACTGTGAGAAATGAAAACCATCAATGAAATACAATGAAACAGTCAATTTCGGCACTAAATCCGTTACTCTGTTATATGTATGGATCTGATTTTCGTCCAAGATTTCTTAATTATTGGAATTGGATTTCTCCCTTTTCACTGATTTAATACCCTACGCTACTCTCAAGACAAGATTAAACAGCCACAGTATTCCACATTTTTCTTGCAAGATGCGGGTATTTTCTTTCTCGATACTTCACACAGTTCTGGTGACAGCGAACTTTTGCTACCTTCTCGGGATTTTAGCAAAACTACTACTTAATTATTGGCTCATCGCCCGGATCTGCAAGCTTATCCCTTTCCCTTGATTAGATGCAGGCTAACACGGGGATTGGAAATTGTCCTTAGATTAGGTATCGATGATTTATATTGTTAAATACCTTCGACTTCAATTATGAGCGAATGAGGATTTATCAAATGAACTCTCGGGCTCAGCGATTCATCAATAATAGTCGAACATACCCGAGATAGAATGCTCGGCTCTCGGGAATCTCCATCTGTCACTCGAGAGGGCATCACAGATATCGAGTAAAGATACATTCCCTCAGCGAATTTCGTCTTCTTATTAAGGAACTTATCCATTAAAGAAGACACGATTAAGTAAAAACTAAACCCAAATCAATTTTCCATAAATGTGCGGAAAAGATTTATATGAATATAAATCAAATCCGGCAAAGGCTGGCGTTCGGTCTTGCATTGCGAATCAAGTAGTGCTTAGTCATACTTGCACTTACTATAATTGCAATCAAACTGAGAAGAAATGAATTCCAGGGGTATGCAGATTTCATAAATTTCCGAACATATCTTTGAATAAAAAATAACGAACTAAAAATCGACTCTGCTCGTCTGCCACAGTATGATTAAAACCAAAATAAAAAAATAAAACTAAGAAAATAAAATCTACTCTATAATATACACTGAGTTCCTCTTCTTTTCCCGTTGTTGGGTTGTGAAGAAGGAGAAAACTGCTTTACTATTCGAAAGCTCTTTATTTATACTGTAAAAGAAAAAGGAAACTGGGCCAAATCCCCAAAAGTGCTCCAGGTGGAAATCCAAGAAAAAGCCCAGCCCACTGTTCTATGTCGCGACCTCAGGTTGATGTCGCGACATGGAATTCTCTTGATTAGTGGTCGCGACATCAAAGTGATGTCGCGACATCTTTTTGTTCATTGTTGATGTCGCGACCTCAGAATTATGTCGCGACATCAATGTCTTCATAATCTTCAATTTCATGTCGCGACCTCATGTTGATGTCGCGACATCATTTGCTTTCCATTTCCTTTCTTCAGGTTGCGACCTCTTTCTTTTAAACTATTTTCTAGGTCGCGACATCAAAATGATGTCGCGACATCCTTTCCTTCTTTTGATCTCTTCTTTGGGTTGTGACCTGAATGGGTGATCGCGACATCATTTTTCTTGTCAAGACTTCAGTTCCTGTTTTCATGTCGCGACCTGTATATCATGTCGTGACTTCTTTTACTTGCGAAGACCTCTCTTGTTGCTTCATAGACAAATCCTTGTCGCGACCTCAACATTATGTTGCGACATTGTTTATCTCCTTTTGGTGTCGCGACATCAAAATGATGTCGCGACATGAATTTCTTCTTTAGGCTTTGCTTCCTTGAGTCTTGACCATGTCTTCTTTGTAGCAACCTCCTTTTTCACGTCACACCTTTGCTTGTTCAAATATCAGTTTCTCATTCAAAGCCAAATTTATTGCTGTCGTGATCTGAACTTGCTGGAAACTGAACTTCCTGACCTCAATTCTGCTGCCGGCTGATTTCTTTTGATTTTTGCTTAAATTTGAGTTTTGCTGTATTTTCCTGAAATTTTGGAATTTGAGTCAATTATCACTTTTCTGTAAACAATTCAGCATTATTCTCATAATAAACTCAGAAAAATGTATTAAAAACCTAATGAGTTTTTGGACTCATCAGCTAGTAAACTGGAATTAGAAGTTGCAGCCTGAATGTTTAAATCCAGTTTAGATTTTAAAAATTAGAAAAATGAATGTGTGAAGGGCAATAACGGTTGAAAGTGTGTAAATAAGCAGTGAATAATCTGAAGTCTTGAAGAAATAATACATTTGGTCAACAAAACTCATGGAAACTTTTAGAAATTAGGAACATCTGCAGGAAATTCACGTTGAGTCATGGTCTAGAACTTGTTAGATTATTGATTGAGGCAAAATCTTAGGTAAAAACAACCAACAAGAAGTGATAGAGGCCATCCTTGGTAGTTTGAGCTTTTCCAAGCCTAACCTCAATTTATGCTAAAGCATACCCTCTAGTTCCATGATTTGAGCCATAAACAAGTCTTTAATTCTAAATGACATTTATTGAAAACCCGATCCCATTCCTTGCAATAATCTTGCAACAAAGAGCCCAAATTATCCAGCTCTGCAACGTAAAAGTCTACCGTAAAGGAAGAAACAAGCTCTGGGGAAAATATTTCCAAATATTGCAAGGTAGGAGAAGAAGAAGAAAAGAAGCAGAAATTGATGAGAAAAGGGAATAAGTTTTGTCTTCGTGGCTCATTTCCTTTAAATAATTAGTTTTCAGAGAGTGTTTTAACACTAGCACCCCACACAACTGAGAGTTGCTAGCCCAAAGTTCTCTATATGGGCGATAGAAAGCCTAAGAAGACAAAACATTGCACTGACCTCATCCTTAGAAAACAGTACAAAAGAGTTCTAGAACAAGGGAACCGGCCCGACAAGTGCAAGTGGAAATCAAATGCCATAAAAGAATTCAAAAAAGATGAATCAGGCCAAGATTGAGGAGAATCAACAAGTACAAAGAAGAAAAATGTGGTGAAAGTCGAAGGCCATAAGTACAAAGAAAAGTGAAGCTTTGGTGATTTGAAACTTAAATTTTCCCAATATCTACCCAATTACCTGTAAAGTCAACATTAAGCTCAAAGACCTCATTGATTCAAGGTTGAATTTACCTACATTAGTGAGATCAGAAAACAAGCCTATGGACTCAATTAACAAATTCAAGGAAACTCCCGAAGATTAACTAAATTCAACATGAAGATGAAAAGGATTGAAGACTCGCACACACAATGTAACAAGACTCGTTGAATAAACTGTTTAAATACATTATTTCATCAAGAAATTTTTTCGATAGAAGTATACCATTTCTTTTCTTGAATCGAAACTCGAAATTTAAAATGACGCCGCTATCTCCTATTTCAAGCCAAGGTGGAATAGAAAGACTCGGTGTAACTCAAAAATGTCCTTAAAAATTTAAGCTTAATTGTTTGAGGACAAACACTTCTTTCTTTTTTTTGCTTGGGGACAAGCAAAATTTTAAGTTTAGGGGAATTTAATGAGTCTCAAAACTCATTTGATTTTTAATCCATTTTTCTGAGCATATTACAAGATAAATGTTGATTCGTATGCAGAAATGTGAATATTTTACTCAAATTTAATTTCCAGTAAAAGTAAACAGGTTACAAAATCCCAAATAGAAACCGTAAGAGATCACCCCACGAGCGTAAATGAAGTCGCAACTGAAAATCTGAGTCTGAAGGAAGCTATTTGTTCACTCATTTCCAAGCTTCTCCACGACATCACCGCGATAAGTTTTGGGAAGAACAAGACCTATAGCAAGCTTAAGTCATGTCAAGTTTCCAGCTTGTTACCTTAATTAATTCAAGGCAACAACAAGTGAAAGAAGGTCATGACAAAGAAGTGGTTGGGACTCAAAGGAATTATCTAAAGTAGAATCTTCGCCGCGACACACTGATGTCGACGCCAATTGAATATGCACCGAGGTCGCGACGATCCGCTCAACAAGCCACAAGGGAGGTCTCGCAAGTAAATGAAGCAAACTAGCTTTACCAAAGAGCTCCATTCGAGGTCGTTATCAAGGCCGCGATACGAAAATGGGAACCGGAGTCTCAACAGTAAAGATTAAAGTTGCAACCAAATTAAGAGTTGAAGAACAAAGGAGGCAGGTCGCAACTGCTTGCCAAACGGTCCTCGACAAGAAACTAAAGTCATGTAATTATCGCCAACTGTATACCGCAACCATGTCGCTGACACTATTCAGTCGCGACCCGAAAAGAATGAGAAGAAATCCAAAATGCACCACTTGCACCGGGGACAATATGCACCGATAGAGATATATATGTCATGCGATATCACCCTCAGGTCGTACTGAATAGAGGTCGAGGAGGAAGCTGGTCGCAACAAAGAATCGGGATGCAAACTAAGAAGGGAATGAACAGCAAGAGTCGCTACATCACCTTCAGGTCGCGACTTAAATTCAAACCCGTGAAGGCGTAAGAGACCAAAAACAAGGTCGCCAATCTCAAAAGAAAGTCACGACTCAAGTCAGCAAGAAAACAAATGCCGCACTTTAAACTGCGTCGCGACGCGCCGCAACAAGGAAGAGAAGTCCTTGACTTAACGGTGTCGCATCGTAAACCAAGAAGCGGAAAGACAACGGTAGTCGCGACGTGAAAACGTGGGTTTCACATCAACTCGAGAAACATTGAGCCAACAAGGTCGTGACCAAACGATATGTCATAACATTAACTGGGCAACCGCAAAGGAATCGTCGCAATAGAAGTAATAAGGTCAGAATCGAACAAGAGCAAACAAGGAATCCAAAGTCGCCGACACCCACTTGAGGTCGCAACCGCGACAAGAATCGCTTTTCGAATTCCAATCGGCTGCATTAGCCCAATTTCTTTGACGCTATAACAGACGACGCTGTTGTCAGCAGTAGCTTCCGCCTTCACTACCCGTGTGCGGAACCGAGAGGGAACCTATGGTATAGTTTAGAATAGGATTTTATTTTATTTTTTATTTCCTTCTGAATTTTTGATTCGACCGCGAACCGTGTGCGTAAACGAAGAATCAAATTTTATTTATGTTATTATCTTCTGTACTACCGCTTAAAATTTATGAAATCTAGACAAATTTCTCAATTCATTTTTCTCATTATTGCGACATAGTGGACGTGCGTGATCTAAGGTAGGCCCATTTCTTTTTAATCGTAGAATGCAAAGAATTGGAACGCAGCCATTTAGTAGATTTGATTTACGTTAGTTGCGCCTTTTCTTCAAAACGACAGAAAATTATTCTGTCAGATTTACTTACTGGGTGTCGCTTTTTTTTTTAATCGTTGTTCAATAGTAGTGCAATCATCACATGGAAGTCTGTCCTGTTTTGATTTCTAGGATGCCCCCACGATACAGAGTTGGAGATTCCCGAGTCGAGAACATTCATTTCCTCGGGTATGCTTGACTACCATCGATGAACCATCGAGCTCTGAATGTTCATTTCGAGCAACCCCATTCTCTCATAATTAGTTGAGGGAGTATTTAATAATACAAATAATCGTAGAGTTCACCTTAATCTAAAGGGAAGTTCCAAACCCCGCATTAGCTGAAATTCAATCAAGTGAGAAAGGGATCTAACCAATAGATCTCGAGGATGAGCCACCAATAAGTGGTAGAGATTCTTGCAAAAATCCCGAGAAGGAAATGCAAAGATCCATTGCCATCAAGAATTGGGTGTGAAGTATTGAGAAACAAAGGCCTGTATCTTAAAGAAAATTGAATGCAGTAGCCATTTGAACTTGTCTGTAGAGAAGGCAAGGTTTTTCAACCGAATATGGACAAATCCAATTCAACATGAAAGTTCGACAACCGCATCCATACAAAACATAGCAATGTATTTTCGTAGAATTAATCGTTTTCATCAGACCATCGATAGTTTTCGCTTTCCACAGAAACTCGATTCAAATAAGTATTTCGCTATCATTTACTTAATCATTTATTTTGTTTTGTTTTTAGCATCCACGAAGCACACACCAGATAATATTATTTTAGATAACCAATGATGAAGCTTTAGTCCAAATAGCATGGAATTTCGTGAGTTGGGTAAGCTGATCTCACTCCTTCTGTCAATCGTGGGAATGATACCGGACTTATTCATGATTCTAATCTTGTATGACTGCGGCACTTGCAGTCATTCATGTGATTTGGTCCTTATTTAACCCCGAAAACGAAGAAAGAATTATCTAATCAAGCAAAATATATCCTGCGACAGAAACAGTCGCAAAGAGAAGTGTAAGGCCTGCAACTATGTTAATTCGAGGTTTTAGTCTATATGTAGTGTTATGCGCCATCAAAACCGCCGAATAATAGCTAAGGCGACGCTTAACATCCCCCTACTTGACATGATTAAACAAATCCCCACATATGCCAAAATTCTCAAGGACCCATACAAAGGAAGAGAGAGGGTTGAATTCTGACAAAAGGTCTTCCCGATCAAAAGTCAACGAACGCCCTGCAAGACCCAAAGTGAAATATAAAAGATCCCGGTCAGCTCTACCATCCTAAGAAAATCGGGCGCACCAGGAAGGCAATCGCTGCACTGGGAGCCGCAGTCAACCCGTCGCCATTCGCATAAGCAACTAGGTCAGTGAGCTAAAGCGCCAACTTCCATCACATTGTCCCTGCGTATGATCCACAAAAATGCCCAAAGGGCAATCACCGTGGGCGATGTTTTGATACAAGTGAACAAATTTACTATCCCAGTAGACTTCAGGTGCTTGATACGTAACCTGCTATAAAGTGAGGGCTAACCAGCCCATCATCCTAGGGGAGACCATTCTAGTTACTTCTAATGTCATTATTAATTGTCGAAATGAGTTATGCAACCTCACACATTTGGGGAACATGACTTTGGAACTCAATACATCCTTCCACTCAGTGAAGTAAAGTGTCCACTGGGTCAGGTCTCTGAGAAATTATAATTGATAATCCTGAGGAATAAGTCTGATCTGCTGCAACAAAGGCAAGATAAACAATCTGATAATTATTTGACTGTCCTAAAGAGCAAAAGAAAACCCAAGGAAAATAATATCCTGTATGGGAGGCACTGGAAAAAGGAAGAAATTCCAATCTTCATCATCTGGGAGAAGCCACGAGCCTTAAAAACTATATCTCAAGCTCCTCATCCGAATTAAAGTATGCATACTGAAGAAAATGAATGTTGCCCAATTGTAATTCCTCCCGCTCGAAGAACCAACAAAGAAAACAACTTGTTGGACATCCTTAGGGGAGATCAAGCAGCTATCGGGGTGGGAAATCAATGATTCAAGGTATTAGCCCTAAGTTTGCACCATCACATCTACTGACTATATAAAACCAAGAAGGCGCCTGCATAAATCGGAAACACTACTACCGTGAAGGACCATTATCCTCACCATCAGACCAAATGTCGACAGCGTAGACCCTATCGCTTCGAAGGTCCGTTATAACTATTTCTAAAAACCCGCGAGGGTTAGAAAACTACATTTACATGTCCTTATAGAACCTTGTTTCTTTAGAATGATGCCTTGATTATGTAATGCTCTTGCTACCTTTCAAAGATGTATGATGTCCATGTTTTTCCAGATTTGGTGGAGAGGAGGCTGCGGAAATCTTCACGGATGACTTCTCGCCTATGGATCCAGCTGAGAATTATTCGGAAAATTTGGAAACAAGATTTTTAGAGGTGTTAAGACAAGAATCTATGTTTAAATTGGGAAAAATGCCATTCATGGTAAATGAGGGTGGTCTCGGGAAACAAGATTTCGTAACCTGATTAAGTAGACCAAGCAAAAGTCATATCATAAAAACTCTCTCTTGCACCACAATAGTCAAGTGGGATAAGTGAAGTTTCATAGGACATGCTGTTTTGGATAAATAGTGTTTCATAGGACATACCGGTTTTTACATGCGTAAGATTCAGACTTCTCAAAAATCAAACTATTATATGTAGGATCGCTAGAAAAAAAGATGCAAATTTTAATTTGATGACTATGCAAGGTGACTTGATGAAATTAACCAAATTAGTTACAACACCCATCACGGGCGAAAGTTCGACTGAACAATGAATTTTAATTATTTATGATGCCGTGATTTTGTAATGGAGTCAGATTGGGGATAAAGAACTAAAAAGATATTCATGGCCATATACTATTCCAACAAAACCTTCAATGGGGCACAAGAGAACTACTCTACAAAGATCATTTTGAAATTAGATATCTGATGGCAAAGAAAGATTCCAAACCAAGACTGATCAAATGGGTATTATTACTACAAGAATTTGATTTGGAGATCAAAGATAAGAAGGTAGTGAGACACGTGAGAGTCCGATCACTTGTCTATTGGAAAAAACTCGCTTTGAAAAGGAAAATAAAACTCAAAACATATCCTTTTCCGTATAATATCTATACAATTTCGGGCACCCCGTATGCTGCCGATATCATGAATTACTGAGTCATAGGAGTTGTGCCACACAAGTTGCTTTCACGTTAGAGAAGAAATTGAGAACTGATATAAGATTTTATTTTTTTGAATGACCTAATTACTTTTTGTAGAAGAGGACATATATGATCATAAGAAGATGTGTTCCGTAATGGAACAAGGTGGTACTGGAGAAATGTCATGCACACCATACGGGAGGACACTTTCAGAGAGACTAAAGAGCTTAAAAATTCTCCTCCAATCAGGTTTATTGGCCTACCCTATTCAAAGACTGCTTTTGAATGGTAAACACAGATAATTGGGTCTTAGCTGGTATTATAAGAAGAAATGAAATGCCTTTATAGAATTCCTTGTGGTATATTTTTTTTATGTATATGGTGGGATAGACTTCATGGGACCTTTCCTATCATTTGGAAATCAGACATTCTTCTCTAAATGTGGATTATGTATCCAAATAGGTGGAGGCAATAATTTATCCCATAAATGATGCCAATGCTGGTCGGTTTATACAAAGAAATATTTCGAGTAGACTGGGAGCACCCAAAACAATCATCATGATTTAGTAAGCCATTTGTAAAACAAAGTTTTTGCAAAAACTCATGAATGAAATGGAATTAAACATAATATACTGGCTTACCTCAACTAAACAAGTAAAGTCTAAATTTGGCTGTTAGAGATAAATAAAATCGAGAAAACCATCAATACAAGCAAAAAGAATGGCTCATCGCTGATGATGCATCGCGGGCTTATAGAACTGCTTACAAAACTTCCGATTGGAATGTCCCCATCTGAGAATAATTTAGGAAACCTTGTCATCTTCCTCTGGGCGAATACAAGGCTATGTGGAAATTTATCGAGGGTGAATTGTGACTTCAAGTTCTGAAAGAGAAGAGTTGAAGTGAAGCATGATAATGCTAGAATCTCTGAAGATAAGGCGAAAGTGGCATGATCAAGGATTTTGAGGAAGGAATTCAAGCGAGAACAAGTCCTATTATATAATTAGGCTCTAATGTTTCGGGAAAACTTAAGTCGAGATGGAGTGGTCGCTCTGAGTAGCGGCCAAAGTGACACCCGCTTGGGACGTGGCAAGCGGCTACGGATGTGAATTCAAAGTGAATGGTAAGAGTTTGAATCATTACTTTGGAGTGAAAATAAATGAAGAGTGAACCAGATCTAAGAGGATGAATTTGTAGATTGAAGACATTTTCTGACAAATGTCTAGTTAGAAGTTTTGTTAAAATGAGAAGCATTCTTAGGAAGCTGACCTAAGCAAATTTTAATTTTCATAGTTAATTTGGTTTGTTTAAATTTCGTATGTTTGAAGTTTAGTTTCAATTTTATATAAAATTTTAATTGTTTTTTTTGCTGAATTTTCAGGGATAGTGAAGCTAAATTAGAAATTTATGTTATTGGGAAGCACACTTTCTCAAACTGAAATATGTAAAAAATTGCTACGAGGGGGAGTATTTCTATTTCCCTTACTTTGTCTTTAATGATAATGCATAATTGAGATTTGGGTTATATGATTTCATTTAGAGTAGAAAATGAATAAACAGCTTTGTTGTTTTTGAATTTTTTTAGATAATGCGAGATATCATTTTGTGAATTATATTGGTGAAGACAATGAAATGTGATTGTTCATACTTAAGTCGGGTTTCTTAGATGATTGGTGTGTTTTCACAAGTATGTTTCTGATTGGTATGAGTGAATACACCTTGCTTTGAATGTGGCTTGATTGAAAAATGTGAATTGTGCAATTCTAGGGAAATTTTGATTCAATGTCGCGACATGCTTTCACTCTGTCGCGACATTATTGCAAAACTCAGTCGCAACATTGTATTTTTTTTTTTTCACGACAAGGACTGATTTAGCAGTTTCAAAGTCGCAGGGAAGTTTGTCGTGACATAATTTATCTATGTCGCAATAGAATTGTAAATGACCTATGTTTCTAGAAGAGAAAAACATTATCGCGACAATATTTTTGTATGTCGCGACATAGGTTTACTCGAGCATCAAACTTTCGTGTCTCGACATACTGTCTGTTGTGGTATAGTGAACTTTAGACTGGTGCAAAGGCAGTTTCTGTCGACATAAGTAAACTTGAACATCACATTTGATGTCGTGACAAGTCACTGTCTGTGTGACAAAGAATTGCCACAGCTTACGAAGCAATTGCAGAACTACGCGCGACATTAATTCTTTATGTTGCGACATAATATTAAAAAGGGAACCAACCCTAAGTCAATTTTTGTCATGATAATTAATGAAGGCACAACAAACATTTGGCTTATAAATAGAAAATTTTTGAAAACTGAAAGGCCACTTGCCTTATAAACCTTTAACCAACTCAACTTCCTCACAAATCTTTCGCTCCTTTACCCCAAAAACCATAGATTCCAAAACCTTTCTCTCTACAATATGCAGTCTAGGTAATTCTTGTTAGAACTTGAACAAAATCATGGAAGAATACGCAGAGGGCGAGTAAGAGGTAGTACAAATAACTCAAGCAGAAGTAGAGCGGGAAGAAGTAAGAGTTGAAGCTATAGTAGAGCTTGAGCAGCAAGAGGACGAAACCAGAAAGGGGAAGAGAGGAGCTGAAGAAACTAATGCTGAGCGAATAGAGGAGAAAGAAAGCGACTAGGTCTCGGAGCAGGCTTACGTCGCTTGGAGGGATAAATTACAGCACAAAGACTTCATAGGAGAGAGACGCTTCAACAAGTGGATTTCCCCCTTCCAAGAATTCATTGAAAGAAAAGAGTGGCACTTGTTCTATGAGCACAAGGCTCCAGTATTCGTGGATGTGGTGAAGGAGTTCTATGCTAACATGGTGGGAATGAAAGATAAAGCCCAGTCTATGTTAGGAAGTAGAGTGATCTCCTTGATAAAGAGCGGATAGACCAAACCTCTGATCTTTATGACCCAGGGAAGAATGGGTCGAAGTTGAGCTGAGTGAAAGGAACCTTGCTTGAAGATTGTAGACTTGCTGACATATGTCAAGGAAAATGGAATAGCACCAAGAATAACCCACACGAGTCCATTGCTAGAGGAACATTGACTGAATAAGCAAAGGTGTGGTTCTATTTCTTGTGTTCAGTCAGTTTACCTTCCAAGCACTTATGTACAGTCAGGGAGAAGGAAGCGTGTTGTATGCTATCACAAAGAATTTCTGAGTTCAGCGTTGGAAAAATTATTGAAAACTCAATTCCGAGTTATTATAGAGGAGGCTACAAGGGATTGATTCCACACCCATCACTTATCACTGGGCTTTGCATCTTGGGTGGTGTGGAAGGAGATTGGAAGGAAGAAGAAAGTACCACAGGGGACCTCGCCGAGCATTGACAGGAATCATTAAGGAACTGGGAACAAAGCGAGAAAGGAGCCAAAAGTTGCAAGATAGGAAGGCGCATTGAAATTGTCAAATGTAACTTGAAAGTGAAGCTGCAAAGCTGTGCGAGGCGGAGAAGTGTGAGCCCTATTCCTGAACCCTCTCTAGGATGTGAGACAAATCGCCGGGGCAAGTGAAGCTCGAGCATCAAAGCAACGATCTTTGAATTAATGGAAATGTTAAGAGCGATGAGGCGGGAGAGGGACGGCCATTTGAGAGATTCCTACTTGACTAAGGGATGAATACAGGATGCGAAGAGCTAAAAGAAGAGATCATAATCCTGGAGAAGCACTTGGAGCTGAGAGATGAAGAATGGAAGAAGCCGGATGGGAGATAAGACGGAACTATTGAAGGCTGTGAAGATGCCTTCATCTCATATCAGGTCAAGAGGGATAGGGAGCTAATAAAAATCATGAAGGAAATGGAGGATGCCATGGAGGAGGGGAAGAACCTCTGTAGAAGAGCGAGATGGTTTGGGTATTTGTCTGAACATTGAAGGAAATAAGACTTCTCGAAATGAGCAATTGGATGGCACCTAAACTAGGGAAAAGTGTTGGAATGAGCTTGGATATATGATCGATAAGAACTGTAAAAATGTTACTGCTGCCTGAGGTGAGTTTGAGAGACCACAGACTCTCTTGGGAAGAGACAAAGTGATGTTATCAAGCCAGTATTATATCGTGAGTGAGTGCCCTTTCAATGACAGGTTAGTCCAAGCGACCCATAGTCGGAATTCACGAGTTCTCACCTTACGACGAGGATACAAGTTTGGGCAGTCAACTACACCATTCCCACTTAAGGCATTAAAAGAAGAAAATAGCTCACCCTACTCTTCCTTCCTACCTTCCCTCTTATACCTAATCTCTCATACTTGAAAATTTTAATAAAAAAATCCCTTAGCAGATATTAGTGTTCACTCTCATTTTGAATTTCTTGTGTGTCTTATTTGCATTCTCTTTCTTTTACTTTAAATAATTGAAATTTCCTGACTTTCAATGAATGGTTTTGTTAAATAATGGAGAAACCAGATTTCCTGTTGAAATACTTGATTGTTGTGCATTGTTTGGTAGAATTGAATAGAATGTGGAATTGAAATGTTCTTTGTGTTAACTGTTTAGATTATGAATAGTTAATTTGAATGAAATTGTTAACTTATAAAAATAACATGCTTGACATATCCAGGAACCAAACAAAAATTGGATAGATGAATTGGGGTAGGAATAAATGAAAGGGAAAGTTGTAAGGATATTAATAAATGTGTTGAACTTCAAGAATAAGAAAGGTTTTAAAAAATTGATGGAACAAATATGACTTGTGATTCTTTTTTGTAAACAATTCAGTTATTTAAGAATCCTGATAAACACTGCACATGGTCAAAAGTATCTCTGAAACAAATGGTGCTTAGGTTAGAGACATCTTCTAGGATCCATAATAGTTAAATCTCCAAATGTCCTATAACTTGTTAGATTATTAGTAATCGTAATCCTAAGCTGATATCAACGACATGAAATGATAAGGCCATCCTTGGAAGTTTAGCCTTTAAAGCCTACCCATATGATATGCGTAAACATACACATTAGTTCCTTATTTGAGCCAATAGAAAATCTTATTATCAACGATGAAGCCAATCGCTTCATAAACATGATCCTACAGTAAAGAACCCTTATTTTCCCAGATTACATGACACATACAGAAATGAGAAAAGAGGACAAGTTTGGGGGAATATTATTTAAAGCTATGGAGAAGGATGAAAAGGGTTGAGAAAGAAAAATTCATTGAGATGAGACGATATGAAGAGAATTAAGAAAAGAAGCTATATAAAGTGAAACATCAAGGAGGAATGAGTTTGGTCTTGTATCCTTGCTCCCTCGAACAATTAAGTTCTTAGGGGTGTTGACACCTAATACTTTGCAATGCCAAGCGGGCAGATTCTTGACCAAAAGTTCGTTAAGGGAGGTAGAAAGCTTAAAAAGACAAAACATTGCATCATTCCAGAAACCTTGATAAAAGATGAAAAGTGAAAAAGCTTCTAAGATAAGGAGAATGAGTTATCAGTGATTGTGGTGAAGATGAAAGAAAATTCCAAAATAGAGTATCATGAGAAAGATGCCGCAAAACGGATGAGGATGTTGAAACTTGATATCACATTGATGCATAATGAATCAGAGTGCTAAGTTGTTAGTGATGCAGGTAGGTGAGCTAATTGTCAAGTATCCACCCAATTACCCGAGCCACACATTACAAACTAAGAAATGACTGATCAAAGATGTTGATAATAGCATGGTGGAGATTAATATGACAAGCGAGCTAATGCGACTTAAGAATGAGAGAGTGTGTGACTTAGTATTATCCTGAAGATTAACTAATGCGCGAGGAAAAAGAAGACCATCACACTCATAATTCGGGTTGAATAGTGAATTGTTACATTATAAGTGTTGTTGATTAGTGAACTTAATTAAATCTTCACGATTCTAGATTGGAAACATGTTTAGAGATAACTTTACAATTGACTTATATTCCCTGCCAAATGGTGAATTCAAAAGAAAAATGTCCATACAAATTAAAGCTAAATTGTTTCAGGACAAACAAAATTTTATTTTCTTTGCTTGGGGACAAACAAAACTTTAAGTTTGGGGAATTTGATGAGTCCTAAACTCATCTATTTTTAATCCATTTTTATAGCATCATTTTAGAAGTTTATGATTAATTTCAATACTAAAAAATTATTTTTAATTCACTAACTTTTTGTTTTGCAAGTTTGTATGAAAAAGAGAGAATTCCAACAAGAAAAGAAAAAAAAATTGGCAAGTGCAGTAAACTATGTCATGACATAGCATCAGAATGTCATGACGGAATTTCAATATAACTAGTAGAAGCGTAATGTCGCTGACAAAGGTGAAATTTGACGCGGGCTGAAATAGAAGACTATCGGGACACAATTTGAGATAGGCGACGATTTATCTCGACAATGGTTTTATGTCGCAACATAGTTGGAGTAGCTCATGAAGAAGAATGTCGCGACATTCCTTACTCTTCAACCCCGTGATCGAAAATGGCATTGGAACCTTGTCCTGACATACTTCTGATTACGTCTCGACAAAGACAATACAATCAGCGACGAGAAAATGGAAAACGATGAAGCAATGTGCTGCGATAAAGTTTTCTATGTTCACGTGAAAACATTTCAACTAAGGATAAGACGGCGGTGTATGTCCGCGATGGGTAAAGCTTTAATAATAATGACACAACATTAGTCGCCCCAATGAAAATACGTGAGCTTTGTCGCATAGAATTTCTCATTGCGATAGAAGCTTAAGGATGAGGTGAATGTTGTTGCGTGAGGCGACTATTGTTGACGAAGTGAGGAGAATGACAAGAGAAGATTGTTGCGACATAATAATGGCTGAAGGACTTATCTATGTAGTAATGAAGAAAAATTATGTCGTGACAATATAAGCTGCAAAGTAAGAGATTTCTGTTGCGACAGAGAAGTTTTTTGTTGCGACAGAAAATTGAAGTTAAGTGGGAGGAGCCAAGGTATGTTTGTCGTGACAAGGGATTCAATGTTGCAACAAAAAGTTCAGCCAGCGACTAGGAGTAAAGAAGACTCTATCGCGACATAGAAAGAGTCTGTCACGACACAGAGTTCAGTTTTAGCAATACAAGGATCCACAACACTATCGCGACAAAGAAAAGGTCTATCGCGACAAAAAATCCCTGCTACTTGGAGAAACACTATCATGACAAAGAAAAGTCTGTCAACATAAATTGAGAATAACAACAGAAAGAATGCTGCAACATAGTAGGCTATGCAACAAGGTTAGAAATTTGAAGGAAATTTCTTTCCCAACATAAAACAAACAACATCAACAAAACTATGTCGCGACAAAGTCAAATTATGTCACGACATAATTGAAGAAGATAGCATGAAAATGCGTCCTGACAGGGAAATTTGCGGACCACGGCAGAATTTCGAGTGACAAAAATAAGAACCATGTTGTGACAGAACTTTCTTTATCGTGACAAAGAGACCATTTTGGGCTATAAATTTTAGGATCCACAATTTGTGCCTTAAAGTGCATCCCATCATTTAAAGCTCTATAAATAGACGCATCTAGGGCACTGTGCGTAACTTCTAAGAATCCAAGACTTCTAGGTAACTGAAGATTCTTTGTATATTAATTTTCTTTTATTTCCTTTTTAGTAGATTTAGTTTAAGCGTAGTTTTTAGTTAGTTTTCTGTTTAATTTCTTGATTTGAGTAATGAAATGATGTGTAGCTCCGAGTTGGAATTCACTTTAAACTTTTCTCTGTCACTACTGTTTTGCTTTAAATGGATTTTAGAAAATTTATGGAGTTCATTTATTTCAGTTTGTTTACAATCTCAGTGAATTTTCTTAATCAGTTAATCATTGATTTATGTGAGCCAATTTTGAACGATTGAGCTCCCTTTGTAAATGAGTGAATGGTGATTTTATTTTTACTTTGCAAAGTGGAAAACGCCTTAGTTAAATTCTTAATTTATTTGGTTGGTATTATTTTTTAACTTAATTGTTCCAAGTACTAGTCTTGTGTACCTAAACAATCTTGTATCTTCACGATTTCAAGAAGACCCTCTGCGTGACACAGAGATGGAGAATCCTGAGGGTATAGAGTAGTTCCTTGTTGTTATGGTAGACTAATACTTTGGAACTAATGAACTCTAAAAGATTACTCAAACAGATCACTAACTTACTCATGGTTTGAGGATAGTTTGATGAAGTATTATTTTAATCGCTCAGAGGTTTCTCCTATTTACGTGAAAGGATTTTGATCCCATGTTAGGAAAGATCTAATCAAGGAGATGGAATTTAATTATAATTAAAGGATAGGGTTCGATTAATTTGGAGAATACTTGCAATGTTAAATGTCTATGAGACGAAATTCTCCGATCCTGGGCCCAGGTGTGAAGTACTAAAAAGGAAAAATACCCTGATCCTAGAAAGAGGATTATATCTTATAAGTAGTTGATTAGATCCATGAGTCAGAAATGAACATGAATCTCTAATTAGTTAAAGGTATGGTTAAGGGAGAAATCCAAACTATATCACAATGCATCTTTTACAAACTCAACTTTCCAACATGCAAACTGCTATGATTAGTAATCTGAAATTGACAATCGTTCATCAGTCTATTTCCCAATGTTGTCTCACTCAGTGAACACTCAAATCCACTCTTATTAATTTTTTTATGTATACTAGTGAAATTACTTTAGTATTATTTTATT
Source organism: Tetrastigma voinierianum (assembly GCA_016808115.1). Lineage (NCBI taxonomy): Eukaryota > Viridiplantae > Streptophyta > Magnoliopsida > Vitales > Vitaceae > Tetrastigma > Tetrastigma voinierianum. The sequence continues at coordinate 366,384 of JAEQBH010006347.1, read as the reverse complement.
AGTTATCTCATCATTTTAACAATGGAGTTCGAATAGTAAGGATCTTAAGTAGTTGGGGTAGTTAGTCTTTTGATTTATCATCAATCCTCATGGGAATGATATATGGACTTAAAAATCAACTTTTATTACTTGTACGACCTATGAACTTGTAGTGATTTAGACAAACATAATTTTGAACGAATCCATTTGACAAAAAGGACAAACACTTATTCTACACAAAAATTAGTCAAACAAGTTTTTGGCGTCGTTGCCTAATTCGTGTCGCAGTAGGGTATGCCAGAATCAACAAAATTTATAAACCTATTTTCCTTCTCTTTGCGTAACTGATACCCTTCTTGATATGGTGGCTTTAAGATGAGACAGGGGATGAGGTTTCTTTGCACAAATGACTTGCAATTGGCTCAAAAAGGTGAATTTCAATTTGGATTTAGGGTTTTCATAAAAACAGTGAGGTTGGTGATTTGAAAACTGCAAATGAAATGAAATAAAATGTAAAAATAACTCCTTGAAACCTCGGGCCACTGGGTTTGAGGTTCTAGGGAAACTAAGAGGTCCTCAGGTCCTTTTCCTCGCGTTGAGGAGGATGACCTATTGTCATTTCTCGAACCGGATCTTCATTTGGCTATAAAAACCGAACCCTAATAATTTTCCTTTTCAGATGTAGCATTTATTGGTCATTAATGTTTCCGGATAGTGAAACTTTATCTCCTGATCTACCCTACAGTGACTCCATACTTCTTTTACATTTGTAAGGGGGTGTAATGTTGGGGCATGAGCTTCCACCCAGAGTCATGCTTGAGGTCATGGGTAGCTCCCGAAACAATTAAGTTTTGGGGCATCAAGTCATAGGGATCTTTGGACCTCCGAGGTTTCACCGGACTACAAAATGATTCGAGACTCCAGCACCTACAACTCTGAGAGCCTCCACCTATCCCACCATGTATGAGCACTAAGTCGGTGACTCCTGACCAGGTTAAGCTTAGGGCACTAGGCTTTAAAGACTTTCGTTGTATACCCCTCGGACCGTGCTCGAGTTTCAAGAAAAAGTGTCGCAACGTTTCTTTTCTTTTTCTTTGTGTTTTTTTTTTCACTTCTTTTTATTTTGGAAGACTATGTGGCCTTCCTTTTCATAGGATCATAACCTATTAAAGGTGGTCAACGAAATTAGGTCAGTTCTTGCAAGAGCAGGAGAATTTGGCGGTTTTTCGGGTTGTGTTGAAACTTAATGTGCCTTTGTGTGTGGTTAGCTAAGGTTGAAGAAAAGGTTAGACAGATAAGGACTTCAAATGATCATCCACTCAATCATGCATGGAACTAATCTAATATCAATAGAATTGGACAGTGTTTAAGTTTTTCAAATTGCAGGCTAGGCAAAACACAAAAAAAAAAAATAAAATAAAATAAAATTGGATGTGGTTTTGAAGTCGTAAATATAAGCTGTATGGTATGTATAGAGATATAAATAAATTTTCATCTTTATAAACAAACTACTTGGCTTGTAAAAGGAGTAAACAAGCCATTGGACAACACAAAATGGGCTTTGCTCACAATAACAACAAAAACATGAATGTAAAAGCCACTTCCTTCGCTAACTCTCCCCCCCAACCAAATGTCACATTGTCCGTAATGGGGCTTGGATTGGAAAGTTAGAGAAGGAAGTTCTACCCTCTCCGATGGTGTCTGCAAATTTGGTGGCGGGGTCATCACCTCGTCTAGACAAGGCGGGGTGCCCTCTTTTGGTATGCATTTGGAGGAATGGCTGCTCTTTAACATTCTTCTTTGCAAGCGGAGTTAAGAGAAGGCACAATGTTTGGTTGGAGCGAAAGTCTTGGCTCTGTGGAGGATAGTGAAGAGGCTTGGGCAGGCATTGATGGGGAAATCGGGGGTAGGCCCAAGTGACTACGAGATGCATGAGATGCTTTGATTTTGTGCGAGCATGGCGAGTATGGCTGACAACTGACCTCAGTCGCGTGTCATCCTCTCGAATTTGAAGCACATGAAGCTATTATAAAGATCTGAATGTAGGTGAGATGGTGTGGGCATTTGCATCCATAGTGGCAAGAAAGTCCCGTGCGGATAATGAGATATGTTGTAGTGGTGGTACTGTGGTACTGGGTCCATGAAATATCAGGAGTTGAGGTACTAGGGTTGAGAGCTTTGGAGGTATGAAGGATCACAGTCTTTGTAGGCAAGCCTGTGGAGCAATGATGGCGGAGATGGGTTGAGGATCTTGGAATCTAAGGCTCTCTGTGGAATCTTCTTTGGAGGTGGGCGATCCTCATAGGAAGGTCGACTCGGGTTGTTCCTCATTTAGATCCGAGGTGGGAGGTGATAAGAGCGGGGCATGGTGCCCTTGTCAGCGATGAGACGCCTCAATCCTCGCGGTGGCTCTATTAAGGCTCGGTGGAAAGCCCAGTATGCTCTAATATCTGATGTAATAGCCTCGGGAACAAGAGGGGAATGGACTCAGCTCAAGTCAGGTTCCTGCGGTGGACCTTGTCTTCGAAATGGAATAAGTAGATCATGACGAGCTTAGCAGGGCTGAACCAAAAACCCTCAGATATACGGTATAGAGCCTCCAAAATAGCTTCTCACCTTTGTACAACATGTTGGAGCGGAAATAAATTGGACCGCAATATATGATCGATAAGGAGCATACTCGGGGGAAGTTGCCTCTTGAATGGTAGGCGAACTTTCATGTCGGGATAATAAATGAACCATCTCCCGTGACGAGGGATGGGACTCTTGCCATATAATCGGTCGATTTTGGCTGGGACTGCGCGGATTGAGCGTAAATGCAATGTCAGGTAGCCGAATTATCCTTGCTCGGCCATCGATAGCAAAATGAATAGCAGTCGGATTTGGCTCTTGCCTGGATGTCATAGTGTGGTAGAACTCGATGACCACCCGAGGGTAGAAAAATTGGCGTGGGGTCATAAATGGTTTCAGGGAGTACCTCTGCATTAGCCGCATAGAGTCTTTGAGCTCAGGATCTTCAGCAAAGGCCGAAAGATCATAATAAACTTCGCTATGCAGGTCCTTAGTACTGCAATCAGAATTTCCGGTAATAGGGGCATAGTGGAAGATGGGTTGCCTGATGATTGAAGCCGGGGACAGATTCAGAGGGAGATCTCCAATAGGGCCCTGATTAGGTGGTGAATGGGACTCCTGGTGCCTGGAACTGGAAGACTTCTTTGGGCCAGAGGTCCGGGCCCTTTTGGAAGGTGGGCCCGTCATGTTGGCCTTGGATGTGGAGGAGATAAAGGAGTGGGGCCAACTCTAGTATCATACAGTATTGGGCGGGAGGCCGGGTGGAATAGGGGCATGAGAAGCGGCGACGGCCGGTATCGTAGCCTCGACGGGGTACCGCTAGCGGTTGGGGCAGCAGTGGCAGGAGGCGTAGTGACGACCGCGGCAGGATGAGGACCAAGGTTGGAGCGGTTGGCAGGGGGAGGGGAAGAAGTCCGGACCCTGGGTCTATGGCTATGTCCTCCGCGTGTCTTAGTCATGCCTAGGCTAGAGAAGGGAAGGAGATGGAGAGAATGGGAGGAGGAGTGTTTAGTGTGAGGAAAAATGGTTTGAAATGAAAATGAAAGAAAAAATGGGAGGGGGGTGGGGGTTAAATTGGGGGGGTTAGGAAGGTGAAAGAGGTTGCCAGTGTGTCCATAAAGGGTGTTTAAAAACTAGGGCTCAAAATGCGGAATAATTATGGCAAAGGTGCGAGAAACAAAGTGGGAGATGAAGAGGCTTGAAAGAGTGAAGGGGCGCGGTGTGATTTCGCAACCATGCGAAAATTCCCAGGCACAGAAATTTCGGGTTGCGAAATTCTTGCACTACCTGATTTAAACTCTACAGCAAGCTGCATAACCTAGCACACACACTTAAAATAGAGAACTAAAATTCATAAGAATATGCATATGAAAGACAAAAAAATTACTAAGAAAACTAAAATAAAAATAAAGAAATTATGTAAAACCACAAATAAAACTGAAAGTAACAAACAAAATCTCAACAAAATTTTGGGGTGGCCTATGAGTCTCTGCAAAGACCACACCCACACAGGGTAGCCTTTTGGATTCATGGAGGGTCAAGGAGGGGGATCTCCTCCATGACTATTGTGTGTTGTACTGCATAGGGCTTTAGTCTCTGCCTATTGACCTTGAACACCTTGCTGTCCTTGGAATTAAGCAGGAGTCAAGTCAGAGATAGACTTGAGAGAGGGGATGATGAATGGTCCCGAGTCCATCTTGACATAGGTTTACTGGAAAGAGGTGGAGCTTGAGTCATCGCCGACATTTGGTCTCTGATTAGTGCTCAAAAAGTGCTATTTTGAGCCATGTTTATTGCAGGTCTTGAGCACTTTTTGTGTACTAATCAACGTAATTAACCCAATTGACACATAAGGCCCCGACTATACTACTAATCACATTTTGTGGTTGTTTTTGTAGTTTTTGCAAGATAATCAAGCCAAAGTTATCGAGCCAATACAAGCACGAAGAATCCAAGCCGAACTTGTAGCTCACGACAGAAGTCGGAAGAAAATTGGAGCCACAAGTTGAAGAAAATTGGAACACTGTAGAATTTTCGCAGGTTGCAAAACATGCGAAATTTAACGGTGTAATTTCGCAACATGATACCTCAGGTTTGACTCTTGATTGACCACCTTTTGTGACTTTTTCCTAAACTACCCTCTATGTATTGATGGTAGTTCCGACATTTTTGTAATTTCCCTTGAATCTGAGCAGTATATAAGCTTAAGTCAAACTCTGTATAGGATATCACTTGATGCAATAAAATTGGCACGAAAGCTTTCAATTTTCCCGCTTTTCTTCTTTTCTCTCATTTTCTCCCCCTTTCTTTAACTTTCTCACCTGCCAAACACCCCTTCAGGATGAAAACTCAAGGGATGCTTGGTTAAATCCCCTCATCCTTGAAGAGGAAGGCCATTGGGCCAAAGTTTTGAGGTAAACTGGTGTCCTCTCTGTTTTCAACGCATGCAGTTATGATCATTTATGTCTCTGTATCTTGCCTCGAACTTAAATCCTTCTGATGTACCCTGATTGTCAACCGTCACGAGGATGTCTTGGCGAGGAACTAATTAGTGGTTTGAAGTGCGGCGAGCTGAACACAAATGTTGTGCGAGGGCCCAGCTGGCGAAAAAACGAAATTTTCTTTGATGATTGAGAGGGAACCGAGTGAACCTAAGCGGGACCTTAAACCTTTACTGTGGAATTAAAATGTCTATACGGAAACGAGACGGTACCAGTTGTCATTTCCTCCACAGATCTTTACGGGAAGAGAGCTTCTTTGGACATCCTTAGGGAGAATAAAAGCGGGCTATAGGGTCAGGAGATCGCGTCACGAGAAGGTATCGACTGCGGTTCACACCCATCACATCTACTTGGAGGAGGAAAGGAAAGGCGACCACAAAGAAGACTAAAATCCTCCATTATCGCGAGAGAGTGGTTTGAAGCGAAGTCCTAAGTTCTTTATAGTGGTATAAAAGCACAACGTGCGTTGCGGATCATCTGGCCTGAAATTTTGCTAAGAAAAAAGATGTCAATTTCATTTGGGGTGAAAGGCGCGGAAAGGAGCTTTGAGAGGCTTAAAACCCTATTTAACCCTTTGCGCAATAGTGAGGCCCCAACTAGTAGTTACCTTTCGGTGATGTGCGTCTGGCTTGATCTCGCCATTGGGGTAGTTCTCAGGCGAGGGAAGGAAAGCCTTATGTGGTCTACTATGCAAGCAAGACATTGAAACTGGCTTACTATGGGAATTACACCACCATAGAAAGGCTGGCGGCGTTAATTATACCTTGGATAAGTTAGAGCTGGTTGGTCACGACGCAATCATATTCACGAGATCACTGACCTTGAAGTGTCTGCTCGCAGCGGAATGCTAAGGCTGAGCTTGTCAGATGGGTTCTCTGCTGCAAAAGTTGACCTCACGAATCGAATGAAGAGGTGTGGAGAATGTTGTTGCGGATCATCTATCCCGATGGTAACAATAGCACCGCGGCTTACTCGCTGACCCTCGATCAGCAGCGAGTTCCGAAAGTCCACAGCTCTTGGTTGGCTTACGCTTGGTATGCTGCATTGCGGTGTTGTGACGAGTACAGTTGATTTAGGCTGAGGCAAAGTTCTTTGCAAAATTCACTCTGATATTAGGAAGAACCACTTAACATCGAATATTGTGTTGATTAGATATCCGGGGGGAATTGATGATACTGATAGAGCAAGGAATACTGTCGTACCGTGAGATGCTTGTGGGGCCATTTTGCTTCGAAGCGCGAGAAGGTCTTCTGAATCTCACAGTTCCATTGGCCCTCTCTTTCTGAGATGCCCATACCAGTAATGTGAAATCATGACCAATTTCAGATTGGAGAAATCTCTGCGATCGTCATATGATGCCCTTGAGCCCGATTTTGTTAGTTGACTGTCGATGTTTGGAGCATCGATTTTATGGGACCATTCCTTCCTCCTTTGGATACATCTACGTTTTGATGGAGTTGACTATGTGTCAAAATGGGTTGAAGTTGTGCCTTGCGACAATGAACCCACGGTGAGTCTTGAAATTCCTAAGAAGAACATCTTGATTTGGGTCATGGCTCCACTAATTAGTGATGGAAGTTCACATTTATGCGACAAACCTTTTGAGAGCCTCCCCAGCTAAATGCGGTGTCGGCGGCGTAAGTAGCCACCCATACCATCCTAGGACCGTTAATTCGGATTGAGCTAGCCCGATAGGGGAAATCGAGAGCGTCTTGATGAAGTGGTGAAATACTCTTAGAGAGAAAGGATTGAGTCTCTCTCATTTCTTGGACCTCTTTGTGGGCATCTGGGAACATCATACAAAACCATTCTTGGCATGTCCCCTGTCGCTGGTTATGGCAAGGCATCTCACCTGTGGAAGTGGTATAGAGCATGGTGGGCGGTGGCGAACCTGGATAATGCGAGGCCCTGGTCTCAAAAGTCTGGATCAAACAATTTGGAAGCGGAAGGATGCCTACTTATTTCAGTGCCAAGATAAGTTAAGAAGTGGCGTGATCGGCTAATAACTTCATGAATTCAAACAAGAGTAGGTGTGACTTTGCGATAAGCTCCTGCTTTCGGTAGTGAAGTCGAGATGAATTTGGGCCATTCAACATCAGGAAATTATTCGATGGATCGGTGGACCTGCTCAGCTCCAGACAATAGGGTGTTGAGTCGATGAAGCGAAAGGCTGAAACCTTTGTCACGTGTGACACTCGGCGGACAAGGAGGAGATTCCTCCTTGACCCCACTAATTGAACTACAGTGGGGTGACAACGTTATCTCGAGAAGATCATAAGAATTTTTATTAAATTTTGTGTGTTTATTTTAAGTTTTAGTTCGATTTTCTTAATTTCTCTGTCTTTAGTTTTGTTTTCCTTTTGATTTTTCTCATTCTGACTGTGTTTTCTCATAATTTTTGGTTCTTTATTTTTGCAGGTGTTCGATTGGATGGATTTTGAAGCGGTGTGAAATTTTCTTGACACAGGTACTACTGAGTTATTGAAGAAATTCGCTTATGTGTTCATCTTCTTCTTCTCTCCCGTCTCCTCTCATTCTTTAACCGGTAGCTGGTGAGAAAGCCGCACGAAGAACACGACTTTAACAGGCGAGGGTGACAGTCTTCTCCCTCCTACCCGACTCGACCTTGGCCATCACACAATGTATGCTGTAGTGGCTCCAACGACCCACGCTACTCAGCGGCCCCTGTGCCCGCCGCCAGCCGTGTCGACCAGCGGCTCCTATCCTTCTTGGCTGGATTAGGAAGATCCCCACCATGGAGTTTTGCTTAACTGCCGTGCCCTTACAAGGAAGGTACCATGCTCGGGTTAAACCTCTTCCCCCTCTCATATCTGGCCGTCTCGGAGAGCGACCATCGAAGGGCAGGACATCGGCTCGGGAGGTCACCTCCAGGTTTAGGCCCCTAGGCGCGGTCACCATGCTCGGTCCCTGCCGGAGATCTCCCTCGATTTTCCTACATCGATCATTAGGCGACCTACTTCGCTGCGACACTTATTCCGAGGGTCTTGATTGTAGTGAGAGGGATGTCTTTGAGATTTATTACTGATCTCCCGAGCCTTGTAGAAGATCGAGCTCAAGGCGTCTTTGGTGCGAGAGGAGTACTCCTTGGAGCCATTCATGACCCCGCATCGGTTCCATGCATGATTAAGTAGATGATCAATTGATCATAATTGTTAAGCCTTCTTCTTCCACATTAGCTAACCACACAGTGCATCAGTTTTTCTTCAAATAAGTTTGCACTTAACTCCCTTACTTTGCAAAACCTAGCCACAGTTTAGTTTGACCACTTGTAATGGGTTGAGGACGAAAAGAAAAAGATAATGAAGGTTCCATAAAAAAAAGAAAAATAAAGAAAGAAAGAATATCAGTGACGCCTTATTGAAATCCATACGGTCAGAGGGCTATATGGTGAAAACCTTTAAACACAATTACCACTAAATAGCGGTTGAGCCGTGAAACTTAGTGCTTTCGCTACATGGGTGGATGGGTGAGGTTAAAGCGAGTTGTGAGTCTTCGGATCTCCTTTGTCGATCGATCAGGGGTGACACGAAAAGTTAGTGTTAGTCTTTGACTTGATGCCTAGCGGATTGTGGTTAGTCATCGGTGGATCCCAGTTACATGGACTTTGGTGAGGTCGATTCCTGCGACATTCCACCTATGATACAAAGAAGTGTGGAATAAACGGAGCAGTTTATTTGGGTTGGTCATTGATTGCAGGTTTTGGCGGTAGCGGTTGAGGGGAGGTGTAGTTTGGTAACTACTGTTAAAGCGATCAGCTTAAACACTTAGATTTGGTGGAAGTTTGGTCGATTCAGCAGGTTGGATACTCTTCTAAAACTTTACTCACGTATGCAAGCTTTCATTCTCCCGAAAATGGGTATTGTCTGGGGAGCTTGGTGATTCATGAAGGTTGAGTCATTACTCATTCCTGACCTTTTGAAATACCATTGTATTGAACTTATCAAATTTTATTTTGTTTGATCGCTCTCTTTTTCTTTTCATTGTTAAGGGACTATGATGTGGGTTGAAGTGTGATTAGTGCACAAAAAGTGCTATTTTGAGCCATTTTTATCGGGGTCTTGGCGCTTTTTATTATTACTAATCAACGAAATTAACTTGATTGTCACATTAAGGTCGGTTATACTACTAATACATTTTATGCATTTGTTTTTGTAGTTTTGCAGATATTCGAGCCAAAGTTATCGAGTAATCAAGCATGAAAAATCAATCTGAACTTGGCAGCTCATGACAAAAGGCGGAAGAAATTTGAGCTCCTGGCGAAAGAATCGAACCTTTACTTGGTACTGCGGGGTTGAGTACCCCATGACACCGCGGTAGCGGGTTGCGGTACGCAACTGCGATGCCTCGATTTGACCTACGGTTACCCACTTTTTGTGACTTTTCCTAAACTACCACATGTGATGGTAGTGCGGTTTATTTTTGTATTTCACTTGACTGGCGGTATATAAGCCTGAGTCAAAGCTTCATCGCAGATATCATGATGAAATAAAAATTGGCGGCTTCGGTTTTCGCTTTTATTCTTTCTCTCATTCTCCCCCTTTCCTTCACTTTCTCACCTGCGACACCCTTGAGGATGACAGCTCGAGGATGCAACTAAATCTATCATCCTTGAAAGAGCCAGCGGGCTAAAAGTTTTGAGATGCCCAGTTGTCTCTCTGTTACTGATAAATGCGATTATGATCATTTATGTCTACGTGTCTAGCCTCGACCTTAAATCTTTTGATGTTCCCAGATTAGTGATGCCAGCAAGCACCAGCTCAGTGGATTCTTACCACTAGATCCATGAGCTCGCTTAGATTGTCATTGTTGCCTCTGTAGAGTTAGTCGAGATGCGTTTCTTGCCCCAGAAACATAAATGTGATAAATCTCTATTTCGAAAAACTTTAAGGTTCAGTTTTTATGGCTAAATGAAGATGGTTAGGAAATATTTATGGAGTCATCCTCCCCAGTATGAGGAAAAGAACACGAGGACCCTGGAGTCAGTAAAACCTGAAACCAGTGTGAGACCTTCAGGAGTTCTTTTACATTCTATTTCATTTTGTTTGTAGTTTTCAAACCACGATCACCTTTTTACAAAAGCCGGAAATCGAAATGAAATCACCATTTCTTGCGAAGAAAACCCATCCACAGTTAAACCACAAAACCCTTTATCTTTGTGTTAGCTTTCGCTACGACGGTGAAATTTAGGATTCTAAATAATGTTGATTCTCCAGATTACACCTATTGTGGCATGAATCGGTCTCCTTGTTTGAAGTTTTCTGTTTATCGGTGAGTCATACCAACTATTTAATACATCTTTGATCTTGAGGTTGAAGTAGGCATCATTCTCGACTTTTCTAGCTTATTGATACTCGAGAACCTTTTAAGGCGGCTCTTGTATCAGGTTGACTTTTGGCGCCGCCATGCCTTATACTGATTTCCATAGGCGGTGACACGCCTTATAAACTAAGCGATAGGGAAATGCCAGGAGATGGTCTTATATGTTGTGTGCCCACGAGAATCGTGACTTGAGACACCGAGTCCACTATATTTGAGCTCACCCACTCATCAATCTGCGATTTTGATTCCTGTTGGGCTCAAACTTATTCTGGTTGAGAGATGGTAAGGGTGGCCACTTTGTGCTTTACATGCCAATCGGTGATGGAGGTTCACCTTACCCTTGACAAACCGATTGCTGTGCCAGGGACCGGAGAATGCGGAGAAGATGTTCTCCTTAGGGGAATTCCCGACCACGACGTGGTCTCGCGCTGTGAGCACTTCTTGACCATTTAGACACGCGAGTGACTCACCGTCGCGAACATATCCCAAGCGATGAAGAGAATGGTCCGTGAAATTGATTCCCCGAACGTAAACAAATCAACTACCAGATCGGGTTGAGAAGCGTCATCTGGCAATGAGATTTTCCTGTCTTTGGCATTTGTCGCATTCTGCATATGGTGGGCACATCCTTGAAGAAAGGCGATAAGCCTGGGTGTAGCACCTTCCATGGCGGTTCTTTGGAAGTAAATGACCTCCACATGCATTCTCATGCTTGATAGTTGAGTATCCCTTAACTGTTCTCTCTCGAGGCACACCTTGATTATCGATCAACCTGATATTTGTCTGAGGCTTCTTCCCAATGGTGGGTGAATTTTTAGAGAAAAACTTTCACCTTGCTTGTGCCTTCCACTATCACAGTAACTCCTCGTTGCCAAAAATTGTAATCTTGAGCCTGGGCGTCTCACTAGGAGTAGGGACTCCTCGAGATCGTCATTGATTGGAGTTGTGAGTTTTGTGTGCTGTGGTAGTCTTGAGAAATGATGCAACAACGTTCTCCACACTGTACATCCTGTCTAAGTTGAACTCTTGGAGGCGGAGAACCGTCGATACTTCTTGGCATTTTGTAGCGACGGGTATGGCCAGAGTGATCTGTGAAGATGATTATGTCCGACCCAACCAAGTAAGCATGAAACTTGTCAAAAGCATAGACCACTAGCAGTGGTGGTGTAATTCCTCTATGCCTTATTCAACATTTTTCTTGCATAGTAGACCTGGGTTTTTACTGTCTTCTCTGCCCAGAAAAGCGCTCAATGGTAAGGGTTCACTTGCATCCTTTATAACCTGAAGGTAACTCAGGTTGGGGGGGCTCTCATGACAGTGCGGTGTTGATGACCTCGAGCTCTCTAAAGATCTAGTCTTCATCAAATAATTTGACATCCTTCATTAACATAAGAGGTTTGTAATTTTAAAACAATCCTTGATGAACCTCTACATAAAAGCACATGCCCCTAAAATTACCTCAAGCGGTCTTCATTCATGGAAAATGATTTGAAATCAGTTCAAATTTTTTCCTTATCAACCCTCAGTCTTTATTGGAAATAACAATAAATGGCAAATTCATGGTGACCATAAAATGACATTTTTCCCGGTCGGCTACAAAGTTCTTCTCGATACATGTCTAATGCGAGGGACCCAGTTTCGAGTTGATGGTATTGTGACTCCTTATGTAATATCATCATGTGAAGCCTCTATAATGCGCTCCATAATCACTAAAGTGCTAAAATGCATCGTTAGATGTGCGAGCCTCACGAGGCTGAAGTGCATCCTCCTATGGGGCATGCATGTGCTGATGGGGCAGTGAAGGTGGTGTTCTCTGATCTTGATCTCAGTTGGAGATGGCACGAGATAGCCATCCGACGGTGAAAGGGTGGCGAGACTACCTTTGAGGAAGGCGGTCATGAAGGTGGGGAGGAAGTGATCATTCTTGTCACCTCATTTAACCTTTGTGTCAGTACATATACTCCCGACCGTGGTAAGAGCGGTGGGCGTTTTCTCTCCCTTCTAGTTGTGTAGCGGTAGTTACCTGATTACCCAGCCTGACACGGGTTGGACTCGCTATGTCGGATATAAAATTAAATAGTAACTATAATGTGTTAGGACCACTTACCCTTCCTGTGTGAGAATTCGATCTCCGCTTTGCGGGTTCACATCTTGATTTGCTTCCTTCTCGAATAGATATGATGTTGTGCGGCTGTTGAGCTAATTCCCTTTGGGTCGGTCAATTTCCACTTGATAGCACTTTATTCTCCCTAAGGATGTCTGGCCAGTACATTTCTGAAATCTGATGGGAGATCATAATATTTGAGCCTTCGCTCTGTATTCACTAAGTATCATATTTTGATTCATGATCATGGGCTTGAGATCAAGCTTTTTGAGGCTCATTGGTTCCTTCCCTCGTGTGAGTAGAATTTCTTCTTTTTTCTCCAATTGCCGTAGTATGGTATTAGTCTTGGACTTCCTGCAGCTCTTCAAAGCGATCGGATGGCTCCTCGTTTAGCACGTCCTTCGTTTCAGCGCTGTCGACGTTTCGGTATCGGTGTGAAACTTCCTCGGACCTGTTTCCATTGGTTTGCGCTTTTTATAGTGGAAGATGTTGAGTTCTAGGTCATGTTCCCAAATCTTAGTTGCATAACACCATTTGAATTGATAATCATGTTAAGTGGCGAGAATGGTCTTAGGGGATGATGACCACTCTTGATGGATCCCAGTTTCTGGCAGATTCTGTATCAATGTGATCTATGAGCCAGTGAATTTGTCCACCATGTCTCTAAACATCTCCACGGTGCGCCCCCTTTGGTATTTTATGGATCTCTATGAGAATGATGTAGTGAAGTGGGTTTAATTCTCCCCAAATCATTGCTTGCCATGAATAAGGAAGTGGGTTTACACTTGCCCCAGTCATGATGCCTTTTCTACACAAGGTGCCTCGGGTATTCCATAGAGATGGTAGGCTTGGGATCTTGTGCTTTCTTGGGTCTTGCCTTTGAATGATATGTGACTTGTTCATGGAAGAACTAATGACATTCAACCTCTCTTCATAGGGTCCAGCTAAAATTGGCATATTGGAGACTGTTTCAATCATTCAAATCGGGGGATGTTGACCTTTACACCTTTTACCTCTTATCTTCATTCAGTTGATGTTGATGAGTATCTTAAATACTCACTATCCTATCAGTTTAGTTAGTTTTCTAGTGTTTTTATGTTAAAATAAGTTCCTAGTCACAAGTTCACACTTATAGTCAGTCATCCATTTGGTAGAGTAATACCAAAAATTGTGGGCTTCTGACGGCGGGGAGAGCCTACGCATTTTGACGTTCGAGACATCATGAGCTCTATTGAATCAAACCAGCATAAATGATGGATTCTACGCGAATATTTCCGGGGAATCTGAAACGCAAAGTGGAGTTCGAACAAAGAAGTTATCTAAATTCAAAGCGAAGAAGAAAATCGATAACATTGCGGCACAACCGGCGGGGAGAGGAGCTGCCCATTTGCGTTTTGAACACCATATGATCTCTTATTTCATCAACCCCGTATGGATAGATTCTACACTAAGATCTTTCCCGATGGTACCAAAACACCGTGATTGATTGCAGATTAACCATATGAAGTTTGGAAACCAAAAGCAGAGGCTAAAGCAGCATTGCGGCGTTGCGATAACATCAAGCAGCTGCGTTCTTTGCCCACGGCGTCAGCGGCGTTGAAAGTCGATTTTAGAATTGGTGCAGCCTATTGACCATAATGGAGGTTTAAATCTCAACCAATGAATCAAAGAAGTTATGATAGATTTGGAGCTTTGAAGGAAAGCCCTGTAGAGGTGGCACATACTGAGGCACACATCTTGAAGGGGAAAGCTTGAAGAAGAAGGAGATTGAAGAAAAGGAGATAGCGCTTTCCGCACTCAGTCGTTTATTCTCATCTCTTTCTTTGTTTCTCTCTTTTATGATGCTTTTCTTTGACAGAGATGTTTTGGAATTTATTTCTGGGTTTTGTTTCAGCAGCCTTTCTGCTTTTCGAATGGATTAATGGTTATTCGTTTCTGTTCTATTATATGGATTGATTTTATCTACGACTTATCTATCTCGTATTTATTATTTACATGGTAGTGTTTGTGACGATGGCGTGTTTAGTGGGATCGAGATCAAATGATGTTGGGGATATGAATGAAGCGACACCCAGTCGATAGGCGAATAGAGAATATCCGGTTCAAGTCTTGGCATTAAGGGTTTAAACATTTAAGCATTGAGTCAGGTTGAGGCGGAGATGCAATACCCACCTATGCGGTGAGAATGAACTTGAAATATGTCTCGAGAAGTATCTTGTAGGCATGATCAACAGTCGTGTAAATCAATTAATATCTTGAATGAGTAATATGTTGGGTCCAAAATTATCGAGTGTGTGAGATGAAATAAAATGCAGTTTGTAATTAATTGATTTAGAAATTAATATAAGGATTAGTTTTTTCTTTTGATAATCGAAATTCGTGCGATTTAGTGGAATAATATTAAACATAAAATTAAATTACTACAAATACATATACGGTAGATGGAAATGTCGGGTGCCAGGTGTATGTGCCCAGGCGACGCGTGCACTTGCGCACATAGGTTGTACACATTTGCACGTGCGGCTTTCGACCTGTGGGTTTTGCATAGTTGCGAGAGAAGTTGCTGTGTTGATATTGACAACGGCCTTATAGATTACTTTACGGATCAGCCATATTTAATACATTTTATTTAATTTTTATTTTACCCGTTTACATCGGGTAGCATTGCTTAGTCTCTCTTGTTTGTTTGTGGTTTAGGAGGTTAATGCGCATGCATGCGAAGATAAGGTCAGGTGAACTGGTTCCTTTTGATCCTGAGACGAGGAGAGAGGAACCACCGAAATGAATTCTGAAAGAAGCGAATGAGCCTGATTTAAATCTGATGGATCCTTTCATCGAGTTGACAAATGCCTTTGGCTCACCTTGGCGGCAGTAAAATCTTTGACGGTGGTGATAAGCATCAAAGAAGTGACAACTCGATTGCGAGTCAAGTGTGGCAGCAGCCTCTATCGATGGATTATGCTCGATATGGACACCCGTGCTTGAGCAATCATAATTACGGATGGAGCCACCACCCGAGCACCTCTGTGGAATGTCCTGACTATAACACTCTTTGTCTCCACCAGTCCGAATCAAGCCCCAGAAGAAGCTATGGATGAATTAAGAAAAACTTCGAGAAATGCATTTACCATAGCCACAGCCACAATTTTCAGATCAATGGCTGAAATGGACTTTACTCTCGAGATTGGATTGCCTCTTTTTTTATCGAATGAGATAAGTCGACCTCCATGAGAGAATGATAAAGGTTGAAGCATTAGTTGAAATGAAAAGAGTTCCGTCTTTGAATGAACATCTCAAAAGTTCAATTCATGGGGTGACAAGAGGCTAATATTCCAAGTCGCATACATTCGATGGCGAAAGAGGAGATGGCTCGATGGCCCATAAGTACTCGACTTTACATTTGAGAAAAAACAACTAAGAAGAGATGGTATGAGGTATGAAGAACTAGTGGCAAAATATATTAATGAAACAGAGGAATATGGCTGCAATGTCATGAGACGTGACATGAGGGTTATGTCACTCTTGGGGTGAATCTGAAGAAGAAACTAGAGCTCTGATGAAGAAATCACTTCAAAGTCTTGAAGAACTTGAAGCTTCCAAAGTGGAGGATGATGATGTGAAACAGCTTGGATTGAAAAGGAGGAAAAGAGTCGACTTCTCAGGGAATCATATGAAAAGGTAAAGAGGAAGTTGTAGAGACTTTTAAGAATGACTTTATGAGTGAGATGCATGGAAGGATTGAAAAATGAGAGAACGATCCCGAGTGCAGGGTGGATAGTACATCATTCACTTGAACAATTGAGAGGAACCGTATAAAGCAAAAATTAAAAAAATGAGAAATCAAAAAAAAATAATAAGATTGTGGAAGGCCCATGTTGCTCGAGTTTGTGGTCGAGCCTGTTATATTCTCTTAGAAGAAGGATGGGCAGAAACACCAACCCGTAGTGGTTATTGGAAATCTGGCCGAGACTCCAAACGGACGACTCCTTGGGAGGCGGCCAAGCTTGCATTTCTTTCCTTTTTCCATTTAAGTAGTTAGTTTTGAGTTTTTTTTTAATAAATTTAGTGCTTGATTTTGTTTTTGTGTTTAGTTTTTAATTTCAGGTTTTGAGTTCAAATCTAGTTTTGAGCTTAAGGTTGAAAGCTTGAGTTCAATAGTAAACGGCTTAAGAACCAAAGAAATATATTCAACATCCCCTTCATTTGGACTTAAGTCTAACCCCTGCCTTACCTGTACCTCAGAGAGCCGTATTCCATTAAGAGCAACTTCCAGGGACTTGATCAACCACAGGAGTACTCATTATCCATTCTTGCTTTTGTTTCATGAGGACAATGTTCATTTCAAGTTGGGGTGAATTGAGAATTATTAAGGAAAAAAAAAGAAAAAAAACAAATTTCAAAATCCTTGTCTCTCCTTATTTGTTTTAGTTGTTGTTTGGTTGTTAGTTGCATGTGCTTTTCATTCTTTATTTTATTTATTTTGTTGCCTCATATGAGTGAGTTTGATACCTTGTTGGCTAGAAGAAGGTCTGTTTAATTTCCTGACTATTCAAAAATGCCAGAATGTAGAGGAATAGGACCATATTTCCCCCGTAATCTGGAATTGTGTGCCCAGCAGTATGGGTGACTTAACTTGGTCACCTCCATTTGTGCTCTGGCTTCTTCTCGAGAATCACATCACACACACTTTTGGTTTTCCCTTTTAGTCTCAGGTTTGCCTTGAATTCAACAACCTTGAGGATTCTAGCCACTAAGTGATGGGACACCTAAACAAAGAAAGTTGCCATAGAGACTGACTTAAAAAAAATACAAGAACAATAGAAAAGTGAAAAAAAGAAAAAGAAGGCAAAAAGTCAAAAATAGAGCTTGTGAATTAAGAATAAGTGGATCATCAAATGGAATCCAGGGCCTGATCGAAGAGCCTTTAAAGCCTAATGCCTAAGCTTGATTGGCGAGAGTCATTGACTTCCTTTGCATTATACAGGACAGGAAGATGGATCGTCCCGTAACACAGGCCTTTGAGTTTGGATTACAGTGTTAGGGTGGGTTGAAGAATTGTGTCCGGATTCATAACCAGCGTGAGTCTGATGGATCCATGCAGGAACACTCATCTAAAACTTCTTAGCACTGGTTCTCTTTCATTTTTAAGTATTTAGGTATTTTGGTATGAATAAAAAGTGCGTTCTTATCTTTCTTAGTTGCTTCTTCCCGAATAGGTAAAGTTGAGGTGAGTTTGGGGGGTGCTGGGACCTTACTAACACGCGAATCATCTTGTCACCTACCTTAGTTTCCTTGGGAAAGGTGTTATGTTTCTTGGAAGTTGATTTGCTTTGCTCGCCATGCTTTGCTTTACTAAATGTTCATAGAAAGTTTAAGTTAAAATCTAAAATTTTGATTGAAAAAAGATAATATTACTAAATTGTGTTCATAGTGATTCTTCCCATTTGAATCTCTTGTTCATCATCACTCATCTCATTGTTTTAGTTCATGTCATTTCAATTTTGTTTGTTTTGAAATCGATCTCTTGCTTGGATCTGTGAAATTTAAGTTGAGGCATGATGAGTATCTTAAATACTTTCATTTTATCTATCTTTAGTTAGTTTTTCATGATAAATAAAGTGCCCAATGCTCTACAAAGGATTCACACTTATGATCGAGGTCATCCATTTGGTGGAATTGTGCAAAATTGGTGGAAAAAGCTGGCATGGAATGACCGGGGAAATCTTGCATTTTGACTTTTTCGGGCCATCATATGAGCTCTATTATCAAGCCATTTATATGGATGGATTCTACCTGAAGCTTTCGGGGATACGAGAACACCAAAATTGGAGTTTTGAACAAATAAGTTATGCAAGTTCCAGAAACTTGAAGAAAATAAATAGTGTGACACACCTTCAGCGGGAGAGGCTGCACATATTTTAACTTTTCAGACACATATGAGCTCCTATTGCCTCAAAAAATATGAGGATAGATTCTACACTTAAAGAGCTTTCCAACGGTACCAAGAACACCCAAATCGATTCGGATGACAAAGTTATGGCCTTACGAGTTGGGCGAAATAAGGGGACTGCGACAGCGTCGCGTGTTGCGGCTTGAACATCTCGGCGTCGCGGCGTTCAATACGGCGTCGCAGCGTTCGAAATTAGTTTGGAGTGGATTACAGCCTATTTTGAGCCCATAATGGAGGAGTTTTAAATGTAACACCGAATCCGAGAGAGTGCGAGTACATGCATGCAGGTGTATAAAATCTGAGTGTCGCATTGTAGTATTTTGGAGATGAAGTAGAGTATAAATTTTGAACAGATTTGGTACTTAAAACAAGGGTACAATTGTCATTTACCAAAAGGATATGTAGGCATAATTAAGTTAGAGATGAGCCGTGGTAGAATTTCCAAAGTTGGGTTGCAATTAAAGGAAGTTGAGGTGAAGTATAGTGTGGAAGTTTAAATAGTAAATTAATAATAATGGTGCTAATTTTTTGAGGGAAGTCTCGAAAATTCTCCTAGATCTCGGATGTGACAAGCGGTTGTAGTTATGTTAGTCTCAGCGAGAATCTAGTGACTAGAAAAGTTTCGTTTAATTCAGAGACGATGGGAATATTTTCTGATTACGGCGATGGGTTTAGGTGAACACGAGAAAGCAAGGATTTTAGAAAAATCTCAAAAAATTGCAAGTATATAAAGAATATTAAGTGGGATAAATAAAATTGACCAGGACAAATAATTTGTTTGAAATTTGACTCGGACTAAGTAAGAATAAAGGGACATGTGGGTCCCACCAAAAAAATAATAATAAGAATCAGGGGATGGCGGTCACGTGGACGGTGAGGGCGAGGCGGGTGCGATTTTGAGTTTATTTTCTTTTATCTTCTTTCTCGATTTACAATCGTAGTCGAGTCATCGGGATAAACACGGAAAGTGCTACTACTAGCGACGAGGGCTACGGCGTGAGTACCAAAAACTCTGAGATTTCACGAAATTTGAGTAAATATAAAAAACCCGAATTTTTAGTTTTTTCTCGGATCTCGCCATTCTGTTAATTCGGCGCACCGGACCGGTGGGTAAAGTTACTCTGCCTTGACGGAAACTCGTGGACACGAATCTTGACTTTTAAGTGAGCTCGAAGAGTGAGAAATTTTCTCTTTATTGTTGTTCGATTAAAGTATATAATGACTTGGAATATTCTAGAGCCGTAAGTCGGTCAAATTTTTAAGTGCAGGTTAGAATTTTTAGGAAGTTACAGGAAATTTTAGGACTATTTTGAGACGGTCAGTGAATTTGTTGTTTCGGATAGTTTGGTTAAAATTTAGATTTTTGTTCAATAGTCTGGACGAATTTTTAGAAATGTTTTTCGGTGTTTTTAGACATGTGGAAGAATCCTTTGAAATCACAGAATCAAGTCATAATACCTCTTTGTGAATGGCATTTGGAGACCCATATTTATGAAAATTTTTAGTGTAACTTCAGTGTCTTAATTGCTTGGATTGTCTTCGACATGTAATGATCTAATATGTCAGTGTGTGAGCTAAAACAAAAATGGGAAAAGTTGTGGAAGCTGTCTCGAAGTTGTAATGAAAGGGTGAGTGTTCTAAACTCATTTCCAAATACTAGTGTATTATTATTATTATTATAAAGAAAGCTTGTTTTACCTTTGGTATTTCATGGTTTAGTCTGAAGACCATCTTTCAAGCATGAGTAAGTAAATGGTTTTGAATAATTAACCATTTTTCAACGAAACAACAAATGGTTTGGATTAAACCATTTTTGAAAATGGTAAATGGTTCTAAATTGAAACGTCTTTGAAACAACAATAAGTAATGGTTTGAATAATTAAACCATTTTCAATAACGAGAAAGCAAATGGTTTTAAGATGTAAACCATTTTCAAATAATAATGACAAGCAAGCGAAGAATGTTTGTAAAAAGCAGGCCTTCCCACAGTTCTAATAAAGCAGGGTCGAGGAGGTATTCGATGCGTGCGATGGTGTTAGGATCTCATACATGCATTTTAGTTTTGCACAGTCGACAGCGTGGGACCTTCATCATGCATTTAAGAATAAATTGGCGCGTGCGGAGTATATAAGGTTATGAGCTCTGTAAATTGGTGATAAGACCAGGTCAATTCCACCATGTTCATAGGAAAAGGTGATCTTGAGACCGCAGTCCTTCCAGACGCGATGCGCGAACTTAGGTGTTGAGATACGATGTAAAAATGGCCCTCCCGATTGGTTGATGTTTATAAATTATATTATCACGAGTTTTGAAAAACTGACCATTGGTTTCGATGCGCCGGGCTACAGAGTTTAAAGCAGCGGTTGAGCCCCGGGCTCGGGTTTATTTTCAAGAATGCGGTTGAGCAGGAGATAAGTTTTTTATGGTTTTTGAGGTAACTTTTAAGTAAGGTTTGTGAAGGTTTTAAAAACTTTTCAGTCGGATAAATAACAATGAGAAATTTTGAAAATTTTAAGCAGAGGTTATAAAAGTTTTATAAACTTGCAAAAACAAGCGAGTGAGCAAACAGCGAAGGAGTGAGAAAAAGTTTATAAACTTTTAAGAAAGCAAAAGCAAAACAACCAGTAAAGTATTAAAAGTTTATAAACTTTTAAGAAAGCAAGCCAGTATTAAGTTTTGTAAACTTTTAAGCAAACAGAAATGCGAAGGATTTTAGAAACTTTAGAAGTAAGCGAGCAAAGCAGAAAATATCTTGTAAAGAAGAGTTTTTCTGATTTGAGATGTTTTCGGAAAAACAAAACATTTTTATAAAGCATACACTCATACAGGCTACGTTTAGCTCATTATTTTGTATTTTAAAAACTGTATTTTCGTTCTGAAATCTGCAGTATTTATGGAACATAATAGGGTTGTCGACATTGTCTAAGTGCGGTAATTAAGAATATTGTGAGAAATGCGAACTTGTATAATGGAACATGTAAGTACATAGGAAGTGGTTGTGAGAATGTGTTGGTATCTTGATTGCCATATTTTGAATATAGTGTAAATTGGATGTCTGAGGATTTGGGACATGTCTATGTATATCACATTGATATCTTCTTAAATTTTTATAAAATCTTAAGTTTGAAAAGAAAATTTTTATGGGGAGGATTTTTATGGCTTGTCTGACTTAAACCACACGGGAGTTTACAGTCGTTAAGAATGGTTGGGGATTGTGGAGTGGCGGCTGCCTTATGCTTGGAAGGGGTGGAGTGTCAGTGTGTCGGAGCGGGTTGTATATAATAACCTGGGACTTGAGTAGATGATGCATGAGGTGGTATCGAGCTTTATAAATCAATGGCAACCACATTACATGACAAACTTAAAGTACATACATATCAGTAATTCAAAGTATTAAATAGTTGATGTTTTGAAGTCTGTATTTTTATGTCGAGTAGAAGGACGTAGAAGTAGATCTTGGAAGTGTTCCTGGTTTGGAAATCACTGTGATACACATTAGAGATGAGCGCGTGGTTGGTTCCCTCATACTCTGCATGAATCGGCCTCAGTGGCCAGTCGGCCCAGACCATCGAACCGCAAAGGAAGCTGAAGTGCCGGGATTATTTCTGTGACAAGTAGCCGCAGTGCAGATAAGTAATCCTGCGACCATCGACATTCGTAGCGCCTACCACCTAGGAGATTACGGAAGAAGCCCAAGGGAAGACGATAAATACGAAAAGCTGGCGTAAGCCATATGACGCGATGTGATAGAAACGACACGAATATATTGAACTCGATAAACAAGTATATGGGTTATGGTACATACAGATGACAAAGAAGTCTTGTTTTTCTAGTTGTCTAATGGAAAACTGGGAGCTAAAATTAGTGGGATCTGTAGAAAGGAGGTATCACGATGGTATAACGTGGGACGATTCATGAATTCGCCCGACATATTCTTTCCTCGAGTCGCAGGATTCAAGAATTGAGGAGTTCTTCAAGTTGGAAACGAAGAACGTAGATATTGAATATGAGAAAGAAGTTCTCGAGTGGATTTGATTGGTTCCCATATTCAGCGGATGAAGTCACGAGTCGCAAAGTTTTATCGAATTGCGTACGGAATGATGCATTTATCGTGGTTCTCAAAATGAATTTGGGGACAGTTGGTAGCTCGGGGGTTGAATGAAGCAACATGGAGTTGTGTATGAGTGAACGAGTAAGGTAAAAGAGGTGCTTTTGAGCATGTCCCGACAGCTCGGAGCGGTGCGTGAAGAAAAGCAAGCGAGAGGTTATGGCCCAGAAGTGCGGTCGGTATCTCTGATCGAGGGGATCGATGAGGCGGTTGCTGTGATGGCACCAGTATTCCTCTGTGTGTCATGTCGAAACGACACCATGGATAGTAGCAGGAAGTGATGCGGGGTGTTCAGTGGCGGGAAGGTAATTCATTGGGAGTGCCTCGGTGATTGGTGCGGAGACATGTTAAGCGATCCCAGCTACCTCGGTCACCGAAGATGAAACACCACAGTCGGCGAGAGAGGTTTCCCATGAGTAGAAGGGCGGCCGTAGCGGCGGTGCCGTGGTAGAGGTAGGCGATTACTTGCAGGGATCTGACGAGCCCACTTTCGGGCGAGTATCTTTGTGACTGGCAAGATCTGCAGTCTTGACTCGGTGTGATCCTTTGGTATTATTCTATCCTTGATCATGATCATATACCTTAGTAGACCCGGGAAGCTACGCATTTGTTGCATCGAAGCCATTCCAGATAGTTGTCGGATAGAACCCGATGGCCCAGGAATTACGCATGAAGTTTCTCTTCGGTGGGAGATGGATGCTGTGAGCCCAGTGGTCGAATGAAGTAGAGTTCGATTGAGAGGGCGGGGAGTTCCCAACGGATCTTGTAACTTTAGATATGAGGGACTTTGATGTGTGGATCTAGAAGGCATGGATTAGCTATCTCGCTATAGAACCCGCAATGGTGTTATAAAGTAAGGCGAATAGGCCGGGAAGTGGAAGTAAAGTTCGAGGAGGATTGCGTGAGGTGCTGCTCTGTGTGAAGTCTCGTGCCGACCTGAAAATGCGTGGGGTTGTCGGGGTTATCTGGCTTGTGTGGTGGGAGACGGAAGGAGGGACTATATTGGATGAGATTCGGGTTGTTAAGAGTTCGGATGTATTTAGGATGATGTGCGGGTTTCTCGAAGGTGGGATTCACCAGTGATTTGATCGAGGGGCGAGCCCGTTCCATTCCTCATGTATAGGATGGCTCTGTGAGGAGTTGTGAGAAAAACTTAAGGCTCGATTAGAAGAGTGATAGAAATGAGATTATTCAGCCAGAGCATATCCCCATGGGAGCTCGGTTCTCTTCGATGAAAAGAAGATGAGAGTTTGCGGTTGTGTGTTCGATTCTGAGCGGAAACGGAGGCACCATCGCGTCGTTATCCACTCTATGTCGATGAGTTATTTGATCGACTCAGGGATCTGGTATACTCAGAGATAGACTTGAAGTCGAGTATCATCAGTTGAAGTCGAGTGATGTTCCTAAAATGCTACCGGAACCTTCACGAACATTATGAATTTACAGTGATGCCATTTGGTTTTGACCTGCCGCACCGACGAAATTTTATAGATTTGATGGCAGGGTATTCCGGCCGTGTTGGATAGGTGCGTCATAGTTTTGCCTCGATGATATCCTTACGTGTCGGAGTAGTTCGGAAGAACATTCGAGCCGCGGGATTGTGTTGCGGAGACCTTAAAGAACGGTTATGCGAGATTGGCGACGAAGTGTCGGTTTGGCTCGTGAGTGCTTCAGCATTCTAGGTAATGTGATTTCGGAGGGTGAGTGTGGATCCCAGAAAAATGGCAGTGTGGTGGAAACCACGAGTAATGTCGGTGGAAGCTTCCTTGGTTTTGTGAATGCGGGAAGTTTGTTGAGGGTTCTCGAATGACCCAACGACAGCGTGAGAAAAGATGTCGAGAAGTATGATTGGTGTGGTCTTGACCGGCGAGTTTCGAGGAAGTTTAAGGGTAGATTGACTTGACTCAGGTTCAGCTTTGCGAAAAGGGAGAGATGGGTTGTGGTTCTGATGATGCTTCAGTGAGGCCTTGATTGTTTGATGCGTGAGGAATGATGAGGTGATTCATATGCCTCTAGGCAACATTGAAGAAACATGAGGAGAATTACCCTTTACATGACTTAAGTAGCGTGATCGTGTCATACTAAAAATATGGAACAGTGTATATAGTGTTCCTTTGTAGGATCTTTCTGAATCGTAAGTCTTTGATATATTTTCTGAAAGAGTTAAACTTGAGGCAAAGATGACTTGAGTTGATTAGGACTCTATTTGTCTTATTAGTACCATCCGGGAAGCTAATGCGTAGCGATTGCTGATGAAGCGTAGGAGAGTTAACATTACGCGTGAGATAGGTTATCTTATTCATTGGTGGATCCTAAGATCTTTGGGGTGATATTGGTACGGCGAGGATTAGAACCTTGGCCACATTTCATGTTAGACCTCTCTTGGTGGATCGGATTCTAAGCGGGCGTCGGGGATCGGCGAATGAAGTCAACAGAAGAATGAAAAAGGAAGAAGCGAGTTTGAGAATTAAGAGAGACCAGTGGCATGATAGTGAAAGGGCAGAGGAAGCTGTGCACAACGGAGTATGTGTGAAGAGAGGTATTATGGAAGAAGCACGTTCATGCAGCATTATCTTTATCAAATCGGGTAGTACCAAGATGTGCGGACTTTGAAAGAACATTCTGGTGGAATGGGATGAAGAAAAGAGATAGCGGATTTCGTTTCAGTGCTGGCTGCAGCCGGCGGTGAAGCGACATCGAGCCGCGAGGAAGATGCGATTACTCATTCGATTGGAGTGGGAAAAGATTACTATGGTTTTTGTTACGGTCTTCCCGCATTACCGGAAGCTGACATGATGCGTGGGTGATAGTAGGTCGATTACTTGATGTGCGCTCCGTTTCCCTGCCGAGTTAATATTGAGGATTCATTGGAAAAGTTGACGGTGTATGTGGGCGAGATGGTGAGACTCCATAGGGTTCAGTTTCGATAGTGTCGGATCGAGGCAGAATTTCACATCCGGGTTGCTGAATTTGCGAGACGTTAGGTACTCGCTACACTTTAGCACAACATTTTATCCTCGACAGGATGGCCGGTCAGAGGAGTTGATGAGGCGTTAGAGGATATCTTGGCTTTGTGTGATGGAATTTAAAGGAAGTTAGGATACTCACTTAGCACTAATGGGTTGCCTACAAAAATAGCTATCTGGCTCCGATGAAATGGCTCCGTTTGAGCGTTGTATAGCATGAAATGTGGGACTCTGGTGAAATATTTGGGATGAGGTTGGTGAGAGAAGACTAATGAGCCACGACCCAGTGCGAATCACTTGGGAGAGTGAAGTTGTTAGAACAACTTGATCGCAGAGATAGGCAGAGAGAAAGTTGTGCGGGACAGCCAGTCGTAGAGACTTACGTGGTCGAATGGGTGACAGTCTTTTTGAAGATTTCACCTTTGGAAAGGTGTGTTGAGATTTGGGAAGCTTGAGGCAAGCTTAGTGGGGTATATTGGACCTTATGGAGATGCGTGAGCAAGTAAGGACGGTAACTACAAATTGAAGTTTACCCAGAGTTATCAGGATTCATGATACTCCATGTATCGTGTTGAGAAATATATCCCGAATCTTCACATGTATTGAAGGCGACAGTCGCGATTAAAGGAAAATTTGACTTAGAGAGATACATGTCTTGAATTGTAGATCATGAAGAGCAGTGTGAAAGCAAAGTGATTTCATTAGTTAAGTCTTATGGAAAAATCATGAGAGGCGTGACTTGGGGCCCCGAGGCTCGAGATCGGCCGTCGATGCCCTCACTTATTTTAATGAGGTATTACCGTTCCTTTCTTTTGGAGTTTAGTTTATTCATTCGAGACGAAATGTTCTGAGAGGAGGATTTTTGTAACACCCGAGTCTAGAAGTGTGCGATCAAATCTTGTGGGGTGTATAAAGTACAGTGTCACATGTAGTATTTGAGAGATAGTGGGAAATTATAAGAATTTTAGAACACAAATTTGTGCAAAAACGAGGGTGCAATTGTCGTTTCTGAAAAGGATATGTAAGGCATAATTAAAGTTAGAGATAGGCCATGGTAAATTTCAAAGTTGGTTACAATTAAGGAAAGTTGAGGTGAAAGTATAATTAATGAAAGTTTAAATAGTAAATTAATAATAATGAATTGAATTTTGAGGGAAGTCTCGAAAGTGATCTGGATGACGAAAGCAGTTTGTCTTGTTAAGTTGGGTCTCGCGAATCTAGTGACTACCTAGAAAGTTTTCGTTTAATTACAGGCAATTCGAATATTTTCTGAATTTCTAAGCGATAGTTTAAGTGAAACTTGGCTTAGGGATTTAAAAATCTCGAAAAATTGCAAGTATATAAAGAATATTCAATTAGGATAAATAAGAATTAGAAAGCAGGAACAAAAATAATTTGTTTTGAGGTTAGAAAACGGACTAAGAAATGGAATAAAGGACATGTGGGTCCACTAAAGAAAAAAAATAATAAGAATCAGAAAAGGGGATGGCGGTCGTGGACGGTGAGGAAATTTGAGAGGCGTGCGATTTTTTGAGTTTTATTTTCTTTATCTTAACTACCGATTCTGAAAATTTGGCCAAGTCAGTTTACTTTTCGGGATAAACACGGAAAGTGCTGCGCGTGAGGAGCCTTCTGTGATGATGCAAGCTCACGAGTTTCATAGAGAATTTAGGTAAATATGCAAAAAACCCAAATTTTTAGTTTTCTCGAATCACGTCATTCTGGTGGTGGCCTTTCGGACCGGTAGAGTAAAGTTACTACATGCGACGAATTGCGCGTGGACACCAAAATCTTGACTTTAGGTCAAACTGAAGAGTAGAAATTTTCCTACTTGTGTTATTCGGTCTAAGCTATAATGGCTTGGAATATTCTAGAGGCCATAAATTAGGTCCCAGTACTGAAGCTGGGTTTAGGAATTTTAAAAGTACAGAAATGCAGGACTATTTTTGGACGATCAGTGAATTTGGGGCTTGTTTTCAGACAGTTTTGTTAAAATTTAGGGATTTTTATTCAAGCGATGGAACATAATTACTCAAGTAATGTTTCGAATTGTTTTTAGACTATATGGAAAGTCCCTTTGAGTAGAATCAGTCGTATCTTGTAGAATGGCGTTGAAGTACTTATATTACTATGGTACAATTATGCTTATGAAGTGTAAGTGGCAATTGTCTTGACATGTGTGATCAACCATCGAAGTGTGTGAGCACAAAACAAGGCGGGAAAGTTGTGGGCGTACTCGAGTTGCTTAAGCAGAGGTGAGTGTTCTAAACTCATTTTCCAAATACTAGTGTTATTGTTATTATTATAAAGCGTTTTTACCTTTGGTATTTCATGGTTTTGAGAGTACAAACCATCTTCCAGCAAACAAATAGTAAATGGTTTTGAATGGGTAAACCATTTTCAACAATATATGAATGGTTTTGAGATTAAACATTTGAAAAGTAAGTAAATAGTTTCTAAATTGTAAACCATCTTTAATGGCAGTAAGTAAAAATGGTTTGAATAAATTAAACCATTTTCCATGGCGAATGGTTTAAATTGGCAAAACCGTTTTTCAAAACAACAGCAATGAAACAAACGAATGTTTATGCATCAGAGCCTTCCTGATTCTAATGAAAGCAGGTCGGAGGTATTAGTCTGATACCGCGGTGGTGTTGGGATCCTCATACAGCGTTTTAGTTTTGCTGGTCGGCAAGCGTGGGACATACATGTCGTGCATTTAAAGGAGGCAGTAAGCGCGATGCGGGGTATGGAGTTATGAGCTCTAACTAAATTATGGTGATGGCGACCGGTCAATTCCGCCTAATCGGAAAAGTGATGCGGACCACAGTCCTTCCAGGCACGGTCGCCAGATTTGTGTTCACCCAAGTCTGATAGCAAAATAGGCCTCGGTGGTTGATGTTTTATAAACCTGATATCGATTTGAAAAACCAACCATTATTGGTTCCTTTTTTGATGTGAGCCGGAGAGTTTTAGCAACGGTTGACCGAACTCAGTTTGGCCACTGAAATGCGGTTGAGCAGACTCCGTTGTTATGGTTTTGAGGCTTTTAAAGTAAGGTTGTGTGAGTTTTAGAAACTTTTCAAGTCGAATAAACAATGTGAGAAATTTTGAAAATTTTAAGCAACGAGAGGATTTATAAAGTTTTTATAAACTTTTAAGCAACTTAATTGAAGCAACAATGAAGAAATTGAGAAAAAGTTACATAAACTTTTAAAAAGAAAAAGCAAATAAGCAATGACAAGTATTAAAAAAGTTTATAAACTTTTAAGCGGCAGTATTAAAGTTTTTGTACTTTTAAAAAGCAATGAAATGCTGAAAGTTTAGAAACTTTAAGTGTAACTGCGAGCTTACGGAAATATTTGTAAAGAGAGTTTTACGGAGTTTGAGATGTTCGAGGAAAAAAAAACATTTTATAAAGCATACACTCATGAACGTTTAGCTCATTATTTTGTATTTGAAAACTGCCCAGATCTGAATCTGTGAGTGAGCATAATAGGGTTTGTCGACATTGTCTGAAGTGCATTAATTAAGAATATTGTTATGGGGAAACACATTGAACTTGTATAATGGAACATGTCTATGTACATGAGTAGTTTTGTGAGGAATCTTCGTTGGTATCTTTGGTTTGCCCGTATTTTGGATATAATTGTAAATTGGATATTATCACGGGGATTTAGGACATGTCGTATATCACATTTGTTATCTTCTTAAATTTTATAAAACCATAAGTTTAGAAAAGAAAGTTTTTATGGAGGGTTTAGCAAGCAATACGGCTTAAGCTTCACGGAGTTTCTGGTAGTTTAGAGGTAGAATTTTGGGGATTACGTGAGTGGCGGCTGCGCCCATGCGGAAGGGTGGGGTGTGTCATTAAACTCAGAGCAGGTGAATCGAAAGAGGATTGTGACCAGTTTTAGAGCTTTTGAAGGAGAAGCCCTCTCTTGGGGTGGCACCTCTTTGAGGCACACACATCTTGAGAAGGAAAAGCTTGAAGAAAAGGAGATTGAAGAAAGGAATGGCAGCTTTCCTCAAAATGCGTTTATTCTCATCCCTCTTTCTTTGTTTCTTCTCTTTATGATCTTTTCTTTGACTTAGAGATGTTTAGATTTATTTCTAGGTTTTTGTTGTACTTCTTGCTGAGAATGAATTAATGATTAATTAAATTTTCATTCATTATATGGATTCATTTTATCTCATTGCTCTATCTCGTATTTATTTACATGGTAGTGTTGCCTAACATTAAGCGTGTTTTGCTAAGTCGAGATCGAGATGATGACCCCGAGGATATGAATAGGCAACACTTGGTGATCGTGAATAGAGATATCCGGTTGGGAGTGTGTACGCGTGGGGTTAAACATTTAACGTTAAGTCCGAGTTGAGGGAGCAAAGATCTGATACACCCCTCTTGGCGAGATGGAAAATATATCTCGAGAGAATATATCTTGTAGGCACGATCAGCTTGGTCGGTAAATCGATTATTATCTTGAATGAATAATATATTTGGGTTAAAATTAATCGAGTGTGGTGGGTGAAGGAAAACCTAGTTTTCATAATTAGTGATTTAGAAATTAATATAGGATTAGTTTTCTTTGTGTCCCTAGAAATTCATTACGATTTTAGGTCCAGATAATATTTAAAGCATAAAGTCAGTACTCAACACACTTCTCCCCGTGGATCGATATCCGTACTTAGGTACACTGTATTGCCAGTGACGCGTGCGCGCACATAGGTGTACCTACATTTGTTACACATCAACTTTACGACTATCCCGATGACCTTTTTCTTGGCTTTTAGTGCTTGAGGAAAAAGTGCAGGGTGTGCTCTTTTCCTTTGCATTTTTCTTTATTACTTCCCCTCACTCTGGTTTGCTTTTTTGCCTCTCACAGCAGCCACGCTGGGTTGGGGCCAGTTGTTTAACCTCGCACCACTTCTAAAGTGATAACGCTTTAACTTCATCTATCCCTGGGATTTTGCTCCTTTGGAAGCTGGTCCATGCCTCTCCTAGGATTGAAATTTATGTCGAAATTTCCTTTTTCACATTTTCTTCTTGGTTAGTCTCGACCTTGAAATTGAAGTCACTGTGAAGGTTTGTCAAATTTTAGAAATTACCATTTGAGTTCTCTATCTTCTTATTCAATGTGCCTTCTCTTTGTATCAATCCTCTAGTTAGCACAGGCATTCCTTTTTTGTTCTTCCCAAATTTCCCACCACCTTGCTGATTCATGATAACACTTTCGGCGGGGGATGAGGATGGTGGTGGCTATGGTCAGGATGAAGAACATCTTTATACGTGGTAGAGGGCACATATGGTGGAGGGGTTTGGCTTCCCACGATGGGAGTTGAGATGGTTCCTCCGGTGGGGTTATAGGTATTTGCTGTATGGGCGATGGTTGGTGGCTTGCCAGCACGAAGCATTGGCTTATTCGGCCATCATATCCCTTCTTGGAAGGAACATGATTGGGCGATTTTCTCCTTGGTTATCGATGGTGAAAATGAAGCATGGTTTGTTAGCGTAGATGCCTGGAGTCTTTGCTCGCACCTCATGTTGATTGCATTTCAAGCTCCTCCAACCTTCTTGCTGGAGTGGATATCTTTACCTTCATCTCCAGCTATTGTCCTTTGTGGTATTATCGTCCCCTTGAATTAATTTGCGGTCATCCTACATGCCTCATAGGGTTGGGTTCATCCCACATTAACTGGATGTCTCGTACATAATTGAGGAAATCCATGGCTTCTTTAGGATTTTTACTCAAGAAGTCCCCTCACACATAGTTTCCAACAGCAGCTTCTTGGGGACATTCCATCATGAAGTGATTAACCGGCATCCAGTATCAAGACATGGTGAGACGGTGCATTGATGGTTTCAGTACCTCTCGACGCGGTAGAATTTCTCATTTTAGTGAGTGCGAGTTGTAAATCACGCATCTTAGGACTGTGAACACATGGAGTGTGAAGAATTTCTTCAGGTCGGCCCTCGTGCTGCCTAATTTATGATGATCCTTAGCTGAGGGTTGAGCGAATCTTAGCCTTGTCCTTAGTCGGAGGAAGAACTTGACCTCATCAAATCCACATTAAGAGATAATCTCTTTGAAGGTATTGCATACTTCCTCAAACTCACAGGATGTGTGAATAGGGTTCACTCTCAAATCCCATGGAAGAGTGAGGCAGGGAGCTATGATGTGGGGCTTGATAAATTATGTGTAAGTGCGGAGGAGAGCCTGATATGGTCTTGATTGGTGCCAAAAGTCTTGAACCACATTGTTATGGGTTTGAGTCTTTTTATTGTTACTAATCATCTAATGTAATTTTGATGAGTTCTCTTATTTTTAATGATAGCATTTGTGCAAATTACTGCAGATTTTGCGAGCTAATTATCACGAGTGAGTCGATCCAAGCCGCGAAGAATTCGAGTCAAGCTGACATTGCGGAGATCAAAAGATCGGGAAGAAAGAAGAGCAAAATGTTAAAAGAAAAACACCCTTTAGCGAGGAAAGCTTCTCTGTGACAGCATTCACAGCTCGCGACCTTGTTCCTCTATTGCAGTTCTGCTTTTCATATTACACCGTTTGCTTTGCTTTTGGTTTTCGTTTACCTGTGTCTTCAGATTTAGTTTTTGTAACTTCCCTGAGCATCTATAAGTCTCGATTTGTACAAATCAGCGACTTGAATTTCGGATATCACGATGGCGGGAGGCGGTTCCCATGACTCCCTTTTCCCTTTTCTTTCCTTTTTCTTTCCATTTTCTCATTGCTTGAACACTCATACGGGTTGTGCTTCGGAGGATGTTATTTGAACCTCTTTCCTCTAAGAGGGACGGTGCATTGGCTAGGGTGTGGAGGTAACTCACGGTTCCCATTGTTTTTAGTACGTATTTATGTGGTTGTTGTGGTCACCTTCTCACTTGGGTTAAAATCTCTTAGCATGCTCTCTTTGTGTATTGTTGTGAGCTTTTTTGGGTTCGATGGATACTTTCACTAGATCCATTGACTCGATTCAGATTATCTCTGCTGGTTATGGAAGTGGGTGGGTTTTTAGAGATGTTTTTCCTTTGTTAGGGACATTTATGCCCATTTAAATGCTATGTTTCAAAGGAAAATCATAGGGTTTAGTTTTAAAAGCTAAATAGAGATCGGTTGGGAAATGACTATGTATTACTCCCAATAGCGAGGAAAATACCAGGGACATGGTTACCTTGAAACCTAAACCGGGTGGCTAACATGAGTTATTTTACATTTTTCTTGTTTAGTTGGTCATTAATTTTGAAACCCTTGTTTTTTGACATAAAATCAAATTTAGTCTTTGATTTTGCCTTCCTTTGTTTGGTCGGTTGTCTGAAAGAAAACCCATCCCAGTGTTCGACCTGAACCGGTATCTTGCCGTAGCTTGACTACGGCGGTGGGAGAACAGGATATAAATTTTGTTGATTAGGATCACCTCTTGTGGCCTGAATCAAGTAAACGTGGATTCTTGGGGATGGAGACATATAGTCGCAGTGTGTGAGACACTTGTGATCCTCATCACAAGTCTTGAGTGGTGCTTTTATATTTCTTTGTCTGTTCTTTTCATTTCATAAAAAAAAAAAAAAAAGTCTTAGAGCGAGGATTGTTTGTGTTGTTTGTGTTTACCACATTTTTATTCTGAATCCGTTATCGGTGGATTAGAAACACAGAAAATGATGCAAAGTCAATCTCCTCGAGAACTTGGATTG
Source organism: Tetrastigma voinierianum (assembly GCA_016808115.1). Lineage (NCBI taxonomy): Eukaryota > Viridiplantae > Streptophyta > Magnoliopsida > Vitales > Vitaceae > Tetrastigma > Tetrastigma voinierianum. Next base: position 333,157 of record JAEQBH010006347.1, on the reverse strand, counting down.
AACTTGAATTGAACAAATGGAACGCAGAAGAAGGAGAAGCAATGCGATCGGTACACCTTGTGGAGGGGAACTTCTGAGGATACGTGTCGATGAGGACCTCGAAACCTTGGTCAGCTGACCACGGGAGAAATCCAAACCCACATAGATCAATGAGAATTGCAGAGACAGTTGGGTACGCCTCTACGGTGTTACTGACTTTTGCACCTCTTGGCATCCTGATATGCCTGCTGAGTCTCGGCCTCGACTACACGACCCGATCTTCCCGATTGAGCAAGCAATTCTGGGCCTTACCAAAATGGTGGGTGATCTTGTGGTAGAACAAAGAATTGATGCCGATTAGGTGAAAAATCCATGCGGAGAATTTACGGACGAGAATTGAATGGTGAAGAACGATGATTTTGACATAGATACAGGACAACACACCGAATTCCGTGAAAACCTAATTGATTAGCGCGATGCCACCAGGAGAAGTGTCCAAAGTGGCACCATGGTGGGGAGAAGCTGGTGCTACGGCGTGACCTGGCGGTGGAAAATTTGAATCCTCGGTTGGTCTTTGCTAATATACGCCTATGGGAGAAGAAGGAAATGACCTTCCCATTGATGAAGAAGCGGTGGACATGAAGCAGGAAGAGCCCCGAACCTATCCTTGACCAATCGTGAAGTTGAATCCTAGTACCCTTGCCCAGGAGCCACATGTACTTGCCGGTGTACATATTGCGACACTGACAAAACCGACATCCCGAAACACTGCTCCCAAGGTAGTCGACTAGCCATCTTGCATGCCATCAAAACTTCAAGAAGATTAGTGGCCTCTGTACATGAAGTTGCCACTGCATCAAGGCACCATATTGTTTTACTATCTGTGTCGCATAGTGGTTGGTTGGTCTCGGATTAGTTGGGCTCCACACTGAACCTCGGCTTCCCCAAGCTCCCCAGCTTTTGTTTAATTTACATTTTATTTATCGTATTTATTTTGATTTCTTTAATTTTTCTTTTTAGTTAATTTTACTCTTTGCAAGTTTTCTTAATTTTTCTTGCATTAATTTTTGCGATTTTGTGCAAATTTTGAGCACAGATTGAAAATCGTGGCAGCCAATCGGAGAATTTTATGATGATAGCGAAATTACTTAATTCTAAATGCGAGGCCGGTATAGATGAAAAAGTACGCTAGGTAGCGAAATTTATTGCCTAGCAATTTTACGGCGGGACGGCGAGTGTGTGAAATTAATAATTACGATTGCATTTTAAGCTGAGCACGGTGCATTTATTTGAGCTTCTTGAAATGCCTGATGTTTCAATTTGTTTTTATTTATTTATTTATGTATTTATTATATAAAAAAAAAAACAAAAAACGTTTAATTTTGTATATATTATTTTTATTTCAAAAAAAAATTTTTATTTTTATTTTTATTTATATATTACTTTTTATTTCAAAAAAATAATAATTATTATTATTTGTTATATATATATATTAAAAAAGTCTTGTCTGTAAAAAAAAAAAAAAATCAAAGAATTTTTGTGTGGGCTATGTGAAATTTTTATACTTGACAACGAAATGCTAATTGTGTGCGAAGAGCCATTGACTGCGGTAGTTAGTTAGCGAATTTTCATATAGGCCCCACTTTTGCCTCCGTTTTGTTTATTCATCTTTTTTAAGTATTAGAAGCTCGTTTGGCGGATTAACGATACAAGTTGGAAAACTTAGGAGGTGTAGAATCAAATATAATGAAAAAACATTTTGAGATTATTATGAAAGTGTAATTTTAAAAATACTCCCAATGGTCACTTTTTTCTCTCTTTTCTTCTCTAACTTGTTTGTTTGAAGCCCAACGGAGTGAATAGCAGTGTCGATAAACTTGCGAAGTCACCTATCCAGCAATGATCACATCTCGTCAAGGAGGTAACACGCAACTATATAATTTTCCAATCAGAGCCCCATTTCGGACACTGAGATGTTTGGGTTGGGGGGAGAGTTAACAAAGAGTAGCTTACCCCCTGTTATGTTTTGTTGTATTTTATTTCAAGCGTTTTGATGTTTAGTGGCTTGTTGGGTCCCCTTTCTATAAGGCGTATACTTTACGACTTACTTTTTCAAAAAATTTGGACAGTTTTGTGACCAAAATTTTGTGTGTTTTACTTTAGCTTGTGGTTTGAAGAATTGAAACTTTGTCAATTATGATGTTAGGTGGTTCCATGCATAATTGAGTAGATGATTAGTTAAATTCTTAGCTGCTTTCAACCTTTTTCTTCCACCTATATTTAACCACACACAATGCACGTAAGTTTCAATATGGTTGAAAAAGCGCACAACCTCCCTTTACTTTGCACATAACTTCACCACAGTTTCATTGACCACCTTTAATGGGTTGGTTACGGAAAAGAAAAGAAGCAGAAGAAAAGAAAAGAAAATAAAAAGAATAAAAATTGCAACACTTTGCCTTGAAACGACGCGGTCAGAGTGTATCGTAACAACCCAAAGCCCGATTGCCTGGCCTTCTTGGTTGGGGTCACAGAGACTTGGTGTTAGATTATGGGTGGATGGGTGGAGTTTAGCGAGTTGTGGAAGTCTTCCAGGTCTCGAAATCATGAGTTTGTGGTCGAAAAGATCCCTTATGACTTGGTGCCTAAACCTTAGTGGTTGAGATCTGTGATGAATCAAGTTACATGGACTTTGGTGAGAGATCGGATTCCTCGACGTGCCTCATACAACACAAAAAAATTGTGGAATAAGAGGGTGGGTCTGATCTGTTAGGTTAGTTAGCGTGCTGAATTAGGTGGTAGCTAGGTTGGGGGGAGAGTGCGGTTTAACGGTTATTGTTAGTGATCAAAATGGCTCACTTAGATTTTGGTGTTGATTTAAATTGATTCACAAGAAGGAGGCTCTTTAATACTCAATTTGTATGGCCTTCATTCTCGTGATAGTTATTGGACACGGCATTGATTATTCTTACTTAGGGGTTAGGCATTACTCATTCACAACCTTTTTGAGCTGTACTTTTAACGTAATTTTGTTATCGTTTTGTAATGCTCTTTCTTTCTTTCTTACATTCTTGAGGACTAGCAATGTGTGAGTTAAGGGAGTGTTGATTGGTAAAAAGTGCATTTTGAACCACATTTATTATGGGTTTGAGTGCTTTATTATTGCTAATCATCTTCTTCCAGTTTGCACATTAAGGTCCCTCTTATTTTAATGATCGCATTTGTGAGAATTTTGCGAGTTTTGCGACTAATTGTGCAAAATTATTTAGTCGATCCAAACACGAAGAGTCAAAGTCAAACTCGACATTGCGATTTCTCAGATCGTAAGGAAGAAGAGCAAAATGTTAAAGAAAAACACGGCTGCGGAAGCTTCTATGACAACGGTCTCTGAAGCTCAACCTTGTTCTCATACTTTTGGTTCATAACTTTTCACGCTACCACATTTGCTTTGGCACAGTTTTTCCATTTTACCACAATGACAACCTTAGATTTTGGTTTTTTGTAACCACTGATTAGTGTGAAAAAGTGTATTTGAATACATGTGTAGATAGGTTTTTGAAGTCTTTATTCGCACTAATCTGTCGTTTATACCAATTGAAGTGTTCAAGTTTTCTTGGTAGCACTTATCATAGTTTAAGTATTTTTGGATGTTTCGCGGGTTTTGCGCACTTTAGAAGTTCAATATCGGGATGTATGATGGCGTCATGGTTTGAACTGAGTGGCCGACCATCGACTAGTCCGAATCAATACAAATTGAAAGCGAGTGAAAAGAAAAATTGATGGAGTTGAAAACGGGATGAAATGGAATTGGAGATCATGGCTTCAAATTCGCTACGATTGCGAAATTTTACAATAAATTCTGTGAGAATTTTAGCAACCTTAAGCGAAAATTCGCAACATACTTAATGTAATTTCGTAGACGAGCCAGTTTATTAAACCTTTTGTTCTGGCAGTACAACTATTTAGCCTCACGAAGAATTCGCTAAACTAATGAAATTATTATTAATTACCGAACTAATGAAATTTCACATTTTTATTATGCACGGTGATTTATTGCCTAGTGAAATTCTTCAGCCTGTGAAATTCCTTTACTACCGTCATGCTTTGTATTTAATAACAACGGAGCTTCCAAATTTGATTGTATTACTCTCTTGTCCTTTAACTGCTTGAATTGTGGGATTTTGAGTATTTTCATGTATTGGTGGCACATGTAAACCTACTCTTACTGTAATAATAAAAGAGAGAAATTTTGGAAACAACAATTTGGGGAGAAGAATTTGTAGCTTTCATTTTGTAAATAAAGTCTGCATTTTTAAGTGGGTTTGCTTTTCTCTCTTCTCTCCTCTTTCTCTTACTTTCTTGTGCGAACACCCCTCTTGAGATGAAAACTGAGATGATTATTAAACCTCTTTCTTTGAAGAAGAAGAGCTAGCTTGGTGGTGAGACATATGCATGTTGTCCTCTTGTATTAAAAGCCATAGGTCTTGTGTTTATGACCCCACGTCTTCTCAAATTAGGGTTGAATAGCATTGAATGTGTTATTGATTTGGCGATACTCTCCATGCTTTTGGGATAGTGCATGCACCAATGCTAGATGCCTTTGTGGATTCTTTTAGATGGTCTTCTGAGCCTGCAGGCCAATGCCAAATGTTGGGGTTTCAGGCGGGGGTTGAATGGCATTGAATGTTATTGGTTGTGCCCAATACTCTCCCATGCTTCCGGGGATACGGTCATGCTTGTTGCTAGATCTTGACGTGGTTCTCATTAGATGGTCTTCTGAGCCTCTACGAGACCAAATCTTGCTTGAATGTTAGGGTTTCAAATGGTAAGGGGCCATAGATGCGCCTTTACCTGTGTTGACCCAAATAGGAGTTGATTTCAAGGGTGAGGGTTTGCTGGTTAAACATAGATCAGGTTGGCATGCCTTAATTTATGCAGGTTGCATGTCATAGCAGCCGAGGATAAAACAGGGACACTTGTTTGCCACAACTTACGAGTTAGTATTCATCTTCAAATTCCAACTTTTCACACTTCATTTCGGTTTTACAATTTCAGTTTTCAACCTACTTCCCTTTGTTTTGAAGCAATCGAGTCAAATAAGCCTTACTTGACTTTACACTCATGGTATCATTCTTGAGATGGCTTGTCCCAGTGTTCGGCCACGAACCGCTGCGGTAACGACTCTCTGGCGGTAGTAAAGCTGAAGTGTATATAAATTTTGTTGATTTTGGCTTCGACTCTTGTGCCTGAGAATCAAATGGCGCCGTTCTTAGGGGATGGTGCCAAAATACTGTCGTAAAGTGAAGTATTACTTGTGATCGACATCTGCAGTGAAGGTAATCTTTACCTGCTTTTTGAAACTCGATTCTGAAACGCGGTTCGCGCTTAGCGATGCTTACCTTGTTCGATTTTCATTCGATTAGTTTTAATTTTTGTTAATCTTAACCTTTTTGCAAAAAACATTGATTCTCTTTGTTGTCTCTACAATTTTGTAAGCAGTGTTTATGCAGGTGGGATAGAACACGTGGTGGCTTGCATAGAATCGTGCACAACGACCTGATCGGTGATCGGTGTACATGCGATACCATGGATCCACGAGAACTTGACGAGTCGACGAACCCCATGAATCAATTCTTATAAGAACCGTGAGGATCACATCCGCCCTCTAGAGTTAGTGCCAAATCACATTATCATTCCTCTGTGAAAGATGTGCGAGTGAGGCCTTATTTGATACCCTACTCCCCACATATCATAGTGTGGAAAATGAAAATCATACACTCATATTAGGGATTTTGAGGAGGTTTTGCACTATGAGGAAGGTATGATGGACATGGATTCTTTGGCTAAGCATTTCCATTGACCACTAAGGAATAAGGCAATTTGGCTAAACTCATTGAGACACAGAAACCATTAGTGGTGTGTGGAGTTGAATTCACGAAGAAGTTCTTGAGTCTCATAGACCGATAATTTGAAAGAACAGGGTATACCTTTGCGACTCATGATGGTGAGGAATTTTACAGGTGTTGGAAAGATTTATGAAACCATCGATTGCGTCTATCCATGGGTTGACACTTGGATGTTGGTGAACCACTTCTATGGTGGTATGTCTCCACATGCATGAGAGCGACTTTTTGAAACACATGTGTGGAGAGACTTTAGATCAACATCCAGGATGATGCATGGATCTTAAGTGCATTAGTGAAAACTTGAGAGTTGGGGATGAGCCCAACCAGAAAGTGGAGCGAGATGAGACCACGATTAACCGAAGGGGTGTTGGGGATGTATGCAGCGCGCCGGAGGAAATAGAAATGAGAGGCAGGATTTCAACCACAGCTGGGAGGTAGAGAGGAGCTTGAAGGCAAGCGGCTCGAGGAGTGCGTGTAGTGACGAAAATCCTGCAGTCCAGATTCTTGCACCGATTTCAATCACATTGCACAAATAGATGCATCTGTATGGCCCTGCAGTGAAGGATTTGATGTCGAATGTGCAAACAAGCGGCAGAATGATACAAGCCACAACAATCCAATGCTCCACTGTAGTATTACCTACAATTCCAGTGGAGAATCACCTGTAACCCCATGGAGACCCAGGCTTGCCTATGTACCCCAGGGTGCAGTACCGATTTGGTACCACCTCCACAAATCACAACTGACCACCATCCTCTTCTCCAGTGGAGCAAACCGTAACCAATTTGAGTAAGGTGGTAGGCATCTTTGTTGAGGAACAAAGATCAATGTGCTATTGGCCTGAAAGTTGATCTTTGTGAAATTACCTTTACGAATAAGAGAATGAGATGGGCTTGAGGCGATCTCGACGAGAAAATTGACAATCTGCGATGATCACCGAGATCCTTGAGTTGCTGGGAGTAGAAAGGGAGGTTTCACCAAAACAATTCCAAATCCCGAGGAATCCATGAGGTAGGATCATCGACAATTGAGAATGGATGAAGTTAGAACATAGTACGAGGAGTGGAAAGAGGGTTGATCTGACATGCGAAACGGTGAAGAATCGATCAGGAGAAGAATTGCGTCCGAGCCATATTCTCCTAAAGGAGGATTCAATGAAATGCAGCATACCACCTCCATTTCCTGGCTTATAGGGTAAGAAGGCATCTGTGTGAGCATTTAGGGTCTGAAGCTAGTGAAGGTTAACATACCTCTTTTGGACATGTCAAACCCAAGTCCACCTTATGCAAGTACGAAGATCTTTGCAATTAAGAAGGGACCTAGGCATTGAGAGAAGGCATTTCTTGCGGTAGTCGTGCCAAATCTGACAGAGTACGTCAAAATCTGAGGATCCGGGATCTCCCCTGATTTGATGATATTGGTGAGATTGCGTGAAGCGAGTCATTACTTGATTTGGGAGCAGTGTTAACCTAATCATGGTGACGGTATACAAGCATCTGGGTTTAGGTAAGACTTAAACCTACCAACATCACACTATCATTGGCGAGATAGATGGAGTGAAAATCCACCCCAGGGATAGTTGAGGATGTAGTGAAAATAGACAAATTCCTCTTGCCCGGTGAATTTTGTGGTGCTTGACTCTTTGAGCGATTACAAGTGAACGATCATGTATAATCATCTTAGAACTATTTACAGCCACGGTAATCTGATAATAAATTATCGAATGGAGTCATGCAACTAACCTTTGGTAACATGACTTTGGAGTTAAACATCTTCCATTTGAATAACAAGCAAAATTTGTTAGAAACTGAAAATCAAATTTCGATGAAGTTGTTTCAATTGATCAGTGTGTAGGGAAAATACGATTAATGCGGAAATGCAAGGAGTAATAATCCATGGAGATGAGAGATATTGGTCTTGCCATCGCTGTGCAAGCCATTTTTCAGTTGCAAACCATCGGTGAGGAGCGAGATCATTTAGGGCACTGACACATTTGGAATCGGCCCCGAGCTGCTGCAGGAGTTGAGAGATCGTCTCCTTGACCCCATAGATGAAATTTGAAATAGGCGGTTAGGTGTTTATAAGCAGGAATTGGAGTTCACCATGTTTACTTTGTTTTTAAGTTAGTAAATTTGAATTAATTTCAATTATTTTTAACAAACTTTTTAATTTATTAATTTTGTAATATTTGTTTATAATTGTAGTATTGTTTGTTAAATTTTATTTATAGTTCATATAGTAAATTTTATAATAATTTTTATGGTATTAATATTTAATTTAAAGAATTTTTGTAGTTTGGAAGGTCGGCATGGCGAGTGCCCAGTAGCGAAAAATGGAATGAGGGCCCTTGGTGCCTGACGAGCTATTTAAACTGGTGGAAGGGGTGTCCCATTTCGCCATTTACTTCTGCCTCTGATGACCACAGCATTTTACTCTGACTCCGCGTCCAGTCCTGTGCGAGCCCTTCACTGACTTTAAATTGGCTCTTTGCCGCGTGGTCACTGCCACGCCCGCTGGATTTATGCGGCTTGGCGCGTTTATTGCCTGTAGCGTACCACAGCCACACGTACCACCGGTCACCGGCCTCGCGTTTGTTTGACCTCCGCCGCGTGCGCCCGCAGCCACGGCCAAGTCACGCGCCCGGACTGGCGCGCCGGCTAGCCGAGCAACCGGTGAAGCCTCCATTGCGATTCGGGGTATCGTGCTGTTTGGCTGCGGTGCCACATCGCGGCATTGATCGGTCGACGCGTTGCTAATCGGCTGCGATTGCGGCGGTAAACCTGGTCGCCGGCGATTGATGATTGATGCGTCTTGAGCCTGATTCGAGAGATGCGAGCCTCGCTGCATTTTGGTGGTGAGCCCTTTCCGATATTATTTCGATTTTAGATATGGTTCATTTTCGGTGGGTCGTGTTAGTGATGGTCGATACGAAAGCCCGGCTGGAGTCGGCTCGGTATATCACCGTCCCCGGCGTGCGGCAGCCTGAGTTCGGCTATCGGACCGCGGATGGGACGTGCCCCATCACGATACCTCAGGAGAGTTGACCGAGCCTCGGCGGGCGTAGCGTCGGGCGGCGATCATCATCCTCTTGACGCAGCCGTCACGATCCATCTGGCACCACGGGCGACTTCATCACCCTCGGTACTGCCTGTGAGGATTTGAAGCCATTGTGCGTAGGAACCCATTCGAGAATATGCGACTCATCGTGACCGTTCTATGAAAGCTTCGAGGGTGTACTCCCGGCGTCCGCGAGGCGTCACAAATGCAAGGTCGGCCAGAGATTGATCGAGAGTTATTGTATTACCTTTCGCGGCCGGCGTTGTCTTGCACGAGTGATCTTTGCGAGTTCTACCACACTTTCGATGGCGTCTACGAAGGATCGGCTGATGTGTGAGCCGGTTCGATATTGATGATGGCCGTGGTACCGGAATGGCCGATATTTCAGCGGCTCTTGGCAGCGTATCTGTGGCGCGTGCGGAAGATTCTGGTGGGCTACCGCGCCGTGATAGTTCCGAGCAACGGCGAGTCTGCGCTAACTGGACCGGTATTTCTGAGGGCGACTCGCCTCAGTCTTTGTTGCTTGACCATGCATTCGGGGCGAGCTTATTCCTCTGCGCATTATGCAGAGGAGGAGCTCATCTTGGGTATTTCACCAGGGTCTGGGGATTTGGTGCCGATCATACAATTTGGTGATGACACTCTCTTTTGCGATTTGAGGAGAGTCCATCGGAAGGACACAGTGCGAAGCGACATTCAACGCTACTTATCATAGAGATACTGCGCGTGTTCTCGGCGTATGATTCGGAGGGCCCGAGATCAGGAATGAGGTTCGATGCCTGGTCATGTGGTGGGCCGGGTGACGCATGCCTTATCTTTTCGGCTTGACCACGGGACCCGGGAGAGTCTGGGTCGAGGCAGAACCATCATACGAGATGATATACACATACGAGCGAGATACGCGGAGAGTCGGTTCCTGAATCCTCCATTTCTCCTCCTGACTACACTCCAGCATTGCGGCGATACTCGGCCCGTCTGATGGCACACCGTTGGCGGGATCTACGGTCATGCCGACTCGAGAAGATGGGCGGTGTGATGGATGCTATCACGTTCGCGCGTTCACATGACGTCCCGAGGATCGGCGGTTGGCCGGTGCCATTCCATCAGCGACCACGTATTATGGCTTGTCGGGTGGCACCTCGTGTTCTGGTCATTGAGAGGACCCTGGCCGTAACGCTTTGGATGTTGCATTTGCGGCGGCGGCGACTTCAACCATACCTACCACCGCCCTGGTGAGGTGGTTAGGTTTCTTTATTTTTGTATAGTTATCGACTTGCTCGGCGCTGCGATTTTGATTGGGATTTTTGTATTAGCCATAGTAGGCGGTGATACTTTAATATGTTGGCAGTATTATATTATCCACTTTGGCTATATCAAAGCATTAGGTTTATATATATCACGACTTTTGCATATCATGTTTAGTATTTCGCATTGTTGTCAAAATGTTTTCTTTTCAATTGAACAATTGAATTGCTCTATGATCAGACAGATTGAATTACTTTGGAAAATTGAATCATTATTTGTCACCTATAATGTTAGAACAAATTCCACTATGAAATAATTTTTTTGGTCCACTTCTGCGTTTCGACTTATGCTCAAACATTTCTCCCTTATGCTAATTCTGCCTCGGTTATTTTGATAATTTTGTGAATTTGTTTACTTCCTTTAAACTGCATAGTAGGCCTTAACATGTTGGCAACCTAGGATGTTTGTGTTATATGCTTGAAGACCAATGTTGTCTTCAAAAGAAAAAGAAAAGAAAAGCAAAGAAAAAGAAAAGAAAGAAGAAAAGAAAAATAAAGTCGTGAAGATTTTGCCTTGAAACGAAACACGGTCAGAGGGTATATAAGCGCTTCTTTGAAGTAGATGCTACTGAACATTAATTGGTTGGGGTCATCAATTGGTGTTAATTACATGGGTGGATGAGTGAAGTCGCGATTTGTGAGTGCTTGATTACCCCGAAGTCATTAGGCGTCAGTAAGCCAACTGAGTTAGTGGTCATTGATCCTTTTGGCTTGATGCCTGGCTGGTGGTTGAAGATTCTCGGTGAATCCCAGATCTGCGGACTTTGGTGAAGTCAGATTTGCAAGCATTGCATCCTCTGATGGATTGAATAAGAAAGAAGTGCGTAACTATCCTTATCCCAGGTTGATTGACGGCTTGGAGCCATGTGGTGCTGGAGTTGGGGAGGAAAAATTTTGATCCATTGGCGTAATCGGTTATATAAAGAACCATTAGACTTGAGTGGAAATTCAGTTAAGAATGTGGATCGAGATTGGCCTAAATTGTTCTTGTATAAGATTTGGTTCTTTATGTCGGTTCTGACTTGATGTCGATTACCGGTTAAGGTAATGTTATATGTACATAAACCTTTTTTGAATCATATTTGAAAATCACCACATGCATCTCCTTTTTATTTTGCATTGTAAGGGACTAACAGCGTTTTGGTTGAAGAATTGTGATTAAGTGCCAAAGGGTGCTATTTGAACTCTATATTAGATAGGTTTTGAGTGCTGCGCTAATCATGTCATTTATCTACGATTGAAGGTGTTGAAGTTTTCTTAGTAGCACTTGTGCGTTTAGAGAGTATTTTGGATGTTTTGCGAGGTTTTTGCACACTTTAGAAGTTCAATATCCGGGATGTATAATGAATCATGAGTTTGAACTCAAGTGTCGGCGTGACTAGTCCGAATCAATGAAAAATTGAAACGAAAGTGAAGAAAAATTGATGCGGAGTTGAAGAAACGGGATCAAATCGATTGAAGTCAATAAGCTTGGAATTTTTAACAAATTGCGAAAAATTTTAAGCTAAATTCTTGAAAAGTGTAATATATGAGCCATAATATAGCAGTACGATTTCGCTAGACGAACCGATTTTATTGAGCATTTGTTCTGCGAAATTTTATTATTTTAACACTCACGAATTTATTGGTAGCGAAATTTGGCTAGCTAACGAAATTACCGTTTGCGAAATTACGGGCTTTGGCGAAATTTCTGTTTAACTATCTTTGGTGATTTCATTTACCTAGCTAATAATGACCTAACGATTAACTGCTCTCGATCATCTTTTGTATTTAATGTTTATGGACTTCAGTTTGGTGTATTACTCTTTGTCCTTTAGGCAATTCATGGGTTTTTTGGTATTTTCATGTATTGGGGTGGCTTTATATAGCCCTGTTTTGTAAATAATAAAAGAGAGGAATTTTGAGGCTGTGATTGGAAAGAAGAATTGTGAAGTTTCATTTTTGTAAAATAAGAGTCCATTTTTAATTGAGTTTCTTTTCTCTCTTCTCTCCTGCTTTCTCTTACTTTCTTGGCTTTTGAACACCCTCTTGGGATAATGACTCGAGAGATGCTTGCTAAGCCTCTTTTCTTTGAAGGAAAGAATTGCATTTGGTGGTGGGCGTATCACGTATCTCTTGTGTTAAAGCCATGGAGTGCATCAATTTATGACCACAGTCTTCTCAATTGGGGTTGAATAGCATTGAATGTTGTGGTTGGCCATGCTCTCCATGCTTTGAGATAGGTCCCATGTAATCTTCAGATGCTGTGGTTCTTTAGATGGTCTTCTGAACTATAAAATGATATTTAAAAATGTTGGGGTTTCCATGGCGAGGTTGAATAGCATTGAATGTTATTGATTGTGCCAATACTCTCCATGCATTTGGGATACGGTGCATGTTGCTAGATGCCGCGTGGTTCGTGATGGTCTTCTGAGCCTCACGTTTGATGCGAATGTTGGGTTTCAAATGGTAAAGGGCCATAGTGCATGCTACGTGTTGTGAATAGGAGTTGATTCAAGGGTGAGGTTTGCCTAGTTAAGCTGATCTAGTTATGCCTTGGCCCATAGGTTGCATGTCATATGAGGATAAGAAAGTAGAGGACACTTGTTTTACCCAACTTACAGGGATTGGTGACTTCAAATCTTCAAAGTTAACTTTCACACTTCATTTTTTAGTTTTACAATTTCTGGAGTTTTCAACTACTTCAGCATTTTTGACGAATCCGAAGAGTCGAAAATAGAAAGCCTTGCCTTTTTATAATGCATTGTCATTCTTGGGATGAAAACCATCCCAGTGTTCGACCCTGAACCACTATCTTGCTGCGCATTAGCTTGACTACGGCGTGTAGTAGAGGCTAGGTGTATATAATTTTGTTGATTTTTCTTTCGGCTCTTGTAGCGCCGTCATTCCGCACCTTGAGCATCTATATGGAGTCTCGGTTTGTGCAAATCAGCAGAACTTGTTTGGATATACGATAAAGCGGGAAGCGATTTCATGGCTTCTTTCCTTTTCTTTCCTTTTTATTTTCCATTTCATTTATGAAACACTCTGCGAGGATGTATTTCGAAGGATGTTAAATTTGAACCTCTTTCCTCATGAAGAAGGGCATTGTTGGCTTCAAGTGTGGAGGTAACTCACGGTTCCCCTGTTTTTAATGCGTATTTGCTGGTTGTTTGTGTTCTTGCTTCTCACTTGGGTTAAAATCTCTTAGCATGCTCTCTTTAATGTGTGTTGTGAGCTTTTGGGTTGATGGATACTGCTAGATCCCATTGAGGCTCGATAGTTATCTTACGCTAGTTATCGTGGAGTAGGGTTTTAGAGATGTTTCTTGTTGGGACATTTATGCCCATTTAAATGTATGTTCGAGGAAAATCATGGGGGTTTAGTTTTTAAAAGGCCCAAATGAAGATGGGTTGATGACTATATGTCATGCTCCCAGCGAGAAAAATACCCAGGACATGTGGTTACCTTGAAACCACCAAGCAATTATTCTTTGCATGAGAGTTACATTTATTTTTCTTGTTTAGTTTCAATCGGTGAACACCCAAAACCCCCTTGTTTTTGCGAACCTTAAAAATCCAAATTTAATTCACGATTTTTGCCTTCAGCATTAGTCATTTATTAAAGAAAACCCCGTCTACGTGTTGAATACTGAACCCTTATCTTTGCGTGTGAAGCTACGGTAGGAGAGCTTTCAGGATATAAATTTGTTGATTAGGATCACCTAACGTAGCTTGCAATCAGGTGCACTCACTCTTGGAGGGTGTATATGGTCCCTCATAATCCTATAAGCATTGAGATTCCTCTGTATCCCCTGTTGGCTCAGCTGTTCCTCAGGTGGAGGCTCCATTTGTTGACTCTTCAAGCTAACTTCACAACCTTGTTCTTATGGAGCACTGGTCCTTTCTAACACACTTTTGTTGTGTTCATCCCGAGTGAATTATAGCTCTATGAAAACATTACAAAACACGTGGCGGCTCAGAGGGCTGCAAGGTTCTTATTAGCTAAAGATTAAAAGAAAGAAATTGTATGTAGACCTTATAAAATTGAATCAACTATGATAGCTGTAGGAAAATAAAAGGTAAAGACAAAAAGGATTGAAATTTCACTAGTACTTGTGATGTGGATCACAAGTTTAACAAATCAACATTTTCACTAAGTTATTGTCCCACAATGGCGACGTAGATTTGATTAGTGTCGAGTAGGGTATCTTAGAATCAACAAGAATTTATAAGCTTTATTTCTCCTATTGTCGTTCGCGATACTTTCTTTGCGGTATAGTGGCTCTAGTCGAACACGAGGATAGGTTTTCTTGTACAAATGACTTGTAGTTGGCTAAGAGTGGTCAATTTGGTTGGGTTTTTCATACTTTTGTTGAGGTTGGTGATTTGAAAATTGCAAATAAAATGTAAAACTCCTTGGAAACCTCGAACCCCTTTGGGTTTGAGTTAAGAACAGCGAGGAGTCCTGGGTCCTTTTCCTGCCATGGAAAGTCTCTATCAATCATTTAGAACTGAGATCTTCATTTGACTGCAACTTGACATAAATATTTTCCTTTTGAGATGTAGCATTTATTGGTCATTAATGTTTAGGATAGTGAAACTTTATCTCTGATCTACCTAGGTGACAAATAAATGAAACTAACGAATCTAGGTGGATCAGTAATAAGCATCCCTTTGAACCTAAAAAGATTGCCCAAATGTGGTCGATTAGGATACGTAGATAGTTTAAGCCTACGATTGAAATATAGAAACATAAATGACAGTGCTTGCATTAGAAGACTAATGAACACACTCGAAACCACAACCAGTAACCCTCCTCTGCAAAGTGGGAGGACGTAACTATCCTGGAAGTGTTGGCATTTGGAAAACGTAATGAGAAAAAAGGAGTAGAAAAATAGTGAGATATATTGAAAGCTTAGCGTAAAATTGTTGCATAATGTGATGATTGTCTAAATCTGAAAGCTTGTGAGCCTTATATACAACCTAAATAAAGTAAAAAATGCATGAGCTATAATAATACATAAGCATAGTTTGGGAAAAAGATCTAAGTGATTTAAGCAGTCAAACGGGGACACATAGAAAGTAGTTCATGATCCACAATATACCACATTCTGCGTGCTTAATTCTTTTGTTTTATGCTCTTTTCTTTAGCCATTGCGACTCAGGTTGACTTGGATTAGTCTTTGCTTGAGTGGGCTAATGGTTTTAACATAGTTAACACGAAACGTTACATGCGATTACAAGTACCGGCGAGACATCGTTAATTGGTTCAATTCAGTGTCAGTTGTAGTACACCACCAAGTGATCCAAAACGCAATAAATGGCTCGAAATAACATGATAGAACCTTAATCATTGAATTATTGAATAATAGTCCTTTGGTAGCCATGTTATGATATTGGTTAACAAGTTTTTGGCAGCCAGTTGAGTTTTGGTGTCTTTGTTGCCTTGTGGATATTGGTCAGCAATTTTTACGCCATTACAGAAATTAAATCTTCTTAAATCATTTAGTGATGTAGAACATGTATATAATGGATCTAACATATTCTCATGATTAATATTTTTCAATTTTGGACAGCAGGAAAATGTCTAGTGATTCTTTCTTTTGTAGAATGATGTTTAAATTCTCTTTCGAATCTCTGCCATGACCTTGAAAACTTGTAAAAGACCTTTTCACCATATGCAAATTTAAATGGTGCATGAGCTATTTAGTCCTCTGATCAGTGATTTAAACATAATTTAACTGAAAATTTGTGTCTAATCCTTAACTATATGTGTAAAATTTTATGATTAAGTCTATACGAATGTGTTTTGATGTATGTAATTTTGCAAATTTATATTAGGTCTAATTTTATGATTGCATAGGTCATCTGGTAATAAAATTAGTTTAAGTCGGATATCACATTCGAGGATCTAATTATGGCAGTCTAGATGTTCATACTGGTCAAAGTACAAAGTGATTTGTTTAGTAAAGAAAGATAGCTTTTAAAATTACATAACTTCTGTAAAAAATTAAAAATGAATTGGAGATTGAGGAGTTAGTTGAGTAAAGTTAACAATGGGGAAATAGTCGATATATAGTATGTCGTTTTGTCTTCACAACATGGTTGTATCGATTTGAAATATGAACATTAATTGAAATGTAGTGTGGTTTGGATTCTCCATTACCTTTAGTACATTTTTACTAATTAACCACTCTTCTTCAGGTATTTGGTATAATCAATTACTTGTGAGTTCAATCTCTTTAAAATTAAGTATTTTCCTTTACAGTACTTTACCTTTTGTTCCTAGGATTGAAGTAATTCTTGCCATAGGCAAATTCTTACGAACCTCTCTAATTTAGTGGTATCTCATCCTACGAATTTGAATAAACTCTCTATCTGTGATTTAGTTTATTCTCAACATGGATTGAAGTCATTTCATCAAAACGGAGGAGAAACACTCTAATGAATTAAACTAATACATCAACCAACTAAGCCTCGCACCATGAGTAAATTGGTGATCGATCGGGTATTTGAAGTCGGTAGTACCGTAATGTTGGTCTAGCATGCCAGAATAGCTGCTACATCTTTGCCAGAGATATAAATCTAACATTATTATGGAAGTTATGCTGAGTAGAGCAGATGATAATTTTCAGGTCACAAATTCTCTTGTATTAAAAGCAGGTTAATTTTGAAGAATATGAGTTAAATAAATTCAGATTTCTGTACTACCTTCTTTCATTTTTAATGATAGTTGTGTGATTGCTCCAGTTGGCAGCGAGTATTAATCAACAAAATTTATATTAACCTAATACTCATACTAAATAGCATATTTACCTCGTATGAGTGATTTGGATGTCCCTTGAAGATAGTTTTTACAGTAAGAAAATAAGCTTATCTTTGGTGATTTCATTTTGGATGTTGGGTTTGATAATAGTGGTTTAGAAGTAAAAGTAAAATAATGCGAAGTAAAACAAAAGGATAAATATAAAAATGAAAAATTCTTGAGTTCAGTCCTCATGGTTTGAGTTCCTTGGCGGGGAGGGGATTTCAAAATTATTTTCTGCGCATTGAGGAGGATGTACGTTCTCTTCAAGTCAGTTCTTAGTTTCAGCTATAATAACTATTTAAATAAATATCCTTGAAAAATGATGTTTCTTCCATTAATAGTCTCGAACGGTGAAGAACATCTCATGACTCCTTCAATGGTCTCGCTGATAATGGCGAACATCAGCTGGATCTATGTACAAGTATCGATGAGCTCAAAGTTTGCCAATCACTAACCATTCAAGGTGACTCGAAGGAATCGAACCTAGGGTTTGAAAGAAATAAAAACATCACCTTGAATTGCCTTCCAATAAATAACCCATAATGATAACCTGCTGATCTTCAATGGATTGTAATAACATCATTGAACCACAAATCCATAGTATGGATCATTCAAGGAGCAGAAGGGATTAAAACCAATATTGAAAAAACCCATTAATGGTGGAAAATACACCGGTTAAAAACATAAAAACCCCACGCTTTTCTGTCTGATCACCACCTTATAGTTCCTTCTCCAAGGAAACAAGGGTTCAATCGCTCCTCTCTTTTCGAGGCGCAAAACCATGAGAAAAGGAAGAGAGAAAATGACGAGCTTCAAAACTGCCTGTTGAATGTCAAAAAATCTCTGCCCAATAAAGGGTCTTTCAACCCATATCTGATTAGCCACATAAATTACAAGACGGTCCCATAGTTCAACATTCCTTGCAGGAGGGGCGGAAAAACAAACTCGAAAAGTGATCGAGGTGTAGGAAAGTTCTAGGAAATTTCACGAGGTTCTTGAAATTCAAACCATTGCGAAATTCATGTATGTGAGAAATTTCATGGACTGCAAATTATGACCCTTGCAAAATTGGCAGGTTGCTCTTGCCTTCCTTAACACACATGTGGCCTGTAGCTCTGGCTTTACCTTGCCATGTTGACCTTTGAGATCAATTCCCTTTGAGATATTTAGCCTCAACAATAACACCTGAAACGATTAACGACCTTGCTAAGATTACCCCATCTTGCCAATTAATTGTTAGGCCAATTATATAAAATTAACAATGGTGTTTAAAAAGTGCAAAACATTTTTGGTAGTAATCCACTCTGATCGACATTGCTAGTCCTTAGCGATGAAGGAATAAATAAAATAATGGCAGATAGATTTATATATCTATAATGAGTTTTCAAAGCGGCGGATAAGCCCCAGTACCAATGAAAGTCAGTAGTCTTATTAAGTAATTTGTGTCAAGAAGGTATGTGCTATGAGATTCAGAGTGTCGAAAATTTCCTTGCTAAAGAACTTGACACCATGTAGCCAATGATAACCTACATGTTAACATGATTAGTTTTCAAATATAGTGCCCTTGACTATCCTCTACCCCCGACCACAGCTCTTTTCTGCACCTAGCGGAGATGACCCACCTTATTAGATGAACCACTTTTTATTTCACGATTTTATTTTATTTTTCATTATAGAGGTGCAATCTTGGGGTATCAAATTCACAATTGTCCACGTAACGAGGTCCAGATGACTCTCTGACGATGAGTTTAGGCATAAAGTCATAAGGATCTTTTAACCACTTGACTCTTGAATTTCACCTCGGACTTTTAATAAGGTTCAATTCTAAGACACCTGGTGCTAAACTCACTATTTTGTCTGTAGCAGGCTCATGAGTCGGTGACTCTGACCCGGTTGCTTAGGAGCCTTGGGAGCTTTAAAGACTTTACGCCATACTCCTCAGGTCTTTAGGGTTTTGAGGAGTAAAGTGTCACAGATTTCTTTTCTTTGTTTTCAGTCTTTTTTTTTTTTTTGAGACTCATTAGTCTTTTTAGGGATCCAAACCTTATATTAAAAATTAATTAAAATCTTGAAATGATTTTTTGCAAGGTTAGGAAAGCGAGTAGTTTTCATCTTGTAGTGAAACTAATGTGCATGGTGTGTGATTAGTTCAAAGTGGAAGAGGTAAGGTTGAAGACAACTCTAAAATCCAGAGCATTGAAGCACAGATTCAATTTCTCCCATTGCAAGCTGAGAATTACAAAAAAGAAGGATATTAAGCAAAGTAAAAGTAAAATGCTAAAAAAAAATAATAGGAGAAAAATCACTAGCTTGTGATGAGGTCGCAGTATCCGCAATTAGTCATTAGCACTAAGGCACCATCCCGGCAATGACGCCATTTACGATTCATCTACCGTGAATTAAGTAATCCAACAAGGTATAACCTAATACCTGCATCTGCAGCATAAGCATAGCTACTATAGTATAATGGTTATAGGATCGTCCACAGTGATGGGTTTTCTTTGAAAATGACTGAAAATAAAGCTTATACTGGTGAATTGGTTCTTAGTTTAGCTATAATAAATGACCCTAAATCAATATCATTGAAAAATGGTATTTGCGTCCCAATAATGGTCTTGGACAATGAATAACATCTCCTTAAATCACACTTCCCGATGGTCATGAAAGTAAAGCCAGCGAACATCAGCTGGATCAGCAATAAGTTTTCAATGAGCTACTGAGCTTTCTTCCCTTTCCATGAGATAAACAACCTACGAGAAGAGGAGGAGCGCTAAACCATAGTTTCATGGAGTTAAAAACTAGGTGAAAGTCTTGGATGAAAGGTGGGGTTTTCCATGTTTAACGGTATTTTGCACATTAATGGTTTCTTTTCAAATATTGGTTTAATCCTTTAGTTCATGAATGATCAGTACTTGATAAGCTTTTAGGGTTCGAGTGGATGTATTAGTAGATCCATTGACATTAAGTTGTATTTATCATTTGTAGGTAGTGAAAGCGATTCAAGGTGATTTTATTTCCTTCCGTCATGGGTTAAGTCCTTCATTCAACAGCAGATATGGATGATATTTGATGAAGAATAACTATATATATTATCCTCGATGCGAGAAAAGACTAGGAAAGCCTCCTTACTTTAGGAACACGACAAGTGATGTGTGAACCTCGAATTTCCTCCTTACACATTTTATCTGATTACACTTTTGCTTTATTTTATTTTATTTTCTCTCTACAAATCATCTTTTATCTGACAAATGAGGGAAAATGGAGCTGTAAACTGACTTTTCTAGCCCTACTTTATTGAATGTCCAAAAATCTCTCTTTGTCTAGGTCTTCGACCCGTATATAGTTAATCTGGTACCAAAAAGTGCATAAGTTAACGATATTACGAGAGAACTAGGAAAAAATCAAAAATAAAAAAAAGTCAAATATTGCGGAAAGTTCTGATGCGCAAAAATTTATGCCTATGAGAAATTTCACGATGTTACAAAAATTAAGTAACCCTTGAGTGGAAAGATTTCTACTACATTAGAGTAATCTTTCAGAATTAATTAGTTCCATAATGTTGGTCGCATGCCCAATATTTTTCATCTCTTGTATGAATCTCCGTCTGCAATGTCGCAGGGGCTCTTGAATCACAGCGAGAATGTTGGTCATTTTTGTGTACAAACTACTATGTCGAAGCAGGTTAATTTGAGAACAATACAATTCAAATAAATTCGAGATTTCTAACTATGACATTCTTTCTTTGGTGAGAAAATGATAACTAACATGATCCATTTCTAGAGGAGCTGGAGTCTCGATATCGGATTGTGAATAATAGTGACTAACTGATCAGGAAAATTCACTAAAATTGCAAGAAAATTGAAATAAATAAACTCCAGAAAATTTCCATATTCCATTGAAATCAGATAAGAATGAAAACCAAATTTTTACCATGAACGTAACTCAAAACTTCAACCCAGAACATTGCTTAAATCTAAAGAAAATGCTAACTAAAATGTAACTAAACCTAAATCTACGAAAAAAAATAATAAAAGAACAGTAATATACAAAGGGAGCTCCGATACCCGGATGTTCACGGTTAGGAAACTCTGCGCCTGATTATATATTGCTTGTTATAGGTGCTAAATGCTTGTGCACTTGGTACGAGTATGGATCCCAAAGTGGCCCAGTAGCGTCTTTGTTCATGACACAGTACTGTTACATTACCGACTTTGTTGTGAAAACACGATTGTTATGTTGAGGCGGTGTTCTATGTCTTTTTCTTGAATTGTAGCTACATACTTTGCAAATGTCGCGGTGAAACTCATTAATTTGTCTTGTCATTATCGACTTGCCATGTCCTATGTCACGACAATTCTTTCATGTTTTGCAGTGTGAATACTTGAATAATTTATGTTGCGACATAAAAATCTTTATTATTTATAAAGTTTACGTTTGCTTCTTGGCGCTCTTCACTTGTGTTCTGACATAAATTTACATTGTGATGAAGTCTCTTAGTTTCGGCCGCTTTATGTCGTGACATAAAGCAGTTTGGAATCCGACATGCGTTTGTCTCTTTCTCTGGCATTATGCATATGATCTGTGATTCTCTTCATGACGCTTCTCTTGATTAATGTAGTGACATAGCTTAGATTGTAGAACAAATATCTGTATCCCGACTCTTCATTATGTCATGGCGTAAATTCCTATGTCATAACTTATTCTTTTCTACATAGTTCTTCTCGACCTTTATTAGCAACCGATAAATTCCTATTTTGCGACAGGAGTTCATCTGACATTTTGTTTGTGATTTGTCGTGACATAAAACTTCTCCCATCTGAACCTTGCTACGCATACGATCTTTAACCACGAACTTTATGTCACGACATACTTTGAAAATGTCGCGATATGTTTTCTGCCTTGATCTTGTCATTCTCTAAAATGTTTGTCGCAACATAAAAACCTTTGTCACGACCAGCTTGTCTTGACTTGTCTTTTTACTCTACCATTTTCTATCGCGACATAGTTTTGTTGTGTCACGACATTCTTTCTTCCGCCCGAGTTCTTTATATGCGACCACGAGTTTTGGATGTCTTAAACAAAGCGTGCTTGTCATTTGCTTTTACGATGTGCGACGAAAAGGAATATGTGATATTCTTAACGGAACTTCCTGAACAGTAAATGACACAAAAATCCATTAATACGTGACATGATTATGTCTTCGGTCTTCATTATGAACTACATATAATTTATTTGTTACAGCATTTATCATCGATCCTTCTCATGTGTAATACTTAACAAAGTTGTGAGATTTGCGACAATCTTTAGCTTGACTTTAACTTCGACTTTGTCTTGTTACGACATATCATTGCTTGTTTAAACTATAGCCACATTTGTTATATGAGCTTTTGTTCTGACATTTGATATTATGTGACATTTTGAATCATATTGTGACATTTCTACCTTAGCGATTTTACCTTTCCTTGGAATTTGTTTCTTTTTCATTCAAAACCAGCAAAACTGAGGTTGGTGATTATTCATAATTCTACATTAAAATGAATCATAGAATTGTAAATCACGAAAAATGGTTAAAAATAGGCGGTTTGGGACTCATCGGTCATTGATTAATTACCCGATAGTCTTTATTTGACCTTGTTTAGTGCAGTTTGAGCACTTTTATTATGTGATGGCAAATAACGATTAACTGTAAGGTCAAGTATACTACGCGATCATATTTTGTTGTTATTTACGTAGTTTTCGACCAGTCCTCATTATCTTCGAATGGGACTCCAAATGCGAAGAACTGAAGGTCGAACTCAGGCTGCGTATGATGGGAAGCGATTAATTTAAGGAAGGAAAGGGAGCATTGCGAGAAGATTTTGCGATGTTGAATTTATGTATGAGAAATTTGCAACTGCCTTGTTCTTTTGTTTGACCAGCATGTAACATGATTTTTCCCCTGACGAGTCCTCCGTGTAATTTGTTGTTCATACTTTTTTGTAATTTCCTTGACTGCGACGGTGTATAAGCCTGACCGAGCGTCGGTCGATCATATCAATCGATAAAATTAGTATGGCTTTAATTTCTCAGCTTTGGCGATTTTCCCTCATTTTCTCTCCTTTCTTTGCACTTTCTCACACACTTGAGCTTACCGCGGGGATGGCGACTCAAGGGATGCTTAACTAAAACTCAGATCATCCTTGAAGAGGAGGGGATTCGTGAGTCAGGTTCAACGAGGTAAAAATGCATCCTCCCGTTGCAGCCTTGGGCATTTGTACATTTATGTCTTTGCATCTCACTTTGATTCAAATCACTTGTGATGTGCCACGATTCAGCGATACTTTTACCTTTGAGAGCACCGATGGATACTGTGCTGAATCCCCCGATGCTCAACCAGTTACCATTGTTGCCTGGGGGTGGAAATTGAGGGCCGTTTTCCTCACTGACATTAATGGTCATAAATCTTTGTATCTTAGAAAGAAAAACTTTTGAGTTGATTTTGTAACAAAGCAGATGGGTCGGAAGCGACTATGGGTCATCCTCGACACGAGGAAAAGGACAGAAGGACACCGGTTGCCTTGGGAACCACACTGAGCCGGTGGCGAAGACTTGAGGAGTTCTTTGCTAGTTCCTTGCATTTTCGATTTTCAAACCATGACTCTTGTTTTTACAAAAACCTAAATAAAAATGAAAACACAAATTTTCATCGGCGTAAATCAATTTGAAGAACTTCCCATCTTGAGTTGAGCCCTAGGCCTTATCTTCTTGGTAACGCTCGGAGTGGGGATACAGGATATAGTATTGTTGATTCGATGCACCCTCTTGTGAAACGAATCGAATGGCGATGGATTGTCGAGGATGGTGCCACAGTGTGAAGTAGAAGGCTGTTGAACTTGTGATCCACATCTGAAGTATTGGTGGTCATTAATCTTTAGATTTACACGCCAGGGTCCACACTATTCTCTTGATCGCATTTTGTGGCAAATTTACACTGCGGAGTTTTGTGTGAGCTATTCGTACTGACATTGTTGGTGATCAAACATGAAGAATTGAGTCAAACTATTATCATAGATCGAGACTAGAAGAAAGAAGAGTAGAAAATGGAAGAAATAGCATGATCACGGTCGCGGTGCAGGCGAGGGAAGCGATGGAATAGTAGCGCGGGAAGCGTGGAATAGTAGCCGGCGAACGGTGCGAAATTCCATTTAAACATGATAGTGAAATTTATTTATGATGGCGAAGATTTTATTATCATAGCGAAAATGTTTGTGCATAGCGAAAATTTCGATTTACCGCTGTACATTGACCACATTATGATAGCGAAAATCAGCATCATGGTACCTTTTTGTTTTTTATCCAATGACTTCGTTTTGGTTTTCTCATTCTACCCCTCATATGGTATTTTAGTTTGGTTATTTTTGGTATTCATGTTTGTAGGCTATATAAGCCATTGTAAAATAACGGTGACCTAAGTTTTGATTTTGTAAGAAGGAAGCTACAATTGTTTTTGGCTCTCATTTTCTCTTCTCTCTCCTCTTTCTCTCCCTTTCTTGGTTTCCCGAGAACACCCTCGGATAATGACTTGGAGGATGAGCGACTAAAACCACTTCCTCCTTGAAGGAAAAGGTTCTCGGGGGTGAGATGCGGCTCTGTGGTAGGATGAAAGTGGCGGTGGTTCCCACATTTTCCACACATCGGGTTTTGACATTTTGGTTCCAATTTTCTAACTCTAGGTTTAAAGCTTTTTGATGTACTCTTTGTAGTCGATATAACAAGCTTTAAGGTTCGGTGTATTCTTAGCTTTAGATAACGATATCGTGGTGCCATTTATGAGCCAGCGAGGTAGTTGAGGGTTATATTTCATTTTTATGCATCCCTTTGATCGATACTAGGTAATCTTTAGAGATTCGATTGGATACTTATTATTAGATCCACGAGATTCGATAGTTGCCCTTTACGAGGTCATTGTAGGATGGGATCAAGGTGATAGATTTTCACCGTAGGAACCATAAATGTTAAATAAATGCTTTCTATCAAAAGTGAAAATTATTAGGTTTAGTTTAAAGTTAAATGAAGATCCGGTTCGGGAGATGACTATATGTCATCCTCCCCAACACGAGGAAATTAACTCGGGGACCTCTCTGCTAGCCTAAGACCTTAAACTCAAGTACTTCAATGCTTCAAGGAGTTATATTTTACATTTTATTTTATTTATCTTCGCCTTGCAAACCACTAACCCCTGCTTTTATCACCACTCAAAATCCAAACCAAATTCACCATTTTTTGACTTAGACTCAAATCATTCAGACGAAGAAAACCCAACCTATGGTTCGAATTTAGACTTCACTATATCATGAAGAATTGACTACGACAAGGGAGGAATATAGGAAACAAATTTTGTTGATTCCGGATCACCCTACCGTGGCACGAATCAAATGGCGTCGTTGCCGGGGATGGTGCCTAAGTGCGAATGATGACCTATTGAACACTTGTGATCCTCATCACAAGTATTGGTGAATTTCTTTTATATTTCACGGTCATTTTTTTTTCATTTCATAAAAAAAAAAAAAAAATTGATGCAGGATTCTTTTGTGTTGTCTTGTGTTGCCTGTTTTTGCTGCAGGAATCCATGTTCCAATGGGCTTGAACTAGAATCAAATGGAACACCCCGTGAAAACAATATATGGAGTACCCCCTCAGGAGAGAAAACCCAGCTTACATGTCCATGAGGGACTATAGAAACCAAAGGATGAGTTCACCATGGTAGTGCTACAACCATAGTTGGGGAATCAATAAATTCCTCATGGGAAACCAAGACCTCCACAATATGTAATTCCTCTTGAACCTCCATATTATGCCCCTAATTTCTCAAAGAAATAAGAACACCAACCCCATCTCCTTCGCTGAACAAGCCATCCCTTTAACTCGAGCAAACTAGTGGATAATTTCAGAGGAGCAAAGGGCGTTGACTGGTCTGCCAACTTAAAACTAACACAGTAGAGAGCTCCCTGAACAAGAGAAATGTTGGACTCCAAAGTGAAATGGAGCAGAAATTGGACAACCTGCAGTACTCCATCTCAAAGCTCACAAATCAGCTTGTTCATTAAGAGGAGGAAAATCAGGAGGAAGGGTGCCTGACTAACACTATTTTGGGTGAGCTTCAGGAGGAATTGAAAGAGGAACCAGCAGAAGCTCCTCCTAAGGAACTGCAGGATGCCCCACAATTAGGTGTAGAATATGGGCCATGGAAAAAAGAAGAAGAAATCCTTCCTGTTGAGTGAGGAAAGTAATGGAAAGGAAGCAGGGAAGATCCCTGCAAGCCCACTGCCCATGCCACCAATAGCCCACTATCGTCTCTAGATCCGCAGATACCCCGCCAACACAATTCACACCAAGCAAAGACAATTCACACTCCGCACTGGCCCCCGCCTCCCAAAGCCAAGTCCAACCCATCACCCGTCGCCATGCAAAACTTCAAGACTAGTGGCCTGCATGCACCCTTGCCACTACATCAAAAACAATGGCAAATGTCACATCGCATGGCACAGTTGGTTGGTTTGGTGTCGGTTCCTGATTTGGAACGTCCGAACCCTGATTCGAGCTCCACCAGGGCCCAATACCCAGCCTAAGGTGGTTCGGGGGAGCACACCCACTTTGCTTTCATTTTTTCCTTGGCTTATTTTATTTATCGTATTTTATTTTTACTTTTAATTTTCTTTTAAATTCTTTCTCTAATTTTAGTTAATTATTGTTTAGATTAATTTTTACTTTCTCAATTTTTCTTAATTTTCTTAGATACTTTTATACTTTATGAAATTTTTGTTGAAATGAAGAAATGGTGCTAGGAGGAAAGGTGAAAATTTCGCAATGATAGCTAAAATTCGTGAAATATAGCTTAAAAATTCTGCAGCCCATAGCTTAAATTTCAAGTAAAGGATAGCGAAAATCCACTTTGCTATCATAGAGAAATTTCGCTAGGCTAGCGAAATTATGTACGGATGCGCTCCACGACAAAACAGCCAACAGTAAGGTAAGGTAAAAAAAAAAAAAAAACTTTTGTTTTTTTTTTTATTATTATTTTATTTTATTTCTAAAAAAAATAATAATAAATAAAAAAATTATTTTTATTTTTATATATAAAAAAATTTTGTTGTCTCTAAAAAAAACATTTTTATTTTTATTTTTATTATTTTATTATTTTTATTTTTATTTTTATTTATTAATTATTTTGATTCGTGCCACGATAGGGTGATCCGGAATCACCTAGGGAGACCATTCTTGGCCACCTCTAATGCGATTATCAATTGCCGAAATGGTGTTATGCAACTCACCTTCGGAAACATGACCCTAGAACTCAACTTCTTCCACTTGAGTAAAAAGCACATGCAACCAGTGGAAGATGGCCCAGAAGAGGTTTGCATCATTGACACAATCTTGGAGGAACAGGCTGACCAGCAGAGGATGCAGGATGTGCTGACTAAAGAACTGGCTAAGTGTTCAGAAGAGCAGCAGGAAGCCTAGGACATGAAACTTGTGCAGGGGCACTGGAGAAAAAAGCAAGAAATTATGCCTTTGATGATTGAGGAAGGAACCAGTGAACCCTAGAAATTGGAGCTTAAACCTTTACCTGTGGAATTAAAATATGCCTATTTGGAAGAGCAGGAGCAAGTGTCTGGGGCTATCATTTCTCCTCAAGCCAACACTTCACAGAAAGTAGCTTGCCGACATCCTTAGGAGAACAAGGCCCTATGGTGGAAGATTATCGACCAAGGGTATTAACCCAGTTTTCACCCATCACATCTACTGAGGAGGAGGCAAAGCCGCAAGGCGCCCACAGAGAAGACTAAATCCTCATATGTGAAGTGGTTAGGCGGTTCTAAAGTCACAGAAGCTGAGT
This sequence comes from Tetrastigma voinierianum, assembly GCA_016808115.1. Classification (NCBI taxonomy): domain Eukaryota; kingdom Viridiplantae; phylum Streptophyta; class Magnoliopsida; order Vitales; family Vitaceae; genus Tetrastigma; species Tetrastigma voinierianum. Next base: position 305,246 of record JAEQBH010006347.1, on the reverse strand, counting down.
ATCATCTACCCCATATCAGATAGCACCTGGGTGAGTCCAACCCAAGTTATGCCTAAGAAATCAGGGGTAATCGTGATAATGAAGAGTGAGAGGAAAATGCCCACCGCCTCTTACCATAGGTCGAGGGTATGCATTGATTATAAAAGCATTAAATATGACAAGGAAGGATCACTCTCTAACCTTCATTGGATCACTTCTTGAGGATTTCTCGGTCACCCCTTCTATCGCTCGATGGCTATTCGTGATATTTTCAAATTGAAATTTCGTAGAAGACTGTGAAAAGACCACCTTCACATGCCCATTTGGAACATATGCATACGTGGAGGAATGCCCTTTGGCTCGTAATGCCCTGCACGCTCCAGCACGATGCTCACCGCAGATCCGGCAGAGCGCATTATGGAGGTTTACATGGATGACATTATAGTCTATGGAGGGAGCTTTGAAGAATGCCTGATCAACCTAGAAACTGTCCTGCACAGGTGCATAGAAAAAAAATTGGTATTGAACTGGGAAAAATGCCATTTTATGGTCAACCAGGAATTGTGCCAGGCATACATTTCAAAAAGGGTCTGGTTGAGAAGGCAAAAATTGACTTGAATTCCAAACTGCCCTCCCCCACAAATGTTAAGACTGTAAGAAAATTCTTAGGGCATGTAGGCTTCTATAGGAGGTTCATCATGGACTTCTCAAAAATTACCAAGCCTCTTTACAAACTGTTGGAAAAAGATGCCAAATTTATTTGGGATGCAGACTGCCAAAAGAGCTTTGAGGAGCTCAAGGCCCATTTAACCACAGACCACATTGTGGAGGGCCCCTTAATTAGTGCAAGCATTTCCGAGGTGATGCGATAAGAAATCTCGCCATTGAGTAAGCACGGCAAAGGGAAGGAGGGAAAGCCTATGTGATCTATTATGCAGCAAGATATCAATGAGTCGCAGGGGAATTATACAACCACACAAAGGAGTTGTTGCCGCTGGTCTGGCGCCTTAGATAAGTTTCGAAATTTATTTGGTTGGGTCGGACATAATCATACAAACCTGTTGGAAAGAGCAATTTATTTGGGATGCAGACCGCAAAGAGCTAGAGCTCAAGGCCCATTTAACTGATCGCACCAAATACAGGAGGGCCCCTAACTAGCAGTTACCTTTCGAGGTGATGTGCGATGCAAGAAATCTCGCCATTGAGCGCCATCAAGAAGCGCGGGAAGGAGGAAAGCCTTATGTGGTCTATTGGTGCAAGCAAGACATTGAACGAGGCTCGAGGAATTATACAACCACACAAAAGGAGTCACACGGCACCGCGCCTTTAGATAAAGTTTCTGGAGCTTATTTGGTTGGTCGACATAATCATATTCACTTGATCATTCAAATCTTTGAAGTACCCTCGGTCGCTTCACTCAAACAAAATGCTAAGGCTAGGCTTTACTGGGATGGGTTCTCCCCGCTTCAAGAGTTTGACCTCGTAGATCAGTGGGACAAAAGGGTGTGGAAATGTTGTCACGACCACTGAAAGATTAACAATAGCACACAACACTCACAACCTTCCAATCACCATGAGTTCCCGGTGAGTCCCCGTCAAGTTGAGAAGACACCCGGTATGCCCACATTGCAAATTACTTGGAAATGTGGGAGCTACTTCAACAGATTGAAAGTACAAAGATGCAAACCTTTCTTTGCAAAATTCACCTCATTATCGGGAAGAACCCCTTCGCACAAATACCGTGGCCGATCATATAATCAGAAGGTGTGTGCTTGAAGCAGAGCAACAAGGAGTACTTGTGCCAATGCTGGAGAATGCACAGGAGACCATTTTTGTTCCTTTAAAACTACCGTGAAGGCGCTTGGCTCTATCGGGCCGCCTCTTTCAAGGATGCCCATACCATGTGCAGGGAATGCGACAAATGCCAAAGGTTGGGGAAAATTTCTCTCCGTCACATGATGCCTTTAAACCCGATTTTGGTAGTTGACCTATTCAATGTATGGCGCATCGATTTCATGGGACCATTCCCTTCATCCTTTGGATACCTCTACATATTACGGGAGTTGAACATGGTCAAAGTGGGCCGGGCGTAGTCCTCATAGAGCAAAGAGAGACTACGTGGTGGTACTGAAATTTTTAAAAGATAACATATTCTCCATATTTTGGGTCCCCAAAGCCATAATTAGTGATGGAGGTTCGCATTTCTGCAACAAACCTTTTGAGAGCCTCCTCACTAAGTATGGTGTCAAGCATAAAGTAGCCACCCCATACCACTTCCTCGCATCAAGGCCGCCGAGCTAGCCAGGAAATCAAGACAATACTAATGAAAGCTGTGAACTCTAACCGAAAGGATTGGTTTCTTAAGCTGCCGGATCCTTGTGGGCATACTGCACGTTCTTACAAGACCATTCTGGCATGTCTCCAGTCGCCTAGTTTATGGCAAAGCATGTCACCCGGGCCTCGTGGAAATCAAGATAATGTGCATGGTGGGAAGTGAAGAAACTCGAACCTAGATAATGGCAGAGCTATCTCAAAGGCCTCGACAATAACGAAATGAAGAACTGGGGAATGATGCCTACTTCAACTCAAAAATTGCAAAAGATAAGCTGAATAAATGGCATGATCAACTAATAGCTCGTAAACATTTCAAACAAGGAGACCAAGTGTTACTTTACGACTCCAAGCTCCACCTCTTTCCAAGCAAGCTTAAATCAAGATGGCTGGGCCATTCACCATCCAGGAGGTCTATCTCAATGGATCAGTAGACCTGTTCAATTCCAAAGACAATAGGTGTTTATGATGAAGCATGGGTGCAACAGAGGCAATCCCCCTCCTTTACCCTCCTAATTTAAAGAAGAACATGGGTGACCTGCGATATCTGAAGTCACTTCATAATGTTCTGTTAGAATTTTATGCCTTTATTCTTGTATTTATTATGATTTTCGACCCCACTTTGTTCTTGGTATATTTTCTTTGCAAACTTTCTCGATTATAAGTAATGCCTTCCATATTTTTAGGTTTACATTTTGAAGTTTACGCTGGGCGAGGAAGTTATCCTTATTTACTGCCAGAAATCATACAAGATTTTATTTTAGGCAAGCCATTTAATGGGCATTTAAGAGTATTAATTAGTAAAACCCTTCGCTTAGCCACCAATCTTGTGAATTTAAAATTTTTTATCCTTAACCCACGAAGGATCACATCGTTTCATAGAGCGAAGGAAGAGTCATGAAAACACCTCTTGTAAATCGATTAAATCGAAAACCTTGAGTCTGCGTCTTGAGTTTATTCGGATCTTGAAAGTCTTGCTAAGCGACCACCCCTCACAAAGTATCCACACAGAACAAATAATGACGATCTTTGTTGAATGCTAGTTAGTTGATCTTCTCAAAAAAGAAATTAGGGTCTCTGTTTGGTTGTTCTTGAGGTAAAGACTACTACAAAAAAAAAAAAAAAAAAACTTAAAAATATATATGTCTTACATATATATATCTATATAAGTCTGCTAGGGTTTTAGTAAAAAACGAATTTTTATATTATTATATATTTAAAACTCTTTTAAATAATAACAATTTAAATTCAAATCCTTATCGGATAAGGAAACAAATTTATTTATATTAATATATATTTAAAATACTTTTAAATAATAATAATTTAAATTCAAATCCTTATCTGAATAGAAACGAGCCACTGTTATTATATATTTAAAACTCTTTTAAATAATAACAATTTAAATTTAAATCCTTATCAGATAAGGAAGAATTTATTTATATTAATATATATTTAAAACTCTTTTAAATAATAACAATTTAAATTCAAATCCTTATCAGATAAGGAAACGAATTTATATTATTATATATTTAAAACTCTTTTAAAAACCCTTCTGAATTGTTTATATCAATAAGAAAATATAACAAAATTAAATTATTTGTTATAATTTACAAATCACGGATTTAAAAAACTTTCTCAAGAAATTAAATTAATTTAAGTAGCAGCTAATTGTTATTTGTAAATTTAAATAATCTCATCATTTTAAATTACTGCAGTGAAAAACCATAACCGTTATTATTCGTTTCTTATTAATGGAGCCACAAGTTGATTAACATTGGCGATGAGCTACCACATTGCGATCTGCAATTAATAAGTGATACAGCGAACATTATGACTACCCGAGTTAAATGAAGCTCATGATCAGAACGACCGCTGTCTCAGCTAATGACATAATCACTTTTGTCTGTGATATCTTAAGTGAATATAAGGCATGGTTGAAATCGACCTTATATCGTTCTATCTTTGATTACCGAAACCCGATTAGTGACTAAACAAATGACAATGATCTCCATCAATTCATTTGACACGGCCCGTACATTTCTAAATTCTTAATTGTCGGGGGACTTGAGAAGATATCTCTTATAGTAAGAGGGACAAATTTTCATCTTAATCGCTCATATCTCGCTACATAATTCTTATTATGTTCCAAGTATAGCTGTATAGTCATCGATTAAAGACAAGCGATTATATCAAAACACAATCTTCATATTTGAGAAGCGTGGGGATTAAGAATTGGACCAAGTATCCCATTCGCCGGCCCGATAGAGCAATGGGGTCCTTGCCCCGCCCATTTTCTTCCATAGCAGCCCAAACAGAGGCCCGGTTCATTAAGCCCAAAACATGGATTTGGAAAAATAGGGGCTTGCCATGGCCACGATCCAGGCGCATATCAGCTGATAACGAGAAGATGAAATATTCTTAAAAATATCCTGTAGTCAATCGAGTCCCTGTGTATAAGGAAGAAAAATCAATAAGATCATCGGTTGGACATTCTCCAATAAGAAGGAGAATTATACCAAATGAACTCCTTAGGTAATCATTGCTAAATCTAAGGCTGACTATGTGAAACATACCCTCGATGGGAAGACCAGTCACATGGCTGGATCCAATATCACTACAAATACAAGGCCACTCTCCACACTGAAAGAATTACGTAATTCTAAGCAATCTGACATCCTCTTTTTTCTGGAAAGAATCGGCTTAGGCATGGAACAGCCACGGGTGAAGCCCTCGCCCTTCTTCCTTTGGGTTCTTCTTGGAACGGCACCGGATCTCTCAAACAGGCATTGCGGTAATCCTACCCGGCCTGACGATTGAAGCGTCTTAGTTGACCTCAGCGGTCTTGATGACGCGAGCCCAAAACAAGCCCGATTGGTTGAAAGGCATCATGGTTGGCGCCGATGCGTAGGAGCAGCCGGTTCACCATAAACGCCGGCTGATTCCTCGATTCGCGATGGTATCAACAAAGACACAGCGAGGGTAACACTAATCCGAGGATGCGAGATCCACCGAGCGGTAAAGCGGAGACCCACGGGGCGATGGAAACGATGCAAGCTTGTCTGAAGCGAAGTTGGTGCCGCCCGCGTCGACCGGTGCAGTGATGGGTAACACGGTGAGATCGAAACATCATACGGGAAGTGACCAGCCGGAAAATGCGCCAACCTCTCACGAAGAACAACTTATTCGAAGACATTCCCGGCATCAGCGAAGCGAAGTCGGTCAGGCGGCGGGGTTGCAGTTGGCGCGCGGCGGAGAAAGCGAAAACATGCCCGGGAGCGATTCGTGAGCGGCGCCCGAATCACCATCAACTAAACGAGGAGCGGTCGTGCTGGGAGCGGGTTCGAAAGCCTTCGGCAAACTCATCCATGAAGGAAAGAGTGGTGAAGGGCGGGCCGGATACTATGGATGCCTTGGTGCGACAAAGCGAATCTCCGCTACATGGCGGTCTTACGCGCCTTCAGTAAATTGATGCCTCGGTAGAAACGACTAGTAGGTCAAGAAGATCGTGATCACCTTAATACTTACAAAATCAGATGAGTTGCATGTATCGGGACCACGTGCGTGCGAGGGCTTTTGCCCGCTGCGGCTGAATTTGACTTGGCTGGTTCAATAAATTCCCCCTTCATTATCGTCATTAGGGGAACTAATTGGTGCATTAAGTCTCTCCGCTAGCGAATGGGCGTACGGAAAGCGAGCTACCATCGATATCGAAACGGATCGTGGGAAAGTTTGAAATCATATACGAGAGATTCAACGCGAGTCCACACGAAGATAAAATACGAAGCGAAAAATTATTTGTCAAACGCATCGCGGGGTTGGCGCCTCGTGAAGAGTTCAAATCGTTCTCTATCTCTGAAGACCCTCGTGGCATGGCGAGGGTCCTCGCCAAAGCGAAAATTCATAAGGCGAGGCCTCATCAGAAGAGGAGAGCTCCTCGCCCATGAGAAAAGGACGACAGAGACGGGCGGCAGTGGGCTGAAGACCAGGCGACGGAGAAATCGAGGCCGAGCGGGGCGATCCTAAAAGGAGAGGAAGTCTCGGAGACCGTTTGGAGCCCCGCGGCTTAAACCCGAGAAGGGCCTTGACGGCATCACCCCGTCACAACACTTCCTCCACTACTTGGCCCCATGGTATCTGAGTCACGCATGAGGTGCCGGCAGCGGTCTGGAATGTGACTTTGATGAAATCAAATCCGGATAAGGGATAACACAAATCATTGCGAGTTCCACGGGGACTATGGGCGCCATACGGATAGCTAATAACACATTCAGAAATAGAATGTTTGATACGGCGGACCTCTTTGGCGTTTCATATCTCAGGGGAACCGACTCGGAATCAAACTGAGTCGACCCAAAACCATAACGGAGCCCGGCTCGACAACCATGCCTCGGTGACATTGTTGACACCAATGACCACAGGAGAAGTCAGTATGATCACCGGGAAGTTCTTTGGAGGAGGAGAATCTAGTTAGGCTCGAAAGGCCTAAGCAGCATAAGATGGTGACATGGAAATACAAGCGATATCTAAATTGCCGGATGAGGCTTTCTTGTCCAGTTCTCGACTGGATCTGGAAGGGTGCCAACGCCCCCATGGCGACAGCGCTGGTAGTTACGACAATTGTGGCCCAATGGCGGTTCATGGTTTAATTGATAATGGGTTGGTGACATCATGCCGTGGCGCCGATGAGCCGATTGGAGAAAAGCGACCCGTCGGCCCACATCTGCGGGGATTTTCGGGAGAGAAGGTGTGCAGTTGGAACGAATTTCAGTGGTGACCGGAGACCCCATGACGCAGCGTCGATGGGTTCATATAATAGTGGACACCGATCAGGCTATAATATACTCTTAGGAAGACCCTCCTCAGCGTACATAAACATACCAGGCGTACCATGATGATAGATTGACATTAGATGAGGGTCGGGACGGTCCGGGAGATCGGTGGCCGAGAGATGCTGACCTCCACCATGGAAAAAGAGCAAGAAGCGATCGACTAGCATTGAGTTTAGGCGAGCTTGACATCGGGCGAGGTACTCTTGGCATTCTCAGAGGAATTGGAACCAATATCGCTGGATGACGACCCGGAACATCTCGCTTACATCGGATCTAAACTAGCGGAAGACCTCAAAAGCCTCCTCACTCAGTTTCTGAGACAAAATAGAGATGTTTTTGCATGGAAGCAGTCAGACATGGGAGGAATCGACCCCACAATGATCACTCAGTTAGGACTCAACCCACTCCTTTAAACCGGTCAAGCAAAATGCACTTTTTTTTTTTTTTTTAGGTTCGCTCCCGAGGGAAGGCAAAAGGCCATCAATGAGGGAGATTGACCAAGCTCCTCCCGATCGGGAGGCGATAAGAGAGGTGGAGTCACCACAGTGGCTAGCTAATGCTTGTACTCGTCAAAGAAAGCCTTGATGGCAAATGGCGACTCTGTCGACCCCGACATAAACAAAGCATGCCCGAAGGGACGACTCCCCTACGCCCTGGGAATAAAATAAAAGCACACAGGGGATTTGGAAGCGAATCGAGATAAATAAAAGCATTTTCGACATATACGCCTTATGGGAATAAAAGGTGGCCCGGTGACAGGGAAGGGTTGCGGCTTTAAGCCGTTTAGTATCCGAGCGTTGGTAATGACCTTTCTTCGAGTTCTGAAGAAAGCCACCGGTGGGAGCGAAAAATGAAAGCATTGTGGCATTAAAACATACCTAAAGCTCTCCTCTGCATTCTAATGATCCAGTTGAAGGAGAACTCCTCACTTTATACTTCGCCGTATCAGATTTCTCAACCGGTGCGAGTACTGGTCGGAGAGCAAAGCGAGTCGGCCACCTAGTTTACTCTTGCGGTCGGGGCCCATGAGAGGAGCGGAGAGAGAGAGTACGAAGAATGGAAAAAGTTTGATGCTAGCCTTTGATGTTGCAGGCCGGAAGCTCAGTCCCTATTTCAGGCTCTATATGAAGTCCCATTGTTACCAATGGTAGGTATTTAAACCCCGAAGTCTCTGGGAAGTGATGAGTGACCGCCAGGCTAGCGAGGTTGACATCAGGTACAAGCCAAAAGCGCTATAAAGGGACGGGTCCTCGTAGGCTTCGTCATGGAATTCGCTCCGTAAGCTTGCGAGCCCACCGTTCGGAGAGGATGACCTCCCCACGTATAGAAACTCTCGTGAGCAGACTCAGATGCACGGGGGGAAGCGGAAGGGGCTTGATCGACCTCACAAAGGAATGGGCGAATACATGCCTGAGTTGGGTTTCATCTTCAACAGCAGGCGAGTATGGGGCCGTCATAGCGGTCTCGACCTCGCCCATTCGTTGAAGGTCGTCGGTAGAGGTCACGGTGACTCATTTGGTGATCGGGCGGTCGAAAGATACATAAAGGCCAAAAGTGAGGCGATGGTTCTATATCTCAAAAGTCAGTGATTTATTAAAAGAAGTTAGTGTTGGATTCAGTCCAAATGTCCCGAGCAGAATTCAGGCGGACGCCTGGCGAAACTAGCCCCGCGACCTTCTTGGGAAGATATCGGCGAATTCGGCGCTGTCGAATACTGGCGGAACCCTCTGGCAGCAACTACGGCATGATGATCGCCCCAGTAGGATCCATGCCGAGCTGGATGGACCCTATTTGGGATTATATTAATGACGGAACCTGGGGCGACCAGAAGGGAAGCGGTAAGATAGGTAGAGGTCTTTCCCGAGTTTCAATCACAAAAGTGTACTTCTGAGCGAGGATTCTTCACACCTTTCTGAAATGCATAGCGGGAAGACAGCGAGTATGTACTAAGGAGGAAGTACACGAGGCATATCGGAAATCATGTCGGAGCTCGAACGTTAGCAGGAAAAGTTTTGAGCAGGGATACTATTGGCTGATACTTAAAGATCGCGACCGACTGATCAAAGATCACGAATGCGCGGGGAACACGCCAAAATATCTTTCGTCAGGCCCTAACAATAATCCACCGGCCCTGACCGCTTCGGCGGTGGGGGTTGGACATATTGGGGCCTTTGCCCATTGACAAGAAGACGATATAATTTATAATCGTCATGATGGGTGTTCGCAAGTGGGCGAGGCCGAGGAGCCCTTAGCCACGATTACGAGCGGAAGATACGCAGCTTTGTGTGGCGAGCCATCATATGCGGGTTCGGTATCCCGAGAGCCTAGTATCGGATAATGGAAAGCAGTTAAATGACACCAAGATCAGGAAGATTTTTGTCTTGAGCTGAAGATTCAAAAATTATTGCTTCGTCACGGCGCACCCTTGATCAAGCGGTTGTTGAAGTCACCATCGGAACCCTTAAAGGCGCCTTAAAGACCCAGTAGAAGATCTTAAAGGAAGTTGGGTGGAATACCTCCCGAGTCGTATGGAGCCCCTGCGGGACACGAGAAGTCGACAACTCGGGACCCCATTTGCCTAGCCTTTAGCCTGAAGCGATAGCCCCTGTTGAGGTTGGAATAAAATCTCCTAGAGTCGAGTTAGCATCGGAGGAGCAAAATGACGAGGCCCTGCGTCTGAACTTGGAACTCCTGGATGAAAAACGTGAGCAGGTTCAACAGTGCACATAAGAGTATCAAAGGAAGACGGCGGTACTACAGCGAGGAGAGTCAAGCGAAGTTACATGCTAGGGGTTGGTGGCAAAAACCTGTGACAAGGGAAGAATCCAGCGTAGGAAACTAGGCTAGCGGGAGGTCCTTGCATAATAGCCCGAGTGCGTCGAGACCCGGGGCAATTATGAGCTCCGAACGAGAGGGACGGAAAAAAAATCTTACAACATACATGGAGCGGGCTGAAGCGTTTTTGCGGTAGGCAGGTTTGTAATAAAACCTTGTCAATTCTTATGTAATAATTGGGGCTGCTGTGGCCAATTTAGTATCTCGAGCAGTCAGGATATATAAAAGAGAAGTACACACGTGAGAAAATTCATAAAATAAAAGTCTCTTTATTCCAAATGAATCATATTCGGTTACAATCGGTGGTGTCTTGGTACATCTTGGAAAACACTCGGTCTGACGATTGCGCAAAAAAAAAAAAAAAAAAAGGAGAATGAAGGAAAAACCAGGAATAAAAAAGAAAAAGAGGGGTGTGATAGGGAGAAAGAAAGAGGAAAAGATGGAGACAAAGGAGAAAGACGCAGAAAAAGGGAAAAGAGCGGATGAGGCAGTGGAAGAAGAAAGAAGGGAGAAAGAAAGAGGGAAGAAGAGGTAGAAAGGAGGGAGGAAGAAGATAAAAGAAAACGAGAGAGTCTTGGCGCAGAGGATGCATAGCCCCCTCCCGAAAACGCATTCCTAGCCAAGCTAGGGAGCGACATGACTCCCCGTAAAGGGAGACTGGAAAAACATGACTCCCTTTTATGAAGACCCGAGAAAAGCGATCCAGGCATGGGGAACTCAGTGAGCAGTAGAACATCGAGCATCATCGGGCGAACTTCATCCCACCCCTTTGTGAAAGCGGAAACATAAGATACAGAGGCAACAGAGCCACCATTTATAAGGAGGCCAAAGAGCTTGAAAATTCACGTAATCGTTCCAAATTCCCCATAAATCAGCATTAATGATGGTTCGCCCCCTTTTCAAGGGCATGCGAGGCGTTTCAGTTCACCAAAGCTCTTCACATACTGAAAATCATGCGGGGCGGTTCAGTTCACCAAAGCTCTTCACATACTGAAAATCATGCGGGGCGGTTCAGTTCACCAAAGCCACCGCGCAGAAAGATCATAAATATTAAGGCTCCAATTTGTGAGCTCCTCTATTACGCACGAGGCCACCGCGCCTCGAGTCGAACCGACTCGTTCTACATCGCCATTCGGCAGGCATACGAGGCCCGCGGCGGCGGGGCAGGTTGCTCCACTTTGGCCCGAGCTCACTCCTGCTGCAACGGAGCCCGCCTTGGCGCCTCGAGAGTCGGACATTTCAGGCTACGCCGCCGTGCGGCAGAGCATGCAAGGCCCGCAGCGCCGGGAACGGTTACTCACTTTGTGGGCTCCTTCTTACAATCGTATTGAATGAGGCTCATCCCTCAGCTCGATCAGGCCGAGCCCACCCTGTCTGATGTGAGCCTTAACCTCGAGAAAGGCAGGCTCCTTCGTACAATTCATATTGACAAGGCTCATCCCTCGGCTTCCGGATGGGCGAGTTTACAATTCATAGTGACGAGCCACCCATTGCGCTCGGGCAGACGGACCATGCTACCAATTCATCTTGTGAGGCTCGTCCCTCGGCGCAGAATGTGAGCCCTACTTATTCACGTGGCGAGCCCTTCGCTGCGCTCCAGACAGACGGGCTCCTTCCTACAATTCATACTGGCAAATTTCGTCCACCATTTCAGAATAGCGAGCCCCTGCCATTCACGGGCTCCTTCCCTACGATTCATATTGAGGCTCGTCCTCAGCTCGATAATGACCTACTATTCCTGATGTGGCCGTTCGGCCTGCTCAGACAAGCAGGCTACATGCCTGAATTCATATTGTGAGGCTCATCCCTCGAGCTCGGATGGAGCGAGCCTACTGGTGCACGATGTGAGCCCTTCCGCTGTCCCAAGCAGACCGGGCTCCTTCACACAATTCATCTTGTGGCTAGTCCCTCGGCTCAGAATGACGAGCCCTACTATTCTGATAGCGAGCCCTTGGCTGCTCGAGGCCAGGCGGGCTCCTTCCTACAATTCATATTGTGAGGCTCCATCCATCAACTCGAGAATGACGAGCCTCACACTATTCCTGATGTGACCGCCCACGCGCTCCGGGACCAGGTGATACTTCCTCTGATTCATGCGCGAAACGTCCCTCGACTCGGAATGGCGGCCCTACTATTCACATTGAGCCCTTGTTGCATTACAGATGACGGGCTCCTTCCTACGATTCATGCGTGAGGCTCGTCCCTCGGCTCGAATGTGAGCCCACACTATTCACGGTGGCCAGGCCCTTCGTGCACTCCGGGCGGGCCCAGGCTCCTTCCCTGATTCATATTAGCAGGCTCGTCCCTCGGCTCGGATGGGTGAGCCCTCTTGTACACGGTGTGAGCCCTTCCTTTGCCAAATCGAGCCCCGATGGGCTCCCTCGACTATATGTTGTGAGCTCTTCACTGCAAATTAGACAGACGGGCTCCTTCCTACTATTTACATTGACGAGCCCTTCCCTGCGCTCCAGACGGACGGGCTCCTTCCTACAAATCCTATTGACGAGCTCTCCTCGATTGGAGGGGCGAGCCTCTTTATTCACATTGGCCAGGCCCTTTTCACGGCCTCAATGACGGGCTCCACTTTCTGATTCCACGAAACCTGAGTTCTTCATGACTCTACTTCTGAGCTCCTGTGTTTACATGGGTGAGCTCTTACAATAGCTACTGCTGGCCAAATCTCCCCGCCCCGACACCGTGGGTGACTCTGCACTCAGGCCCACACGTTGGCGGCCAGGCACAGCAGTTCAGAAGACTAAGCTACCTTTCGCCTCTTGCCCGTGCAGCCTCGATCCTGGCTTGAGATCTGCGGTGGTAGTCGACTTGATGGCGCCGCCCCTCGACCACTCGATTTGAGGCAGGCAGTTTAAGCGAAATAGCATACAAAATTTCAGTAACACAATCTAAATTGCTAATTCAGGCTATACAAGTCAAAAAAAAAAAAAAAAATCCGGCTAGAACCACAATTTCAAAAATGTTTATCAAAAGGAGAGGCTTTACAGTGTGGGGCCCCGAGGCTGGCACAAAGAAAAGAGGTCGACATGAAACGAGTGGAGTCCTTGAATTTAGGAATCAGACGACGAGGAATGAGAAGGGACCCCGGCAGGAGTATTAGGCTCTGGAGACAGTCGCCCGCCTCTTCATCAGCAGGAGGTAAAGTGAAATCCAGGTTTGAGTATGCGTGGATAGCTAAGTTGGCAAGCCACGAGGCCAGGCACCGGCCCAGTCCATGATTGTTGTCACTCATCAATCCCAGGCAATCATGATATCTCGGCGATGGGTGCATGTGCAATCCACGACCTCCTCGCTTGTAGTCGGATAAATTCTGACCGAGGACTCATAATGGCCGGTCTCAGTAACACCTTGCCTTCCAAAGAAACTTGACGGAAAGTTCGAGTTGTTTCTCATTCGTTCAAACCACCGATGTAAACGCGTAGCTCGCTGAAGATCAGTTGCTGTAGGAGGTGATAAGGTTCCCCACGACCAATTGAAGCTCGCTTTGGGGCGGTACCTTCGCAGTCAACCAAGTCGTGCGCAGCACGAAGCGCCGAAACCTCAGCTCGCCCTCGGCCATAGGTCGAGCTACTCAGAGCCTCACCCTCTTCGCTCTGCGATGCAGTGATGAAGTGTGTAGATCGGACTTAAGCGCTCGATTTCTTCAACCGTAAATTTGCGCTCGTTCTACTGGCGAGCCCTCTCGGAAGTAAGAGAAGCGCCTTTGCCTTATAAATCAGAGCGTCTTCACATGTTTTTCATTCGGTTTTGGCCTTATCGGGCCAGCTAAATGGTGGCAGCTGCGGGTCAGACGATGGCGCTCGTACGAAACGAAGCATAGGCGAAACGCAATTCTGAACTTCGCGAAACCATCCTGAAAGATAACGCGAAACGTCGGCCGTGCTCTGCCGAACTCCAACACGTCAAACTCGGGAGGATAGACGGGTGGCACTGTATGGCTTCGGCCTTTGAAGTAAAGAAGCCTAATTGCCTGACTTTGCTTGATTTCTTTTGTCGCTCAGCCATCGCCCAGGAGGTGACTTGGCATTGTGGGGAGGGCGGATTCCCAAACGGTTATAAGCGGTTGTCGGCGAGCGGCCAGTTGCAGAAGACCGCTGCCTTGGCGGCCAGGGCTTAGGAGAGATAGTAAGGTCAAAGCTAGGGGGTGTGGCCTTGCTCGGCTCTTGGCGGGGAAAGGAGGTGATGCCCCGATTCACGAACCTCGATTAGGGGTGGCGGCGTAGTTCGGCTCTGGGCGGGGAAAGGAGGGCGCTACGGTGTAGCATCAGCCAGGGGCGGCGGTGCCTGCTCCGGTTCTCGAACAGGAGAAGGAGGAGACACCCCGATTTACGAGATCTTGTGCGGAGCCGGCGGTCCTTCTCGAGAGGGCTTGGTTTTTCCTTTTTACTCGGGGCTTAGAGATGTCTTTGAAATGGGCAAATCCTCTCCACAGTGGGAAGCTGACAGCGATAGGCCCAAGGAAGAAACTCCGAGCGAAAGGAGGCGGAGACCTCAGCGGTAGAAACGTGCAGGGCAGAGCTAGAGGAACTGGAATGTTCGACTTTGCTCGGCCTAGTGGAGCAGAGCGAGGAACATTCCTCGGTAGCTACCGACCACAGGCATCTTCGTCGCAAAATTCGAGGCGAACATCTGGGAAGCATAAAGAGCCCCAGGTCGAAGTATTCGATGCGAGTCTTTAGACAAATCAAACCAAAAAGTAATGCAAACACTCTTGAAGGTTATCAGAGCTCACGTCTGGGCACACCGAGTGTCATCCACATCAAGAGTCATACTCCCGATTCGCCCTTAACGAGAAGAAATCTGAGTCCTTTCCACGGCACATTGTGAGAGGAAGAGGAAGGTCAGAGATAACCAGAGGAGACCACGCGTGGGAGAAATGCAAGCCAAACCCTGCATGTGTATCGATTTGAAAAGATGGAGAGCAGAGCCACATTAGGGGCCTTGAGCCCTACGTAGCCAAAGACCAATAAACCAACTAAAATACCCCTGACCATTGGGAACTGACTTGGAAGGCGGATGTTGAAGTGTTGAAAGAACCTCTTTTATGAAGGGATGCAAAGGAAGCGAAGGCCATTATTAAAAACAACCCAGCGGACCACCGGGCACGGAGCGGCAAAGTCGAAAACATCGGGGACCATATTTGGACACGGGGGGAGCCGATATCGTTCGGTAATAAACTTCGTCGAGGGACCAGCCGCACTGAATCCCATTCCTGGCATGCGTGACGGACTGGCGATGTCAGGCCCGCCGGATGCTAATCAGTTATTTTCCTTTACCCTTGCGAGGAAGGGAGGTGCCTCGGGGGCATTTTGAGGTGCGGCGGGATTGGATACGGGGGTATCCCTAGCTGCGGACCAGCCTGTGGAAGAATCATAGCCCGATCGCAAAAGCGACTTGGACATGACATAAGCAAGCGGTATAAGCGAAATCCCGGGCGACCGAAACCCTAAGGCCTGCGTCGTACCCGACCCGAAAAGAGTATGAAGGCGAACCTGGCTGGGCAGGGAATGAGAGGAAAGAAGGAAGCGCCCGAGAAAAGGACCCGACACTAAGCAGGCAAGAGGAAAATCCAGACGAAATACAAGAACACCAAAAATATAAAAACGAAATTAGGAAGTTATAGGGCGGAGGAATTGAGAAGACGGAGAAGGTCGATAAGATCTGAGGAAAACAAAGGGGAGTATGAAAAACAAGCGCGAAAATGGAAGAACATCGTGCGCACCACGTATGGCGGCGGAGCGGGTTAATCGATCCACTTCGAGGAGACACAGGGAAATAGCAGCCGTCGCGAGGATTAATCACGTACGCCCACTTGCAGCGGTCATTCTGAGGTGCAGAGTGTGATGGGGATTGAGAATTGGACAGTATCGATTATTGGCAGATAGAGCAATAGGGTCCTTGCCCGCCCGTATTCTTCCATAGGCCAGAAGCAGAGGCAGAGTTCATTAAGCCCCGAAACATGGATTTGTAAATAGGAAGCCCAGCCACACGGCCAGTCAACCCGTATCCTTCGATATGAAGATAGAGATATTCCTTAAAGATATCACCTTTAATTGATCGAGTCTATTATAAAGGGAAGAAAAATCGATAAAAGATCGTCGGTTGGACATTCTCCATTAAGAAGGAGAGTTATACCAAATGAACTCCTTGATTAATCCATTGCTAAATCTAAGAATTTGTATGTGAAACATACCCTCGATAGGAAAGACCAGAGTCTTGTGGCTGGATCGATATCCACTAAAATCTAGAGGCCACTCCACCAGCACGAAGCTACATTAATTCTAAGCAATACAAGCATCCTTTTTTTCTCGAAGAATATGACTTGGGCATCGGGCGGCCGTAGGCGAAAGCTCCATTTGTGCCTCTTCCTTCTGGTTCTTATTGGAAGCCTTGCCGGATCTATCGAACCAGGCATTGCGGAGTAATCTACCCGGCCCAATGAAACGGTCAGAAAGCATCCTTGAGTTCGAGTCCCTCCGTGATCTTGGTCGACCTGACGACCAAACCTGCCTCGATTGATTCAGGTTGAAAAAGGCATCATCGAATTATAGCGATCTCGAGTCAAGGATTTAATAACCGCAAACTATTAGAGATCGACTTATGACTTTGATCCATTGTATTAATCTCTAGGCAGTGCGTCGATATTTTCTCCTTGAATAGATATAAATTTGATTTGTATCTCATACATATTCATCCCATGAATATCAATCAAACTTTATATAATCTTAATTCATTATTCCCATAACAATAGCGATTTAGGACATTTAGAATAATTAATAATATTGACTAAGGACATTATATATAATAAACATGCGAATCATCATAATAATAAATTCTCATAAATGGTCGAAATACCATGTCCATACAATAGGCACAGGCACTATTATAACACTCTCTATTTAAACCTCCACATTATCCTTTAATTTCAAATCTCTCCATTTCGGTTGGAATCCTCCTCTCCCTTATAGCACTTGACCATGGTGAAGACTCGTGGAGGACACATGATGAGTGCTTAAAACACTCAGGTTATACTCGCGTCAGTCTTGCATTTTCATGTTGATTTGGCATTATTTATATAATTCTAGTGTTAGATTCCTTATTTAGTTTTGTTTTTGGAATCTGAGGGCATGATGAAGCGAAAGAGCGACAGGCCATTTTGGAGCGAGGAGAACCAAGCGAAGTGGTACGTCACGTCGCTGACGTCACTGGCGTCGCGGCGTCACCCCATCGCGTGACGATCACCATGTCGAGCCTGCGTCGCGGCGTTACCGCGTCAGCGGCGTCACTATCGCTGACGTCATTTCAAAATCTGCCTCATCATTAAAAGCAAATTAGGGTTGAAATTGGAGGAGATCGGGAGCGCCTGACGAGGCACGGGTTTGAGAGAAGCGAAGTGACAACGATTTCGAGGAAGTGGGAATTGTAGCGCTTTTCATTTTTGTATATTTTCGGATCTTAGAACAATGTTTTCATTATTCGCAGTTCATCTTTTCTTCCATTATATTTCTAGATCTTTTCTAGGGTTACATCGAAACCACGTCATACGATATGGATTAAGGATTGATATTTTATGTTATTCGATTGTTTATAAATTATCGAATCTACTCTTTTGTAGTTAAATTATATGATAATGTTTGGCGACATTAGCATAAGCGCGAAGATCAAAGTTAGAGATGAGGTATTCGAGGATCACAGGTGAGTAGCCTTGGTGGTCGGTCAAATAGAGATATTAGGGACTGAAGGTGGGAGTATCAGGGTAGAACATTTAAGCATTTGAATCTGAAGTCGAGATAGAGATATACTCGATTCTATTTGCGAGATAAACGGATATGCCTCGAGAGAGGATATCTAGTAGGCAAGATCATCTCCTTAACAGATGGATTATAAATGTATTGAATAACACTCTCTTTAGAAAAACAATCCATTGAATGTGACAGGGGGAGATATAACCCTAGGCTTTAAACAACACTTTAATTAAATCAACAGTTAAGTTAGTTTTTACATAATTGAACTCCCTTTTAAAGTCATTCTTCGAGATGTTAATGCGAAAAGCATAATCTCATAGTCAATTGCCTTTCCTGTGGATCGATGTACATGCGTTAAGTACTGCTTATATTACTTGGGGCTACGTGCACTTGCGCACTTAGGCATTCATTTATACACGCGTTTCGGCGCAATCGAGTTTTGGCGCGTTCTTGAGTGGAAAGGCTTAAATTGATATAGAGTAGTAAGCACATAGATAGTATTCTGAAATTTTCTTTACTTTTGTTTATTTGTTACAAGTACTGGTAATTGGGTTTTGTTAGTTGGTGTGTTATTGCAGTACAGGTTTTAGTGAGTACATGCGACAGCAAAACCGAATTAATCAACACTTGTGATTCGGGCGGAAGCACGCGTATTTAGCCGAGCGAGCGAGGCAGTAGAACTCCGATAGTCATGGAAGCGCGAAGCAGATTTTGGCGTGGAATAATCCGAACCCGCAGAGAAGCCAGAACTAGAGAAATCAAGCGCTGGGCCGTTCATACGTGGACTGATCCGTACATGCTATTAGATGAGTTCGTTCACACACCGTGATTGTTGAGACAACTTAATCGGGCGGCCGCTGATTCAAGCAGACAATTTTGGATTGAAGTCGGTCGATCATAATCTTGAACATATTGTTCCATGGACTACCCGTGAGAACCCAGAGACATGCATTTATTCTTCCTCGAAGTTTGCGATACCATCAAATACAAGCGGGGTCGAAGAAGCCACACAAGATTGCGGTTATTTCACTCTCATCGGGGATAGAGCGAACGGTGGCTAACCCGAGTCGACCCATGATTCCATTACTACATGGAGCGGAATTGGTACAAGGTTTAGGCCAAGTTCTTTCCACCTTCGAAGATTGCCGCAGATAGTGCGAGGGTCAATCTGATTCGGTCGATTAGAGGAGAACACGGCGGAGGCATGGGACGGGTTCCATGAATTATTCTTGATGTCCTCACCCTTGAGCTAACCATATGGATCTGAATTCCACACCTTCTGATAGTGCGAAATCTGACCCGAGCAGTGATAGATGCCTCGAATTTGGAGGATCATTGATGAAAACCACAGGACCGTGCGTATGAGATATTGGAAGATCTGCAACCAACACTAATCGGTGGCACAGAGAAGGCTATACAGTGAATACGATTGGGTGTACAAGCAATGCGATCCTGACAATCCCGGTCAATCATGTGGCCTGACTAACTAGCGATTGAATAGGCAATGAGGAAGCAATTGTGCGTATAGACCCTGACCCACAGGAATTGTGTGAATTTGTAGAGGGAGTCGGCGTAGTAGTGCGGTGTCCCGGTCGGGAAACCTATCGTAAACGGCTTCGGTACGTGTCGAGGTTGGTCGAATCGATCACATGATGGGGCTAAGTATGGGGGAAACGGCTACGAATCGAATCGAGGGCTGGTGGGCGTAACTATCGAGGCAAGGCAGTCAAAACTATCAAGGGTATGGGTGGAGGAATAATCAGAACAATATACCATCAAACCGAGATAGTGAACCACCTCCTGAGAAAAAGGTAGACTTAGAACAAGCCCTAGCAAAGATGCTCACCTCACACACCGCCTTCATGAATGAGACAAAGGCAAATATGCAATGAAGCAACTTGATTGGCCAAGCGACACGAGTTGAAATACGGAGGTACGAGATGGGGCGAATGGCGATCTATTAATGAGAGAGGCGGCGGTTCACTACGAGCAATTCGAGTAAACCACAGGAAGGAAAAGAAATCTTGCAAGGCCATCACTCTAAGGAGTGGAAAAGAGTTGGAAATCCCGGAGATCGCAACCTAGCGGTAAAGAGAGCAGAAAATTAAGAACAAGACCACAGCATCCTAAAGGCGAAATCTGAGATGGCTTGACCCAGAGATCTGAGGGTAATCAAGATAATAAAGTTAGGGAAGGAACAGTGAAACAGACAAAAACAGATGAACCTGTCATACCAATTAGGTATCTCGAGGTTGAAGAAAGGTAAGTTAGAGAAACAATTTGCAGTTTCTTGACATCTTGAAGCTACATATTAATATACCTTTGGAGCCTTTGGAACATGCGAAATTACGTAAATTCATGAAAAGATCTTGGCGGTAAGAAGAAGTTAAGAGGAATATGGGACCATCGCTTTAAGCTGAGGTGCGGTGCAAATCTGCAAAACTCCCAAAACTTCAAGATCACAGCGGCTTTGCTATCACAGTTCTCTATAGAGACAGTATACGGAAAAGCTCTGTGTGATTTGAGCCC
The DNA here is from genome assembly GCA_016808115.1 of Tetrastigma voinierianum. Lineage (NCBI taxonomy): Eukaryota > Viridiplantae > Streptophyta > Magnoliopsida > Vitales > Vitaceae > Tetrastigma > Tetrastigma voinierianum. Next base: position 284,983 of record JAEQBH010006347.1, on the reverse strand, counting down.
GACCTTCGACGATCGCGCTTCGATGTTTAAAGGCTAAGGCTGGGAGCGAATCGACCCTGATCGTTTGCAACGCAGATAGGTCTTATCAGCATCTCGAGGTATGTCGAAAATGTCCTAGTAAAGTTGGTAAATTCGTTCTTCGGCCGGACTTGATCATTCTAGACATGGAGGAAGGCGGCTTCGAGTTCAATTATACTCATTAGACCCTTCTGGCCCACGGGAAACTGAATCAATGTGCGAAGGTGAACTCAAATTGAGAGTCGAGGAGAAGAGATCATTTCCATGTATTCCAGCCCGTGAAGCATCGGACGGCGGTCAAATGAAGATATCTCGGAACTTCATTATCTGGAGATTTTAACGAGACGAGCGAATAACTTCGGGGAAAAGCCTATTGTGCACGAAAGACCTTGAGGAGGGCAACTACATGAACAAGAAGAGTATTTCATCCACACCTTGAACATCAGGTGTACTGCTAAAGAGCGGCGTAAAATTTCCCACTTTCTTCTAAGAATATCGCACCTTTGAGATTCGAGGTCGTCGAACTAACGACATTAAACATAGCGCTTCTTGGAGTAATAGTGTTCTTAGAATCGTAGTTTTAAGTTCTATAAGTTATTTTCAGCAATTTTGGTTTCTAGTTATGTTCATGATCCAATGTTTTTGTTTGTTGGTTTAATTACGGGACAGGAAGGCGTGGGTGCGGTCTTACGGCGTGTTCAATGGCGCGAATGAAGTTCCTGCGTGGAGTTCTGAAAAATTAGATATAATGTATCGAAAATTTCTTGGGAGACCTTCTGCGTCGCGTCGCGGCGTGGAAGCTCCGTCATGACGTCATTTAACACTTCTACGTCGCGATGCGGCGGTGGAAGCGCTCGCGTAGCGGCGTCATATACGCGTCGGCGTCAAGTATGGGCTCTACGTACGCCGCGTGGGATTCTCCGTCATGGCGATGGACTTTTCTCACTTGTCGCGGCGTCTCATTTTTTACAACGCGCTGACGTCGTTTGAATCACCTCACTCTTTCCGCGTCGCGTGAATCTCAGCGTCGCTGGCGTCATTTTGACATGCTCTACGCCCGCGTCGCGTTGCCTGCGTCAGCGGCGTGCGCTAATCAAGCTCTGTCGCGTCGCGACGTGGCCTCGCCGCGTCATGACGTGAGCGGGTTACAAACCAAGAATAGGCCATTTTAGCCTTTCACCGCACCATCTCCTCCCGAAACCCTAGCCTGCTCGCGCGGAGTTCGGACCGATAGGAGATCTCTCCTCTTTGCCGTAGACCGCTGTAAGTCTACCCATTAGTGGGTTTTGGACCATAGTAGCTTCTCCACCAGCGTGTGCCCAGATTCTAGCTTAGGTATAGTAGTTAGGGTTTCTTTTTGTGTTTATTAGCCCTAGGGTCTTTTAGGACCCGGTGCTCTCACTCCTTTGAGCGTTTGGCGCGTGCAGGATGAGACCAGGAAGCCGAGTCCTCGTTACTCGAGTTATGGGCTAACGTCTTGGCAGTGCACGGTCACAGCCCCCCGTCAGGCCATCATTCACATTATGACGGGCTATGCGAGGCCCGGCTCGCGCAACTCTAGCTTTCCACCAGCCACGCCACGCTTGCGCGGTGATCTACAGAGTCCCTTACCCTACATGTTTTTGTTTTACGGTGGGGACAACGGATCTTTTGTTGGGGGGTATTTGTTCGGATACTATGTTTTGTTTTATCTTTGCTTTATTTGCGTTGTTTAGTTTTAGTAGTTTATAGTATTGTTAGTTGTTCGCATTTGGAGTTTGTGTTTTGTTTTAGTATTGCGTGCGTTGTAGGTAGTGTTAGTATTTGTTTGAGTTATTGTGCATCAGCTTTTTGCTTAATTTGTGAGTCAGTTGTTAAATTGTTTGTTTGTTTTAGGATATTCATGCATAATGTAGTAGTGCATTCCCGGTTGTGCCATGTTGAAAATTGAGGATCAGATTTTAGATTGGAGTTCACTATAGATTTGTTGAGGATGCATACATTTGTTTGATGCCGGTAATTAGATTGAATAGGTGAAAAATTTAGTGAACCAATCCCGGGTGATCGAAACCAATTCTCAAAACTCTATCACACTCACACAGTAGCCCGATCGGAGTATGCATAAGTCTGCGAACCAACTACTAGAATTCGACCTGACCTAGGGAGATTGAACCATTGAGTGATGGGACACCTAAACAAAAAGAGGATTGCCATCGAGCTGACGAAGAGAAAAATCTGAAAACATGAAAAAGAGAAAAGAAAAAGAAATAAAAATAGGCGCTATGCATAGAATAAAGCGGGATCATCAATCGAATCCGGGCACGGTCTGAGAGACTGTCAGCTAATACTTTGAGCCAGCGTGGAGTCATTGACTTCAACACTGAATTACATAGGACGAAGATGGATCATTCACGCAACTAGGGCCATCGAGTTTGGTTGAGTGTTAGGTGAAGTTTGAAGGAACTTAATGCCTGGTGCCCTCCAACCAAGCAGTGGGGGAGTCACTGATGGATCCCGCTCTGAGGAACATAATAAAACTGTGGCACTAGGTCTTCTTCCATTTGTTTTGGTATAGGAAATTCTAGATATGTAGACATGAATAATTGGGTGCGTTCCTATCCTTGTCTAGTTCGATTCTTCCTAATAGATGGGTTGAACTTAAGTTTAGAGTGTCAGATTTCGGGCATGTCTGGAGGTCACCTACCGTAGGCACGTAGGGTTTTGGGAGCGGCCGTTAGACACTATGGGAGTGGATGCACTAGTGGAGTTTCACATACCTCAAGCAGAGTCACCGAAGTCAGTATCGTATGCGCTACATTGAACATCGGCCAGCGGTGGGTATGTGAATCAGTCCAGATTGATCCTGATTTTTTCGACCTTGGCATTACGTCTTAGTGTGAGTTGCATAGTGTCGGGTGTGTGTCTGTTTAAGTCGGTTCTTGCTTGAGGCAAGCAAGTGGTTGAGGTGTGATGAGTGCTTAAAACCTTTCAGTTATACTGTTGTCGATCTTGCATTTTCATGTTGATTTGGCATTATTTATATAATTCTAGTGTTAGATTCCTTATTTAGTTTTGTTTTTTGGAATACGAGGCATGATGAGGCGAAAGAACAACACGGAAGCCATTTGGAACAAGGAGGAGCAAACAAGGAAGTGGCCGTCACGTCGCGGCGTCACAGCGTCGCGGCGTCCTGCAATCGCTGGCGTCACCATGTCGAAGCACGTGGCGGCGTTACCGTCAGCGTCACCACCATCGGCGTGTTTCGGCAATCACCCTCATCATTAAAAACAAATTAGGGTTCAGCGCCGCGGCCGTGTGCATCCACTGGCACGTCGCTCGGGGCGTCTTGCATGGGCTCCTCCTCTCTTTATCTTGCCCCCATCCCCTGGTACTCTTGCCCTTTGAGGAATCTTGATTAGTACCCGAATAGTCTTTATTTGAGCCACAATATATTGTCGGTTTAAAGCGCTTATGTACTATTCAACTTAAATAACTCAATTGATACATTGAGGTCCGACTTTGCTCTGATCACATTTTTGCATGGCTAATTTTTAGTAGTTTGCGAGGCCAGATGCCTCATTATCTTCAATCCAGGTTCAGAAACACGATGAACTGAGCCGAATTCAGTGCACGTCGGACAGAGGAAAAAATTTGGAGAAAAATCTTTGAAGAGAAGGAGGGCTCAGGTGAAAATCTTACAGGTTGAAAATTAAGCAACTATGAATTTAGCGAATTCTTGAGATTTCGCAACACTTGCTCCCCTGCACTGTGGTGGCCTTCTTGACCTGCTTTTTGTTTGGCTTTGTACAAAATTTCCCTTGATGTAATTTTGGTTCCCTTAGACATTGTTGTAATTTCCTTGTTACTGAGCACCTATATAAGCTCAGTCAAGCTTGTAATTTCAATCAATCTTTCAGTCCATCAATCAATCAATAAAGTTGGGCACGAGGCTTCCTCTCCCTCGGCTGGTTTGATTTTCTCTCCCTCTCCTTCATTTTCTTACGTTTTCTTGGTAGCGAGCACTTGATGATGACAAATCAGGGATGTTGGCCTGACCCCATCATGAAGGAGAAGGCCACTGGGTGTTAGTTTTGAGATAAGCTGCATGTTCTCATGCTTTTCATGTATGCAATTATTGGTATTTGTGTTCCCGCTTCTCCACCTTAGAGGTTAAATCTCTTAGGCATACTCTCCCACTAGCGTGTATTTGGCTTTTTGGCTTGGTGGATACTTATCACTAGATCACGGTACCGATTAATTAATCTCATATTAGTTACTGTAGGGTAGGTTTAGGAGGTGTGTTCTTATCATCTGGGAGCATTTATGCTCATTGAATGCCATTTGTCAAGAGGACAACTTCTAGGGTTTAGGTTTTAAAGCTAAATGAAGATCCGGTTAGGAAATAACTATATGTTATCCTCCCCAACGCGAGGAAAAAGACCCGAGGACATGTTAGCTTACTTAGAACCCTAAGCCCGGTGGCAGAGACTCAAGGAGTTCTCTTTAACTTTGATTTCAATTTGTTTCTAGTTTCAACCATTCACCCACCTTTGTTTTTACCACGAATCCTAAATCAGAAGAGTAAACACCATTTTCAATCCACGGTAACTCTTCTCTCACGAAAACCCGTCCAGGTGTTCGACCTTAGACCACTATCTTTGCCAATGCTTTGCTACGGCAGTGGTAGGAACCCTAGGATATAAATTTTGTTGATTCCGGTACACCTACTTAGCTCGCCACGAATCAAATGGCGCCGTTGTCGGGGAGGGTGCCCTAGTGAGAAAGAGAAGTTGTGAACTTGTGATCCACATCTAAGTATTGGTAGTCTCATTTCACTTATTTTACCATTTTCCACACTTGCAGCTCCGCTGTGGGGGTTTGAAATTTTACTATCTGTTTGTTTTCCCTGTTTGGTGCAAGCAGCACAACCCTTTGCAGTAGCCTTGTTTTGTTGGTTTCTTGTCGGTGTTGTATTCGTAGCAGCTTATGCGATGGGACGAAACAACTGCGAGCGGATGGAAGGCTAAGTGCTCCCGATTGAACAAGTGTAGAGTCAATTTGCACACCAGCCGGATGGAGACCCACACAGAAAGTAGCGAGCTGACGGGGGTTGAAGACCCACGATACAGGTGATGAGGATCACATCGCCTGCGAGGTGAGTGCACCCTCATGCATCATACCCCTGGCGAGGATGTGGCGGTAAGGCCTTATGGTTCCACCGCCGACTTTCATGGCATGGAAAGCGAAAATCCATACACACCTCAGGGATTTGAGGGAAGTTTGCACAACTTTCAAAGAAGGTCTGGCCCGATATGGAGATCTTGAAGTTGAAAGCTTTCCCATTTACTGCAAGACCAAGCTGAGAATTTGGCTTAATTCGGCTAAGACGAGGACCATCGGGGCTGGGCAAGGCTGCGAGTGGAATTTTGAGAGGATGTGAGTGCCTAGGATAACAATTTGAAGAGGCAAATCTACACTGAAATCATGATATTGAAAAATTTTATCAATGCTGGGAAAGGTATATGGAGACCATCGGTGCGTACCCTCACCATGGTTTTGACACATGGATGCTAGTAAACCCACTTCTACGATAGGTGTCCACATAGTAAGCTGACTCTTGGAGACCATGTGTGGGGGACTTCATGTAAGAATCTGATGGAAACCTTTTTTTTTTTTGGACTTCACCGATTATGTGGCTGAAACCTCAGGGGATGGGATAATGAGACCCCGAGGAGATAGAGAGAATGACACCTGATAAACCAAAGGGGAAGCATGTATTCTTTGTCGAGAGGATGTGGAAATGAAAGCGAGCTATCTTCTTTGACTAGAGGTTGGAAGAGCTAAATGCGAAATCGGCATGAAATTTTTGTACCTCCGGCCATGTTTCAATTTATGATCACCTAGTCACCAAGGAGACCAGCATTTAATTGCTCCTCGCTAAGGATTTGATGCAGAAGCGAGGTAAACATAGTGGGTCAAAGTAGGCCCCTCGACAAACGCTCCATATGGGAACACACAATCCCAGTGGAAGGAATCATCTGTCCCATTGCGGAATCGAAACCCCGGCTTATGTTCCCCGGATGCCTGTGGCGGTATGATGTGGTCCATCTCGTGACGGCAGTGATATAAACCTCATCCCTGTGGAATGACCATTTAATGAATTTGAGTAAGGTTGTTGGTAACTTTGTGGAAGAACAGAAGACGGTGAATGCTCAGACCACTCAGAAAATCAAAACATTGGAAGGCACTCTCAACAAAAAAATAGATGACTTGCAATACTCTGTTTCCAGGTTAACTAACAAGCAACAGGTGTAATAAAAGGGAAAATTTCCCTCTCAGACACAACCAAACCCCAGGGAATTTCATGAAGTGAGCTACTCCAATGACCAGAATTCAGAGTGTGAGAATTAAGGCAATCATCACATTGAGGAGTGGCGAAGGCTTACACAGCCGGCCACGAAATGATAGACCGGGTGAAAGCTTTAGAGACTGAACCAGAGGAGGTGGTGATCAAGCAGGCTGTTGAGAAAAATAAGGCATCCCCACCTTTCCCTCAAGCATTAAAAGCTAAAAAGAAGGCCATTAATCAGGCTGAAATGTTAAGTATTGAGCGAGTAAAGATTGACATCCCCTACTTGACATGATGGCCGGGTCCCACCTATGCAAAATTTTTAAAGGACTTGTGCACAGTGAAAGAGGGCTCATATCGACAAGCCTTCATGGCCGAACAAGTCGATTACCGTCAATCTGAGGGCTACAGTAAAATAAAGATCACAGTTTGTCAGGCCATTTCGGTTAATATAGGAGGCACTTGCATAAAGAAAGCACTGTTAGATCTGGGAGCAAGTGTGAATCTCACTCCTGATCGATGCAGGCAACTCGGGTTGGGGAGTAAAGCCACCTCCATCTGCTTGTCTCTTGTTGATAGGTCTAATCAAAATGCAGAAGGGACGGTGGAAGATGTCCCTGATACAAGTGGACCGAAATTCTCTTATCCGATGAATTTGTTGTACTTGACTTTCTGGAGCAGCTGACGAGGGACGAGTGTAACTATCATCTTGGGAAGACCATTCTTGGCCACCTTCAATGCAATAATCAATTGCGAAATGGTGTCATACAACTCACCTTGAGCCATGACCTTAGAGCTGACATCTTCCACACAAGTAAAAGGCACATCTGACCAGTGGAAGATGTCACGAAGATGTGCATCATTGACTACCATCCTGGAGAACAATTGATCGGCATGGGATCTAGGATCTGCTTGAGGCGAAAAGAGTTAATTTGAGTGTGCGAAGAGCAGAAGGCGACATGAAATCTATGCGGAACATTTGGAGAAGAAAACATGAAAAAAGAAAAGAAAAGAGGAAATTTGTTGGTAATCGAAGAGAAATGAGTGAACCTCGAGAAAATGGAACTCATACCCTTGCCGTGGTAGTATGCTTATTTGAAAGAACGAGAAGCGGGGTGTCCGGTGGTCACATTTTCATCTCGCTTCGACCTTTGCCACGGGAGGTGCTTTGCTACATATTCTCAAAGAGAACAAGAAAGCCTTGGGGTGGAATATTACCGATTTGAAGGGCATTGGCGACGGTGTGCCTGACCACATACACTTAGAAGAGGAAGGCTTAGAAGTCGGTGAAATGACCGAGCGAACCATATACGAAGTGGTTAGAGCGAGTGTTAAAGGCTGCGCAGCGGCATCATATACCCGTGTCGGATAGCACTTGGGTTGGTCAGGCCAGTAGTGCCTAGAAATTGGGGATAACTCACGGTGCACAATGAAAAAGGAAGGAGATACACTCGCGCACACGGGTTGGAGGTATGTATTGATTGCTCGAAAATTTAAATGAAGTAACGAGTATCGCTATACCATTCATGGATCGCGCGAGAGGATTTCTAGCCCACCCCTTCTATTGTTTCTGGATGGCTATTGGGATATTTCCAATTGAGATTCTTTGCGAGGGACGAAAATACAACTCACATGCCCATTTGGCACGTATGCATACGGGAGGATGCCATTTGGCGCTGTAATGCCCGCGCCACATTTGGCGATATGCTCGGCATTTTATTGGATTTGGTAGAGCGCATTATGGAGGTTTACATGGACGATATTACAGTCTATGGAGGGAGTTTTAAGGAATGCCTAATCAACCTGGAAATTGTCCTGCATAGGCGCATAGAGAGAAAAAACCGTCTTGAAGCCAGGAAAAATGCCATTTGATTATCCTTGAGAGCATTGTATTAGAGGGCATATCATTTTGAGAGAAAGAGAATCAGAGGTGATAAAGCAAAGTGAGTTGATTTCAAGCGCCCCACCCACGAATGTCGAGCCGGTGGGAATTTTGGGGCCGCCTTGAACTCTGAGAGGGTTCATACAAAACTTCTCAAAATTGCCAAACCACTTTATAAGCTTCTTGAAAAGATGCCCGAGGATTTGAGTGGGATGCGGAATGCGATAAAGGTTTGAAGAGCTCGAAGCTTGTTGTACTTGCACCCGATGATGAGGCCACGTAGCGAGTTGCCTTTGAGTTATGTGAGATGCAAGTGACACCATTTGTCGGGCAGTTCTCGGTTTCAAGTAGGAAAGCAGTATGTGGTTTACTATGCTGAAAAAACATTGAATGAAGCTCGGAAGATTACACTACCAGAAAGAATTGGCAGTAGTAGTACATGCCGCAGACGATTCGAATCCGTATTTTATAGGGGCGGATATAGGTATCTTCACGAGACCATTCGGCTTTAAAATATATGCTCCACTAAGCAAAATGCAAAACTGGAAGCTTATTAGATGGGTTCTCTTGCTACGGGAGTTCAACTTGCAGTTCGGGATAAGAAGGGTGTGGAAAAATATTGTTGTTGATCATCTTTCGGGTAACCATAGCACCACAAACACCTGACCCTCGATTTATGAAGAATTCCCGGAGTCTCTACTCACTTTGTGGACGGAGTGCTCCTTGGTTTTGCTCACATTGCCAACTTTTTAGTAGGAGATTGCAGCCAGAATGGAAAGCACGGAATGAAGTTCTTCCATGCAAAAGTCACTCCTATTATTGGAAGAACCACATTTGTTCAAATATTATGCTGATCAAAAATAGCGAAGTGCGTTAACGCGCTTCCCGAAAAGCGTAATGAAGGTCTTTGCTGACGGGTTTACATTGACCGTCGTTGTTAGGATGCTTGCCATGTCTGAAACGATCGGCGGAAATGCGAAAGGTTAGGAAAAATCTCATCGTCATATGATGCCAGACCACATTAAGTTGTGCAGGTTATTTGATATTTGGGGCATCGACTTCATGGGACCATTTCCCTACTCGCCGGATATACTTACATCCTCGTGGGAGTTGACTATGTCGAAAGTGGGTCGAAGCGGTCTTAGTCTCGTGTGAGACCACCAGGCAAGTATTGAAATTCTTAAAAGAGAACATATTCTCTAGATTTGGGTTCCCAAGCCATGTCGGTCGATGGAGTTCACATGCAACAAACCTTTTGAGAATCTCCTATCAGTATGGTGTCAAACCTGAAGTAAGCCCTCCTTATCATCCTGGACAGTGGCGAGTAGGCCTTCTTGACAATCAAGACTATATTGATGAAAGTGGTGAACTCAAACAGGAAGGATTGGTCTCTCAAGCTTCTGGATTCCTTGTGGGCATATAGAACAACATACAAGACCATCCTCGGAATGTCCCCTTATCGCCTAGTTTTTGGCAAGGCATGCCACCTACCTGTGGAAATTGAATATAAGGCGTGGTGGGCAATAAAGAAATTGAATCTGGACATGGGAAAAGCCGGCCATAAAAGACTCCTTGATCTCAATGAGTTAGAAGAGCTTAGGAATGACGCCTACTTCAATTTGAAAATCGCGAAGGATAAATTAAAGAAGTGGTATGATCAACTCATAATCCGGAAGAACTTAAATCAAGGGGACCAAGTCCTACTCTATGACTCCAAACTCCACGTTTTTCCAAGCAAACTCAAATCAAGATGGACTGGAAAATTCATCATTCATCAAGCACACCCTAATGGTTTAGTTGACACCTTTCGGCCCAGATGATAATAAAGTGTTCGGAATTGATAGGCAGAGAGTGAAGCCACATCTTTGTGCGCGGCCTGCTGCCAGACGGGAGGAGAATTCCTCCTCTGGACTAGATGAAACTCGGGCTACACATTTGGGAGTGGCCCACCGCGTGAACTCGAAGTCACTAGGCATATCTGATTGTTTAGTTTTGTTTTTAGTTAAATTTCGGTTTTGCTATTGATCTTTTGGTAATCAGTTAGCTTGTTTTACTATGTCTTGGCGGTGCATACGGCATGACCACTCCACAGATGCACCTCGGCTGTTCATTGAGGGCGGTCTCTTGACCACCCACTTAGGTACCACTTCTCACTTCTTTAGACCTACACCCCATTGCGGACAATGGCATACTTGGTTGGGGGGAGATGAGTGTTAGTGTTGGAAGTGATGTTCATACTATTGATTTCAGTTTTTCTTGTACCACCTGCTCAACAAAGCCCATTTTTGTATGTTAATGGCTTGCTGTTTACTTCACTTTGAGAAGCTGAAATTTTTGTGAAATACACCTTTATATATATGTCTGACTCTCGTGTTTTCTACACTTTGCAAATCAATTTTTGCCCCGATTTTTTTTTTTGTGGTTCTGCGCTCGTAAATTGAAAAATTGAAGCCTTGCATGATACCATCAATGCCGAGCTAGTTCCATGCATGATTAAGTAGATGGTTGAAACTCAGTATTCAGCCTTTTTCATCCACGCCCCAGCTAATCACACACGGTACGTCAGTTTTCTTCAATGGTGAAGTGCGCCACCACACTTTGAAACCATCCTTAGCCTCGTTCACCACTTATAATAGGTACAAGTTCCCCATGAATGAAGACCAATGTGTCTTCCAAAAGAAAAAGAAAAGATAAAGAAAATACCAAAATAAAAAGAAAAGAGAATAAGCCATTTGTGCTTTGCCTTGAAGCAGAGCATGGTTCGAGGGTATATGGTAACCTTTAAAACGTTACCTAAACAGGTTGAAGTCCAAACTTAATTACTCGCCATGAGTGGATGGGTGGAGTGTAGCGAGTTGTAGATCTTGGAATCTCAGTGAAATCATTGGTCTAGGGGTGAAACACAATAAAGTTAGTGGTCGAAAGATCCTTTTGACTTGATGCCCTAAACCTTAGTTGGTTGGGAGTCATCGGTGGATCCCCGTTACACGGACTTTGGTGAAGTCGAGTTCACGGCATTGCATCCTGATAAGAGGTGTGAAATAAAGTGGGCAAGTATCTATTTAGGTTGGTCGGCCCGATCTAAGGCATTGACGTAGCTTAATTTGGGGGGGAGAGTAGCTTAGTGGCTTAGTGGTAAGCGATCACTAGCCTTAGATTGTGGTGGAAGTTCAGGTTGATTTCCTTGGAATGGATACTTGATTCGTGCCACAGTAGGCTGAGCTAAAATCAACAAAATTTATATACACCTAAGTTCCTACTCTTTGTATTGGTCAAGCTCTTTGCTGACCTTATAGTGGTCTAAGGTCGAACACGGGGATGGGTTTTCATCCTAGAAATGGTTTGCATCAGTGCCTGAAGGTAAGGCTTTCTACTTGGACTTTTTGGATTTGTGTCAAAAGCTGTAAATGGTTTAAAAACTGAAAATTGTAAAAACTGGAAATGGTAAAAACTGGAAGTTAAAAATGAAGAAATTTACTTTGAAGATTTAGATTAAGCTAACTGGCAAGCTAGACGAACACATGTCCTCGGGTTTATCCTCCTATGTGTGGTCGACACGAGGATGCGGGTTATGGACCTTTGTTTAAAACCTAACATTCCATTATCATTTTAGAATAGTAAGACATCTAAGAATCATGATCCATCTCACGAGCGAATCTAAAGCATGGAGTATTGGCCCGAAACAATAAAGTTAATGTTATATAACCACAATTTGAAGAACCACTAACATGTAATATCCTCGAGATGAGTTATGATCTGATACAATCATAAAATATGATCTAAAATATGATATTATTAGATAATAATCTCGATATTATATTGATTGAACAAGTACCAAACTACTCTTAAGTATTTTATTTATAGTTGATCTATTCGCATCAAATACCTTCTCTTCAGGAAGTATCAACATCTCTGGTGTCATCTCAGGTGTTTTGTTCAATGGAAATGAGAGACAGAATAAAGCAAAACTTAAAAAAAAAAAACAATTTATTTACAAAAGCGGTAAAGAAAATAACACAAATCAAGCAAAACTTGTATTCCCTTCTATCCTCCTTTTTATTACAAAACATGAGGGTATTTATAAACCTATCAGGTATGAAGTACGAAACCACTAATAGGCTAGGATTATGAGACTTGATTGGGTAATAAACCAAGTTTGGAAGCGGTTGCATTAATAATTCTGAGAGGATATGAGAGCTGCAAATTTATTCTGAGGAGAATTGGCCTAATTAAGCGAATTTGGCAAGGGTTAACGAAATTAAGCGAGGAATCTAGCAATTTAGCGGTGTTTAGCGAATTTGGCAAGGTTGAAATTTATTGTAGCGAAATTTCGCTAAATAAGCGAAATTTCAGTGAGAAGGCAATTCCTATAATTTCGGTAGGGAGCAGTGCAAGTTAGGTAGCCAGATTTTTCAATTTTATTTGAGATTGCGAGGCTGTTTGCGAACGGTTGCGAAATTAAGCAAGATGCCGAATTGGTTGCGAGCAGTTCTGAAATTCTGTTTGCTGTTCCTGCCGTGCCTCTCGTCTGTCTTATTGCATCTCATTTCTCATTTTCCTTTGTTTTAAGTGATTTTTGGGCTTGTTGATGGCTGAGACTAAACTGGCCTCATGATTGATCATTTGCATTGTGGTTGAAGCACAGAAGTGCATAAATACCTACAAAACAACTTGAAAACATGCTCGAATGGCATAAGTGTTACTAAGATGACATAGACACTTCAATTGGTTTATATGTATGATTAATGATCAAAAGTACTCAAAACCTATCTAATATAGGGTTCAAAATTGTACTTTTTGGACACTAATCCACCCCAACCAAACGTTGCTAGTCCTTACTTGATAAAATAAGTGAGATGCATGGTGATTTTCAAAGGTTGTGTTTAAAAAGGTTATTGTACTTATATACAAGCTAACATTACTTTAAAGTGAACAATTGAAATCAACATTTGAAAACCTATATACTGAAATAAAATCCATGAGAACAATTTTTACAGAACAACAAGCATTTCCATGATTTTCAGCACAGGATTTCCACCTAAGTCTGGTGGTCTTTTGGAATCAGTTAAGCGATAAATTGCAAAATTACTACCTCCCCCGACTGCGACATGGCCTTGGTTGTTGAACAGCCTAGATAGGGCTAGCTACACTTTTCTTTCTTTATTCATCTACATCGTAGGTCTGATGATTAAATCCGGAGCTTCCTGGTCGGGTGTAGAGAGATCTGTAGATGACTCTGACAATTAAGGTTAAGACGGCATGGCCAGAAAGGATCACTTGACCCGCCCAACTCTAAAGGCTTCACCCCGGACTCAGATGGCCCGAAGAGTCAAGCACCCATGAAGTCATTAAACTCACCTATCCACCCATGCTTGAATTACAAATCGATGACTCGACCAATTAAGGCTTAGGGCATCGGGTTTCAAAACTTCGCCATACACCCCTCTCGGGCCGTGCTTTCGGGTTTCAAAGCAGTGCGACTTTATTTTTCTTTTTCTTCTTTTCTTTTCTTTTTTTCTTCTTGCTTTTTCTTTTCTTTTTCTTTTCTTTTCCTTTTGGAGAGAAGACAACATTGGTCTTCAAATGTAGGTAACTCAAACCTATCTGGGTGCCCTGACATACCTAAGGCGGTATGCAAGCGAAAGAAGGCCTGATTTTATTTATAAGAACAATGCGGAGTGCGGTGTGTGAAATAGCATAAGGGAAATTTCCAAAGTTGAGCATCTTTGGTTGTGGTGACAAAATTTAATTCAAGCATGGAATTCGTCTAGCATATAGGTGACAAAAGTGATTCAAATTTCCAACAAGCAATTCAATTGTCGGTGAATTCAATTGTCGATTGAAGCAGATTCAATTGTCCGGTTAGGCAAATTGTTACATGTCGATTTGTATGATTCAATTGTCCAATTGAAGCAATTTAATTATGTAATTTGAAAGAAAAACACATACTTGTACATAGGGGACACAGTAACATAATATCTGAATATATATATATAATCTGAGTAGCTTTTGATATGGCAGAAATGGCTTAATACATATAGCAGGCTACGAAAACATATCAACACTCTTATGGCTAATACAAAATCATAATCAAATTAGTAGGCGGTTGATAAAGTGACGCCATAAATCAAAGGGCTAACCACCTCACTTCTTTGTGGTGGTGGTGGTGAAACTCTGCCATTCGCGCGGGATATCAGTGAGGGCACGCCAGGTGGCGGGCTCCTCTCTAGGCGGGATCGTGGGGAAGACCGGATGGGTCATGATGCGATGAAGCATGGAATGGCAGCGTCTGAGTGGCCTCGACTCGAGCGATCTCGGTCATGTCTTTATCTTTGAGGGTGCACTTTGAGTGGGCTGCTAGTGTGCGGTCGCATCCATCACTCGGTAAATCTCCTCGGTGACATGTGTATCTCCGGTGGCGGTGTCTTGAATATATGAAGCGGGGGTATGCGTACATGAAACTACTGGTGAGTAGTGGGTGGAGGGAAGTGGAGGAGCGATCTGAATAGGAGTAGGAGGCCATACGTACCTCGGGCTCGGGAGCGGGCATATCATGCACGCCAGGTGGTCATCGGCCTCGATCGTTACCACCTCCTCTGGTACCGTGGCGATATATGGAAATGGACGGGCATAGTCATAACCGGTGCACTCTTACATGTAGGCATCTTGTCACCGTCTATCAGGGCTCCTCTTGGAAATCCCGTGCAACTCGAGAACATAGGAAGAAGCCTCGGCATAGAAGTGGGTATGCTCTGCGGCGAGTGGCGGGGTCTCTCATGGACCTTCTTCCTCAAAGCTATGGAAGGCAGTCATCACCATTTCGGATGGCTAAACCAGAAATTGCCGAGATCAAGGCACAATGCCTCGAGATAGGCCCCTCCTCTGCGTAATCTTTGTGGAGGGAATAAGCATAGTCTTGTGACGAATGGTCGATGACGACATATGGCGAGCCTTTCCAGATAAAGGGTGGACCAGATTTGTAGCATCCACAGCGGTCTGCAACCATCGCTCTGGGTGGAGGGTGGGCCCAATCTCTATAACCCTCAGCATTCTTGGTATCTGCTGATCTCAGTGTGAAATCTTATTGGGATTTGAAGAGTACACACGAGGCGATTAAATCTATCTGAAGTGAATCTCTAATGGACCCATACTGCATCCTGGATGTCATGGAGTGAGTAAATGTCGACCACTCTCGGAATTGAGTAAAGCGTCTCGGAGTCATAAATGGGAGGCCAGAATACCTCTCGATCCAATCATCGACTCTGAGGTATCAAAATTCGGCCATCGATAAAGGAACGTCGTAGTGCGACTCTGTGAAATGGTGAATTTATGTAGCTCGGCATTCCCGAGATGGGGTGTCCACTGGTATGGGCCTCGATCAGCGGGCGGTGATAGGCGAGATGAAGGTGTCGTCTCATTCTTGATCGGCCGTGTGTGGTGAAGATGATGGCTTCGCTGGGCCGAAGTGCGGGCAGCATGGCAAGACCCTCTGGCTCTCCTCGAGCCGCGAGGATGGGACCGGGAATCATCCGTCTGATGCGTCCCCCGAATCCAGAGGCTCGTCCAGTGCGACCTCGGGGACGGTGTGCATTAGTCTTTGATGCCGGGTCTTCTGGTATCTCGCTCCCCGGGTGTGCTAAATCTCACCGTAGAACTGGGACCCGCCCCTGCGTCACGGACCATATCGATATCTAAAATAAGCTGGCGGAAGGGGTGGACTCAGATGTGTGGCGGGGTCATGCCTCTGGCCCCGAAACTCCACAGACCTGGCCAGATCCCCTGACGGCCCATCGAACCGGGGCCTGTTGGCCGGGCCGAAATGGACCTGGATTGATAGCAGAAGGCTCGAGAAATATGATCGAGGCAATGATCACGAGCTCCTCAAAGCGACAGAGGCAGAGTGTGACTCAGTCTAAGCGATGGCCGAATGGGACCGTGCACGTGTGGTGAGAGACTCGGGGCTGAGCCTGGCTCGGGTGGTGGCTTCTGATGGTGGGATCACGGGGGCTACTTGTGGCGATGGGCAGACAGCTCGATGGCCCGTGGCGATCTTCAGGATCACGGGACCGTGGCCCAGGCGACTAGGGCTCGAAGGCGAGTGAGATGCGGGGGCACGAGTTTGCTGCGGAATCTGAGGCACGAAAGGGAGAATTTGAATGTGGAGTTAATGATTTGGCTAATCCCACCACAACCCAAATAGGCCATTTTGAGCGTAGAGATAGTCCATTGTGTGCCTTTGCTTCTCTGCGAATTTGGCTGGAATGGTCTTTATTTGCATTCAAACTTTAAAATTAATTACTAATATTAAATAATAATATAACTAAAAAATTATTATTATTAAATTTACTATAATACTATTGTTAATATTTGAAACATACTATTTTCATATACTGAAACTAAATTATAAAGAAAGGAAAAATTCTTTAAGTTAAAAAAAATTTGAAAAATTATTTAGACTATGAATTAACTAATATAAGACAAAAATTAAAATTTGTGAGCTATGATCCGGTTTTGAAAACAGAACCGATTGAGTTCCATTGACCGAGGGAGTCGGAGGATGATCTCCTGACCTGATACGTGCTTTGGCAAGCTCCATGATGTTAGGTGGCCATAAGTTGAATTTGTTCCTGCAGGAATGGTTGTGGATTCAAGGTAATTGGCTTGCAATTGGTGTTGTTGGCAAGACGATTCTCCTTCATCTCGGTGATCCTCCTTGCTTTTCCTTTAGCACCTTTTGTACTGCACGATCAAGCTGAAACAACCTCGTGAAATTTGATTTCAATTTCTAGCGACTCATGTTTATTGTTCAAATGAAGATATTCAACTCCATAGTCATGTTACCAAAGTTAATTGCATGACTCATTCGGCAATTGTGTGCATTGGCGGTGGCAGGAAATGGTCTTCTAGATGATTGTTTGATTGGGTTTCACTAGCAGTGGTTCGGTGTCAGAGTACCACAAAATCTTGGGTGGTAAATTTGTCTATCTTAACTAGGACATCCTCAACTATCCTTAGGGATTTTCAACGATCTATCGACCCGATGAGAGTGTGATTGAGGTAAGGTTTAGCTCACCCCAAACCTAGCGCTTGTATGCGAATCTGACGTAAGATTCTGCGGCTCTAGGCTAAGCGATGCCTTGTTGTCTGATTCCCTGATATTATTTGGTATTGTGGGAGGCGGAATCCTTGTACTTAACAGGAATTATTTGCTTTGAATTATGGCCTTGACATGTTCGATTAAATGCTTTCTTCTCAATGCCTAATCCCTTCTTAATTGTACAAAGATCTTTCAAAAATTTTGCATAAGCAGGAACTTGTTTGATTAGATCAAGTAAAGGTATGTTAACCTTTACTTGCCTTAAGACCTCTAGAATGCCTGCTTGTTGAGTTTCCTTTTTCTTTCCTCTTAGTGCTTGTGGAAAAGGAGGTGGGATACGGTATTTCATTTTATCTTCTTCTAGGAGAATATGCTCAGGTTGCATTTCTTCTCCCTGCCTAGGTTCTTCAACAGGTTTTGGCATAGGCTGATCAACCTCTTTTCCACTTCTCAGGGTGATTATGGCCTTAACCTCATCCATTCCCAGGTGTTAAATGATCTACCTCATGAATTCCTTTAGGATTTGGAAGCTGTTTGTGATGAAACCTCCCTTTCTTCTTGTACCTCGAAGCAACTTGTTAATCTTGGTGATTGAATGCGTAGGTTGTCAATTTTAAGTTGAGATTACTCTCAAGCCCGTCTATTCTCTTATTCGAGTGTACTTTCTACGGTATCAATCCTTTGTGCCCGATTGCGCATTAATTCCTTTTGTTCCTCGACAAAGTTGCCTACCACCTTACTCAGGTGATATGACTGCTCTCTCTTTGGAGAAGGGATGGTGGTTGTTGTAACTGAAGTACGCGAGCTTGGCACTGGGGAGTGCGTAGCGGGGGTTGGGTCTGCATCTTTAGATTGGTGATTCCTCAATTGGGAATTGTGGTATTACCATATGGAACATTTGGTTGTTGGGGCTTAGATTGTCCTGAGTGTGTGCACATTCGACATCAAATCCTTGCTACTTAGGGTCATGGAACCTTTGTTCTATTAGGTGTCTTGGGGATTGAAATTTGTGCGAGGATTAGGTTGTCGGTGTTGCGATCCAACGCACTTCATGAACATTTTCCTTCGGCTCCTCTACCTTCTGGCTAGGGTGGAAATCCCAGCTCGTTTCTATATGTCTTCGGGCGGTGCATACATCCCACCCCTTTGGTTATTTAATTGGTTTCATCCTATCAGTTTCTCTAGGGTTAAGTTCATCTGACCCTTAGAAGTTTCGATACGTAATTTAAAAATCCATGGCTTCATCGGGATGTTTGCTTAAAAAGTCTCCCAGCACATGGTTTCTAGAGTTGTCTCATGGCAGGAGACATACCACCATAGAAGTGGTTCACCAACATCCATGTGTCAAACCCATGGTGTGGACATGCACTAATGGTCTCTAAAAATCTTTCCCAACACTGGTAAAACTTTTCACCTTCATGAGCTGCAAAGGTATATATTTGCCTTTTCAAGTTATTGGTCTTGTGAGCCTTTGAAAGACTGCCGGGAACTCTGCTTGCCGGCTCGGCCAAATTTCTTGTGGTTCTAGGCCTCCCAGTAAATTGAGCCATGACATGTAATCCTTAAGGAGTCGATGGGAAATGCCTTTGGATTTCAGCAAATCCATGTCCATCATACCTTCCTTGAAGGTAGTGCATACCTCCTCAAAAATCCCTAAGATGTGTGTATAGTTTTCATTTTCCATACCATGGTATGTGGGCGATAGAGGGTACGAATATGGCTGTTTGCTACATCATCGGCGGGAGGAATGATCTCAGGATGGGGCACTAACTCTAGGAGGGTGGATGTGATCCCTCATGGTTCTATATGCATTTGGATTCATAGGGGTTCTGAAGTTGACTTTTGTTGTTCTCTCGGGTATGGGATCCATGATGTGGTTGCTGCTTGACTTCACTTTAGCTGGGTGAGGTGTGTACTTATCTGTCTGTCTGGTGTATCTCTATCCCATTGTTGCATACGGTTGTTGCACAATTAAAGACGACAAGAGCAACAAACAACTTTGCAAAAATTTAAAATTAACCAACAACAATAAAAGCGTGAGAATGAAAAGCGCTGAGAAGCAGTCGATTCTTTTGCGAAGTGAAGCAAATGCCGGTTCCTGCAAGCGATTCGCAAATTAAAGGTTACCTTCACTTGTGATGTGGATCCACAAGTACTCTTCAACTTACCATAAGTAGTTTGGCACCATCCGCCAATGGCATACATTGGTCGTGCCACGGTAAGGTGAGGCTAAAATCAACAGAATTTATATACACCTGAGTTCCTCTTCTTTGAAGTAGTCGAGCCTCTTTGAGTATAGTGGTAGGGTCGAACACGGGATGGTTTCATCCACAGAAATGGTTTTGCATCAATTTTTGAGGTAAGGCTTTCTGCTTGGACTTTTTGGATTTGTGTCAAAAATTGTAAATGGTTTAAAGCGAAAATTGTAAAAGCTAAAAATATTAAGCGGAAGTTAAAATGAAGAAATTTACTTTGAAGATTTGAGTCACTAACTTGGCAAGCTAGAGCGAAACACATGTCTCAGGTTTATCCTCCTATGTGAACCAACCACGAGGATACGATTATGGCCCCTTTTGTTAAAACCACAACATTCCATTATCATTTTAGAGGCTAGTAAGACCATCTAAGAATCACAGTGCATCTCTCTTGAACGCGAATCAAAGCATGGAGAGTATTGGCCAAAACAATAAAAGTTAATGTTATAGCCTAATTTGAGAACCACACAACATGTAGTCTGCTACCTGAGGCAAGTAGGACCATCTAAAGAGCCCACGATTTGTCACTAAGCCTTGGATCTAAAGCATGGAGTATTGGCGAAACTGATAACATCCATGTTATGCGATTGAGTTTTGAAGATAAGGGCCGCCAAATGCACTACCGTAGCTTTTGGTACATGAGACGGTATGCCCTAAACCCCGGCTTATGACTAGCTTCCTTCCTCTTGAAGGAGGAAACTGTAACATCTCTTGAGTTGTCATCCTCAGGGTGTGTTTGGCAGCCCAGGAAAGTGAAAGAAAGAAGAGAAAGAGAGAGAAAGAGAAAATAAAGCAAACTTAAAAAAAACAATTTATTTACAAATGATAAAAGAAAATAACTTACAAATCAACAAAAACTTGTATTCCTTCTATCTCACTATTACAAAACATGAGGGTATTTATAAGCCTCTAATTGTAAATTACCAAAACCACACAATAACTAGGCTAAGTTATAGAATGATTGAGTAATAAACCAAATTTGGAAGGCTGGTTGCATTAATTACAGAGGATATGAGGCACGCAAATTTATTTCTGGGGAGAATTTACTAATTAAGCGAATTTGGCAGGATTAGCAGTGGCAGGAGTCCTAGCAATTTGGCAAAGTGTTTAGCGGGTGGCGAGGTTGAAATTTCGCTAGCTAGCGAGAATTTCGCTAAGCTAGCATTTCAGTGAAGCGAATTTCTTTATGGTTAGCTAAGGAGCAGAGTGCAAGTTGGCTAGCGGGTACCAATTTATTTGAGATTACTTGGCCCATTTGCGAAACGGTTCTGAGTCGCTAGGATGCGGGTGGTTGCGAAACGAGTTCGCGAAAATTCTGTTTTCTTTGTTTCTGCATGCCTCTCGTCCTGTCTTCCAAGCTGCATCTCATTTCCTCACTTTTCCTTTGTTTTCCATTGATTTTGGGAACTTGTTGATGGTGAGACTAGGCACAACCTCATGATTGATCATTTGCATTCATGGTTTGAAATACAAGTGCATAAATACCTACAAAACAACGAAACATGCTCCAGAATGGCATAAGTATTTACTAAGATGACATGAACACTTCAATTGGTTTATATGACATGATTAATGATCAAAAGTACTCAAAACCTATCTAATATAGGGTTCAATTGTACTTTTGGACACTAATCAATGCGCTGCAGAAGCTTGTTCACATATGGCATTTTATTCTCCCCAGTTTGGTTTATCTGAGTGAAATTTGTCATGCGGAGTAGAGGCGTTTTTAAACACACATTTTTTTTGAACATACAGTCCCTTTTTGCATACACATAGCTTGCCTGATCTTCCTTCTTTTATCATTTACAGGGACTAGAAATGTGTCGGTTAGGGGAGTGATTAGTACCCAAATAGTCTTTATTTTGAGCCTTGTATATTGTAGGTTATAAGCACTTTTGTGTACTAATCAACTTAAAAAACCCAATTGATACATTGAGGTCCAGACTTTGCTGCGATCCCGTTTTGTAATATTTTTTTAGTAGTTTTGCGAGGCCGTGCCTCATTATCTTCAATCGATTCAAACACGATGAACTGGCTGGTCGAAGATGCCTGATAAATAGGAAATTTGGAGCAAAAATCTTTGAAGAGAGAGAGGAGGGCTCACGGTGATCTTGCGGGATTCTGAAAAGTCGCAACCCTATGGTATGATTAAATTTTGCAACTGCGAAAATTTCGCAACCTCACTTTCTTGTTGGCCTTCTTGACACCTTTTGTTTTGGCTTTGTACAAAATTTCCCTTGATCAATTTTGGTTCCCTTGAGCATCTATTTTAATTTCCTTGATTCTTGAAACACTATATATCAGCTCAGTCAAGCTTCATAATTTCAAATCAATCTTCGATCCATCAATCAAATCAATAAGTTAGACCTGGCTTCCTCCCTTAGTGATTTTGATTTTCTCTCCCTCTCCTTCATTTTCTTGCGTTTTCTTGGTAAGCTGAGCACACCTGATGAATCAAGGGATGTTCGTTTGAGATAAAGGCTGCGTGTTCTCCATTGCTTTTCATGTATACGATTATTGGTATTTGTGTTCAGCTTCTCACCTTAGGTTGGAAATCTCTTAGGCATGCTCTCACTAACGTGTATTTAGCTTTTTGGGTTCGGTGGATACTTATCACTGATCCATGATGCCCGGATTAGTTAATCTCTGATAGTTCTTGTAGGGTAGGTTTAGGAGGTGTGTTCTTATCATACAGGAGCATTTGCCTCATTGGATACCATTGTAAGAGGAATGACTTCTGGGTTTAGGTTTTAAAGCTAGGCGAAGATCAGGTTCGAAATAACTATATGTCATCTCCAATGCGAGGGAAAAGAGGCCGAGGACTTGTGTTGGCTTACTTAGGTACTAGCTGAGTGGCTAGAGACTTGAGGTTCTCTTTGCTTTGATTTCAATTTGTTTCTAGTTTTGACCATTTCTACCCCTGCTTGTTTTACAAATCCACAAATCCGAGAAGTAGCCATTTTCAATCCACGGTAACTCTTTTCTCACGAAGAAAACCCATCCCCTTGTTCGACCCTAGACCACTATATTGCAGTAGCTTTGCTACGGTAGTGGTAGGAACCCTAGGATATAAATTTTGTTGATTCCGGTACACCTACTTAGCTCGTCACGAATCAGATACCACACACGGGTAGGCCCCACTCCACCATCTCCGCCACATCTAGGCGGCCTGCAGATCGCCCCACCATCGAGGCAGGACCTCGGGCTGAGGAGATCCTCAGGCTACGAGGCCTCGGGACGTGATCCACTTAGCCACAGCTAGAGACCTGCTTTGGAGCCTTACTCTGGACATCCCCATCCTCCATCTCGTCGGTGACCACTCTTCCACTGCAGCCCTATTCCAAGGAATGCTAATTGTAGTGGGAAGGATCTGCACAACAAGGTTCATTATGATATTAGGCCTTTGAGACCAGAGCTCAGGATTCGATGCTCTAGTGCGGAGTACTCACAGGAGCCCGTTAATGACCTACGTTGGTTTTACTACCTCAGTGGTCATCGAGTTTTATCACCGCATTGACCTCGACGAGCCCAATCCTGACCATTCGTTTCTCCATAGATGGCCGGCCAGGGATACTCGGGCTTCGGATATAGCGGCCTTTCCGCCTGGGTGGTCCTTACCCTTCGGCTGATTATGGTAGTGGTCGCGTCCTCGACCGAGTGGATTCGATGCGCTGGCAGAGACACGATAGTCGGGACCATCTTGTTATGGAGGCAACTTCCGCCGCGTATGCTCCTGATAGACCACATATTGCAGTCTAATCTTTTTCCCCTCCGGCCATAATCAGCGGAGAGGAGCATTCTGAGGCTATACCATACATGAGGATTCTTGGTTCAGCCGACTGACTTATCATGGCGGCCTTGTTCCACTTTGAGGCGAGGTTCGCCATGGCTTACACGGCCGGGTGAGTCCACCCTCCTTTCGAACTCTATGCGGTGTTAGAGCATATCAACTTCCCTGTTGAGCCCAGGTTAGAGCGTCGTCGTGATCGCGAGGCCATCGTTATGGTTGATCGATGGCGGTTATGCCCGTTCTATCACCTCCAGCCTGGGATCGGTGAGGACCGGTAGTGATTGACCTTCCTACGAAGCTGACCTCCTCCGGTAGTGCATCTTGGGGAAGCATCGGGTTCCACGCATCACCGGTTCCTTCTCCATTACCTACGGCTCTACGTCCTTTATACTCCAGGAGCCCTCACGCCCGTCTTACCCTAAAGATGTTATTGGGCCCATCACTTCATACGCCTCCGTAGTATATCTATTTCCACGAGACTTTTCATGATCATGGATGCGATCCGCGTATTCTCCTCACATTAGCGTCATTTCGCGGCTGCCCATGTGGCCTTGGAGAGGATGACTCTGTTGAGACGCCGTGGCTCAGACAGCGCCATACTCGCATAGAATCGGCGGGCCCGTCCTCATGCAGTTGAGTCATCGGCACACGCAATTTCCCTATGTGTACGCCCGACGCTCTGCTCCTTCTCTGCGGGACCGGTACCACTCCTGACCAGCCCTGCCGGACTCCTTGATGTGCTAGCGGTGTAGCGATTGCGGCCACTCCATGCCGACACCTCAGCCGTGCGGGGTGGGGAGACTCTCGCCGATGCGGCGGGAGGTAGCACTTCCTTCTCCAACTTTCCAATCCGGACCCATTGCGGACAATGTCACGCGGTTGGGGGAGGTTAGCGAAGGAAGTGACTTTACTGATATCATTTTTACACTTTTGAGTCAGCATGCGGTACAATAAAGCCCGTTTATATGTTTAAGTAGCCTTTGTTTGCTCCTTTGTGAAAATTTGTTTGTTTGTTTTTGAAAAATGCGAAACATAGTGACATACATTTCTCATTCCATAGCTCATTTTCTTTAATTCAAATTTGCAACCATTTTTATTTTTTTGGGTTTTTCCTTTCTGAGAGTTGGAAAATTGACACACCACCCAATTCCATTGATGTTAGATTAGTTCCATGCCATTGAGGTCTCATGGTGTTAAGCTTTCTTCTTCTGTGGCCCCAACCACACCTGATTGCATCAGTTTCTTCCAAATAGGCGAAAGAAAGCGCATAGCTCCTACTTTGCAAAACCTACCTAGTTTCGTTGACCATATGTGGTTGAGGACCCAAATAAGAAGGCCAGTGAAGTCTTTCAAAGAAAAAAGAATAGAAAAGCGTGGCTTCCACATTAAACAGAGCATGGTGAGGGTATATGGTAACCTTTAAGGCGTTGCTAAACCAGCTGGTTGAGAGCCCGCAGACTTAGTGCTATACATGGTGGATGGGTGAGGTTTAGCGAGTTGTAGGTGCTGGAGTTTCAAAATCATTGGTCACGGAGTGAAACACGAAGGATTAGTGGTCGAGAAAAGATCCTTATGATTTGATGCCACTAAGCCTTAGATGGTTAGGGTCAAGCCGGTGGACCAGATTACATGGACTTTAGTGAGGTCGATTAAATTCGGCATTGCACCTACTGTCTGAGAAGAAATATGAAATAAGAGTGGGGCGGATTTTTAGTTTGGTGTGTGGAGTCTTGGCGTAGCAGGCGGGAGGCGACAGGGTTATGGTAAAAACTTATCACATAAACGCCTTAGCTTTTTGGTGGAAGTTTCCACGTTGATTCCCTTAGGTTGGATCTCTTACAGAGCGGTTACTGTGTGGCACTCTTTCGAGATGGTCGTTCTGTGGGGTCTTGTTGATTCACAACGAGGTAGGGCATTACTTGTCTGCTTTTGAGAGGAAATAAGGCCTTTTTATAGGCATAACTTGCACATTGTTTCCTTCTCTTTGTCATTGTTAAGGGACTAGCAATGTATTTCGGTTGGGGGTAATTAGTACCCCAGATGATTTTATTTTGAGCCTGTTTAGTGAGGTTTGAGCACTTTTTTGTGTACTAATCAACCAAATATTGATTAGCACGCTAAGGTCTGGCCTATACTCTCTTGATCATATTTTGTGGTTATTTTGTAGTTTTTCCAGCCAATTACTCCATTATCTTGAATTGACTCAAATCTGAGAATCGAGCCAAACCTTCGAGTTGCGTATAAGTGAAGAGTGTTTAAAAGGAAGGAGAAGGGAGCATTGCATAGATTTTGCAGTGTTGCGAATTTTCGCAACCTGCTGAATTTCGTAGGTTGCGAAATTTCGCAACCTGCCCTGTTTGTTGTTTCACCAACTTTTTTACTGCTTTTTGTGATTTTTTCCCAAATTGTCCTCTATGTAATTTTGTTGTTTCATACTTTTTTGTAATTTCCTTGACTGCGAAGCGATGTAAGTCTGATTCAGCTCTGCCAAATCAGTCGATCACTATCAATCAATAAAATTGGCACCAAAGCTTTCAGCTCTCCCCCTTTGGTGATTTTCCCTCATTTTCTCTCCCTTTCTTACTTTCTCACACCTTGAAACACCCGCCGGGATGTGACTCAAGGGTTCTTAACTAAACCTCCCTCACTCTTGAAGGAGATCCTTTGGGTCATACGTTCTTGAGTGGAAAACCTTTGTCCTTCTATTGCCCATGTGTTTAAGCCACATTTAGCATAATCTGCATCTCACTTTAGGTTTAAATCCTTGTGATGTACCACGATTAACTTGATGCCAGCAGCTTGAGAATAAGTGGATCTGCCATTGCTTCCACATCCCTAATGCTCACTTGATTACCATTTGTTGCCTCTGTAGGTTAGGTCGAGGACTCATTTTCTTGCTTTGAAACATTAATGGTCCATAAATGTTATCTTAGGAGAAAAACTTTTAGGGTTCGAGTTTATAGCTAAGCGAATCAGGTTCGAAATGACTATAGGTCATCCTCCCGACACGAGGAAAAGGACACGAGACAGTTGATTGCCTTGGAACCCTGAGCACAGTGGCCAGAAGGCCTTAAGGGATTCTTTACACTTTAGTTCACTACATTTCCAGTTTTTCGAAATAAATCAGCTCCTTTTTTACAAAACCTAAATCAAGTAAGCTTCATTTTAATCAATTGTAAATCATTTTGCACGAAGAACACCCATCCTTGAGTTCGACCTAAAGAACCGCTATCTTGCAGAGTAGCTTTCTAACGCCCGTGGTAGGAGTTACAGGATATAAATATTGTGATTCCATTTTTTATTGTGGCACTGAATTCATCTGCCTTTTGGCCTCAGGCTTTGAGTTAAGGTCACCTTGGTCAGATCCCTACATGCCACATATAAACCCATGCCCCCTTACACGATTCCTCATCTCTTGATCTAAAGTGAGCAATAAGAAAAATGTTGATCAAGCATTCACAAGTGATTAATTGCAGAAGTAGGTTGAATTAGGAATCGACAAGATTTATAAACCTAAACCTTACACTATCGTACTTGTAGCTCTTTGCAGTATAACGATGGCTCTAAAGGTCGAACAAAGGGATGGGTTTTCTTCGCCTGAATGATTAATAGTTGGCTGAATGGTGAATTGAGTTGGATTTGGTGTTTTGTAAGCGAGTGAGTTCAGTGGTTAGGCGAAAACAGTGAAAGAAAAATATAAAGAACTCTTTGAGATCGAGCCGCGGAGTTTGAAATCCTAAGATGGCGGGGGTCCTGGTCTCTTTCTCATGTTGAGAGGATGACTCAAATCATTTCAGCTGAATCTTCATTTGACACTAAAAGCTGAACCTTAATAGTTTCCTTTTTGAGATATAGCATTTGTGGACATAAATGCTCTGCGTGATTCAAATTCATCATGATCACCACGCTTCACGAGTAACCTGAGTAAATGAGCGCTGTGAATCTCGTGGATCTAGCAATGGCATCAGCGAACACTAAGATACCAAAACCCTTCGTCGTCGATGCACATCCCGAGGATTTGAAGCAGAGGTGAAGATAAGCGCAGTAGCAATCATTCTTCGTTAAAACATGAGACCAACGGTTTGCCTCATATTCCAAAGCCGGAGCCTCTCTTCCAGGATAAAGGGTTTAATATCTTGTTGGCTCATCCTCGGGGTGTTGTGAGTAGAAGGCGCAGAGAAAATGGGAGAAAATGAGAGAAAAGGAAAGATGTGGGAAAACTCCCGCCCAAGCTCTCTATATTAAATGCAGAATGAAAAAGTTGTCTTTACAATGAGTACACATACAGGCTTGCTGGCCCTAAATCATTAAAGTATAAATACATGGAATACCACCTTACATGAAGGGTTTTTAAGGAAGAAATCACAAAAAATGTCAAGCAGTGTTGGTAAAATGTTGAAGCAGGTTGCGAAAATTTGCAACTTGCAAAGGAAAGAAGCGGGAAAACTCCCGCCTAGGCTCTCTGTATTAAATGCGGGAATGAAAAGTTGTCTTTCACGATTGATGCGCATGAGCTTATATGGCCCAGAATCAAACAATTACAAATGCATGGAATACTGCTATTGCATCTTGGGGTATTTTAGGAAAATAGCAAAAAAGGTCGACGGAGATTCGGTCAAAAGTAGTGACGGGTTCTTGAAAGTCATAACCTGAGTGCTGCAAAATTGACCAGTTTGTGAAATTTTCGCAACCACATATTTCTCGAGTTGCCCGTTTTCTTCTGTTTTACTCCTCTTTCCTCACGGTTTTACGATCTATGATATTGAGTTCAACTCGATTCTTCGTGCTTGAGTTATTTCGATAATTTTTAGCGAATTAGCTTCAACTAAAAATAATACAAAATGCGATCAGTGATATAGTGGGTTCCTTAATGTGCAAATCAGTTAATTAAAGTTGATTAGTACACAAAGTGATTAACCACGTCTCATGAAGTTAAATAGCCTTATTTGGGCACTAATCAGCAGTGATTAATGTAGGGATGGATATTCAATAAAAAATAGTATAAACGTAATTCCAATATTAGGAATAAAATCAATCCATCGGTTTTAGCATCGGTGACATCAAAACCCTAGAATCTTAATTAAAACATCTCGAGAGAATACAAGGAAAATAAAAGAAATAGAAAGAGAGAAAACTCGGGTTGTGGATAGGTTGTCGTCGTCTTCACAATCTCTTGTCAAAGCTCGCCTCCAACAATCGTCTCCAATCCTGAGACTTCTCCCTAGGAGCATTAGGGTGTCTCCACCGCCGAAGAACCCCTCTCTTCAGTCCTCTCCCATCATCTCTCCTTGTGTTATATGATCCCTAGGTTAGATGATCAAAGGTCACTCACGCCTCCTCTTTATCATCCTTGTATAGCTAGGGCTTCCTTTTGGTAGATGTGTGATGGGCTACATGGATGGGCCTCAAAGACATTAAGGCTTGAGGAATGGCTCCTAAGCATGAGTTTTTGACATTAAGGCTTGAGATTGATGCCTAGGCATGAGTTTTTGACACAAGGCTTGAGTTTGATGCCTGGACATTAGTTTGGCATGTAGGATGACACCTAGGCATCAAATTGAGCTTGGGATGACTCCTAAGCGTCATCTTATGCTGTAGTTGGCGCCTAGGAGCTAGATTTGGCTCTAGTTGGTGCCTAGGTGCCATGACCCAGCTCTGATTTCGCCTAGTACCAGATTGTGGATTAGCGAGTTAAGGTGTAGTTTGGCTCTGGACCAGTGCTAGGGGTGCGGAGGCCTTCCCCATGAGAGCTACCTTCGAGCACCTTTAGTGCGGTTTTGGCTCACCTTGTTTCATCTTCTAAAATATGCACAATTTGGGTACTCATTGTCATTCTTTATGCATACAACCTCATTTTTAAAGTCTTTCATCTCATTCTCCATTATTAACCATCCAAATGCTTACCTGATAAAAAACAAACCAAACAGGACATTAGAACACTTGTGTATACGATAAAACCATGCTAAAAACTAACCAAAATCTGGGGATAAAATGAGTATCAAGTATGCTCATAAAAAAGCAACCCTACACATGATTTCTAGGGTTGTTGACTGTTAGAGGTTGAAGTTTCTTTGCACGGCTGTCCCAGGCAGATCACGAGTATAACATCCTTCATTCCTTCATTACTCCTTTAATGTTTTACATTAGAGTTTACTTTATTTTAGATTTATTATGTTTTTTAGTTTTTTTGTTTTCTAGGGCTGAGTAGAGCCTTGGGGTATAGACCTATTAGGGTTAGGATTATGTAACCTTTGACACAATAGTAAATATATATTTTGATGTTTTTCGTTTCTATCTTATCTTATGATTTCTTGATCACCTTTGCATGTTTCACGGTGAGCTTGAGAATGAGAAGAGATGGGAAATGGGATCGGACGTTAGACCATGTGATGACCATAAATGAGAGATTCTTATGGTTCACATGTAGTGCGTTGATTAATATACCTGATGCTTCTGAGACCCGAGGGCTTGAGGTGAGAAGAAATATGTAGGAGTCTCGAGGATAGGTTATTGGTACTTGAAGTGTACCAATGATAGGTTGACCTAATTGACCTTGAAATATAACTATGGGATTTAAGTTTCACCAAACGAACTAGGGATTATCATAGTGAACTCAAAACCATAGTTTATCTCCATAGTTAATCATTTTGCATAATTAGGTTAATTAAGTAAAATCTGTCGTATATAGTAATCCCGAACATTATTAGGGTTAGACTAGGTTGGCTAATGATAAGATTTATTTCCTTGTGGCTGACATCTTGTACTTCATTGAGTCCACTCTACATTACTTATGCAATCTGTATACTTACCAATGAAACTATGTATAAAATGCACAAAAAAAGGCCTTGGGGTTCCCTTTATTAGGGATCACTTCTAAGGTAACTTGAGCAATTCACAGGAATACCATGGATTAGGTGAATGGGGATTCAACATATAGTTGATCTCTAAACCTCGATAGATGGTCCTCTATTAGATTTGGATTAGAGCAGTTTCTAAGTGTATGGTGAACAACTTTCACCATTTAAAATAATGTTGTAGGCTCTGTAGGTTGCATTTAGATCACGAAAGGAGATAATTATTCATTGGCGGTGAGTGAAGGATAGAGTAATGATAATCCGCGTATCTCTGATTACCAAGTGTCAAGCAAAATATATGACCTATAATAGGAAATCCTTCAAAGGGATTTTTAGAGGAGTCCCAATAGCTATATAGATGCATTGGGATTAACCACTAGATGTAATACACTCGTCCTAAACAAGTTCAACTAATTAAAGCACTCACCTTTTAGATTAAGATAGATTTTCCTTCATTACCTTTGGATGTGAGCCCTAAATCCTCATCTACCCAAGAAAGGGGTTATTCACGCATGATGGGGTTGGAAACAACCATGTCATATATAGAAATCCCAACCATTCCAAAAACAAAATAAAAGAAAAATGCAAGTTTTATTGAAGGGTTGAAAGAAAATATAAAAAGTGTCGTAAGCCATGGTTGATCCAAGTTAATCCAAAATTTATTCACTTTTCTTGCCCTAGCCTCTATATAAAAGGATAAAATACATCTTTGGAGCTGACATGTTATAAGATCCACATACCATTTACATATCGAAAATAGGGTTAAAAATGGGAAGAAATTGAGGAAAAGACAAAGCCCAAATGTCTGGGCATTTTTTGCTTCGCTGGGTAAGCGAAAACAAAAATTTGTGAAGTTGCTCTGCCTCTTTTAGTGAATCTTGAAATTACTCATTTTGGAAGAGAGGTTAAGCTCTGCCCTTTATAATAATAATAATAATTAACTACTATTTAAAAGACATATAGTGAAAAATATAAAAATGCGTTCTTTTCTTTTTTGCTTGTATGAAATAGAGGAGAATAAGTTCCTACAAATGTAAATGATTGGATAGATATAAGAAAACATGTCAAATGACAAAAATTGTGTTGAAAAATGTAGGTAGTGTAAATAATAAAATATATGAAATTTATTTGTTCAAATACGATGGAGTTCACATTAGAACCATCTGAAATAGGTTAATACAAGTTGACCTTAATTATATTTGAAAAGTTAAGAAAATTATGAGCACTAATATTTAAAATATAAAATCCTCAAATATGGTGAATGAAGCTTCCATTTTAATGATAACCACTCAAAAAGAGCATTTTTACACACTAAATTATTTCATATTAAACCAGTTTTGTGCTGGTTGTCATACTTAACCGATTATGTTCATTGTCAAGTCTCTAACCTCGTAACTAATGTTTTTCGAGTTTTGGTGTGTTTATAAACATTATAGGTGCTTTTGGCCCTTGGAAAGGATAGAGTCAAGTGAAAGTCTTCTTGGGATCTCTAGTTCAACCTTTGAAACTCGGGGAAAGAAATTCGGATGAGTTGGAAGCCTTTGAAGCATGATTGGGCCGAAGAGATAAGGTTGGGAGAAACATTACATTGAAATTTCACTCTACATGAGGTAGGCAAAATTTACTCTCTTAGAAAGGAGATGAAACCTTGGTCAAATTTCACTTTAACTCTATCTTGAGCAAAAATGCCCAAATTCGTCCAATAAGGAATGCTTTTTATTCTAATCCGGTGATTAAGCCTTATTTTTCATATGTAAAAGGTTTGTATCATTGTAACTTACCTTAAAGGCCCCCAAGATGTAATTTCATCCCTTATTTACAACTAAGGTTGATCAAAATAAATTTATCATTGTCATTCATTTAATCCATTGTAGGACATTGTTCTTCAAGCTTTCAATAAAATTTCTAATTTTTATTTCATTCTTTGTCTATGCTTTGGATGTCTTCACACATTATGGATGCATAAAACACCACCATGAGTGAGTAGACCCTCCAATCTCGGTGTTTAGTCAGATCGAGCCTCCACGATGATCTTAAAGGGATAAAATGGGCTTAATAACAAAGTTATTAATTATTTTCTAATTGAATGCCTTTGGTCATGTTCCCTTGATTTGGCCACCAAGAGATGGTGGCTAGAGACTAGGACCCTCGAGCTTCTTGGAAGGTTTCTCACCTTAGACCATTTAGTTCTTTTGATACTTAGGAAATTCAATAGGTATGTCGGATAGTTGTTGAACTAATCCTTCAAATCCGTCATGCCGCAGTAGATTATTTCTTGGCCGAGTGCGAAAGAGCCTAAGTGAGACCCTGCAAGCCACCTTCACATGGTTGCAGATCTATCTAACCATAGAACTTGTAATCTAAAATCAAATAAGAGGATCACCTTAATTGTGAGTGGATATAGAGTTTGTCTCATCATTCACTAATTTTGAGACAGAGTACCCTTAAATCATCATTGGTGAGCAAGTCAGGAGTCTTTAATTGTGTGAAATTAATTCTTTTAATCCAACATACACTCTCAACCCCATATTTTTATAAAATCGTTTTAAAGACTTAGGATAAAACAAAGCTAGAACCCACAAAGTTACATTATCAGCAAGAAAATCCATATCGGTGGATAATCCACAGAAACCTTATACCTACAAGTAGCTTTGACTACCCTAGGTTTGTAATAGGAATATAAATTTTATGATTTCCCACATACCTACACATTACTTACGTGTGCAATGAATCGGTTGAGTACATGGAAGTCCATTCAATCTTGTTTCTTACAAAAAAAAAAGTATTATCATACAAATTTTAGCCATTCATAGAAAATATGAGATCTTTTGCAATAAACCATAAAACCATTATGGATCTAAGTAGGAAAATAGAAAAAATAATTATATAATCATAAATAATAAACACACTTATATATATGGAAATATAAAGCTAGCTTTATTTAAAACCAAACTAAAGGTATACATTGACTCCACGTAATTTCATTACCACATCTACAAAAAAGGCTAAAATAGAAAGCACATTGCCAATGTCTGATTTAATTGTGTTTGAAAAACTTAAAATATGGACTTTAGGAAAGATAACATAGGACTAAATATTCTTCAACTCATTGAGCCTGACCAGGTGACTTTTCAGCATTGAAGGCTTCACAGCAAACGTGGAGACGAGGAACTTCAGAGGCTTGTATCTTTGAATCCACAGTTCTGAGATGTCACTCAAGCTATCATGCATGTAACACCCATTGAGCGGAGTTGTAGTTGCCTATCAAAGTATTAGTTTGAGATCACATAGAAGTGGATAAGGTAGTATAATGTATATAATTTGAGTGATTATTTCATAGAAACATTAGGCGGTGGGTTCATAAGAAGTAATACTTTTTTTCTAAATTAGAACATAAAATTAGGTCAGAAATTTTGTTTTTAAGTGTTTTTAAACAACAATAAGATGATGCTCTCCTACCTCTTGAGGATAGCACCATTTTCATCTTTACTTTTTTCATATATTTTATTACACATTCTTCGACAAACAATTCAAAACATATTTTTAAGAACTTACTTCAATTCCATCCATAATAGGCATTTTGAGATCTGTAAGGATGAGATCAAAGATAGCTGAGAGGAATAGGTCAGCAGCTTCTTTTACATTTCTTTGCAAGTTGGACTTGAGTTCGAATTTAGTCATCATTACCTTATGGATTTTTGAATGAAGATCATCCTCTACAATGAAGCAGAATCTTCTTTTCGGTATGATGATTTTCATGGTCTTTGGGGTTGATGTGACATTTCCAATCCCATTTTCCTGCATGGACAAACCAATTGTACACACAATCTTAGTATAGAAAACTTATTGTTTTTGTAGAAATAAATACAATAATTTCTACACAAAATATACATAAATCTCTTAAAGTGGATAGAAAAGTAATGAAATAATCATGTTAAGCTCTTTAATAAATAAATAAAAATTATAATCATGGTACCAACTTGAAAAAACTCAATATTCATGCATTAAATCAAAGGAGTGAAATTATGATGACATGAATCAAAACCTGAAAAATTTATAACAAGAATAGAAGTGGAACAAAACTTAAGATGTCTCCTTATTAGTAAAAACCAAATTTATCACCTGAATTTCTTGGCAAAGACAACACTTACCATAAGGAAGAGTTTGAATGAACAATGAAACTAATTTTCTTTGTGCTCAAAATCAGTGCTTGAGGTTTAATATATAGGGGATGAAAAGAGATCCTCAGGATATATTTAAGACAAAATCCTCTAAGATACGCAATTTGTCATTTAGCTTCGCTTGGTTTTACTTGAAATTAGACCAAAAAATAAAATCCACTATATTGATGATTTTCCTTGTTTAGTTAATCAACTTAGGAACAAGAAAATCTAGAGAATCCCATTTTTAAAAAGGTGCTTGCTTCGTTCTTATTCGTATCTTTAGATTATTCCCAGCGTAGAATTAAGGTTGTCTAGCATTTATGTCTGTGGGAATCCACAGGTGCGTCTCAAATTAGTGCAATTTTGTTGATCCTTGAACTATTCTCCACAAAATTATTAATTTAAAAAGGAAATTATGGGGTTGTGTTTGTCTGATTGAATGATTGATTGATTTGAGTATTTTAAAATAGAAAGACGATTACTGGGATTCTTAGGTTTCCACTCACTTATCACGTAATTCCCACCTCTTGTTTTACAGTCTCATCTAGGAGCCATTGATAAATGGTCTTCGATGGAAGATTAATCCTTAAATGCTCTTTCGAAGAAAGTAGTTGAGTGATGTTAAACACTTGTTCCCGATTAATTGAGACTCTTAGCTTGCATTTATAATCAAGCACAACATGTCTGCAGGATCTCGTTCACCGCGTTGTCAGGATGCCCAACTAAAGGATTTTACACAATTTCTACAAGCCGAATAACATCACACAATCCATTGAGGTATAAGGAATTAGAGGGAATTTACGCCAGTCGGGTGAGTTTCCACCAAGTCTAGAGAACTGACATAGAAGTTTAAGAACTCCATGGAAGTATAAAATTAATTCAAAATTGAAGGGAATTTATTCATAAGAGGAACTTTGAAAATCAGAGAATTCAATTGCAAAACCTAAGGATGAAAATATAAAATACTGAGAATGAAAAATGAAGTCTGAGTTCCTACTGAAAGATTACATGTGCTTGAAATCAGAAAGTTCCAGAAAAATAAAGTCTTTAACCTAATCAACAAATCTTCCCTTCAAACTATGGAGAGGAACCCTTCTCCTATGAAAACCTAACCTTAGTAATCAAAAGCTGCTTTCTCCTTGTATCCTCTGGCTTTTATACCCCTCTCCAATGTGATCTCGCATTAAGGGTTGATTGACAAGTGTGCCCTTGCGTTAGGGTTGAATTCCTACTCAATTCCCGTAATTCTCACACAGGTGTACCGGTACATGTTAGAGGTGTACAGGTACACTTTGGCCACTGTCACTTTTCTGCATGGGTGTACCGGTACACGTTGAAGGTGTATCGGTACACTTTGCTCATTGCCACTTTTCTGCATGGGTGTACCGGTACACGTTGAAGGTGTACCGGTACACCTTAGCCACTGCCACTTTTCCATCATTGTTGCAGTTCCCGAAACTTCACCAATCGGTTGCCAACATCCTCAATGATCCATATTTGCTTCCGGGGCATAAATCTTTGTCTGATTATGCGTAGACCTGAATGACTGCCTGAGTCAAAAAAAAACAAGCAATTAAAAGTACCTATCCTCATACAAAATGTGGACAAAGTGTGACTTGAATGTGCTAGGATGCTATAATTCTTTGTAATTGTACTCATCACCCCCGACTGCGTCTTGCTAGTCCACAGCAAGATTTGAATAGAATACCGGTACGGATATGATTTCCATGATGGCTTAGTACAGTTAAGTTTTGCAAGTTCCTCGAAATGGCAATTATGAAACATAATACTTCACCTACTTTAATATGCACCGGTATGATTCATTTAGAACTAAACCACAGTCTTAAGCAATGAACATAGCAAACAAAGGCAACCGCAATCGGTATTGAATAAGGGATCATGGAATTGAGGAAAAGAAAAGTGGTCATGCAGATATTTGAACTGAAATAATCGATATTATGGGAGCAAACATTTGACACAAACACACAACTACTATGCATAAAGTCAAAAGAAACATTAGACACAACTGGAATAAAAAAGGTCTTAAAGGTTTGTAATGGCCAGTAAGTACCTTGAAAAGGAGTAAAATGAACAAAATGGGTGTTAGCATAACACTTAGTAAGTGCACACTACCGATTGCCAACACCACCCTAATCTAGCCTAAAAACTACTACACAGCGTCCTCCTCATCATCTGCAGAAGAAAATGCATCCTCATCGACGCAGTCATCAGCTCCTCTGAATCTCCTCCAGTCGGGGAGAAGTAGCGCTCTGCTGTCATGAGACTCTCTGGGAAGATATGACTCTCGAGCCTAGCGAGCCTACGGTCAAGCTGCTTTTGTTTCCCCAAAATGCATTTGAACCACCCTTTTATTCGACGCTCCATTCTCTTCAATGGGGATGTGCTTATAAGTGCGAGTCTTCTTTGACAGATGAAGGGACCAGGGATAAATCTTGGAGATTTGTGAGGCTGGGGTCTCGTAGATCTTGACTCGACTCTTGGCCTCATTTTGTTTTGTAATAGGCCCCCCCGACCTAAAGGCACCCTCTTTTCATAGTAGCTCCCCTCGTTCACTTGGCTTCTACAAGACTCACAAGCCGATGGAATGGAATATGTCTACTTTCATGCGAGAACTGCAGGAAGTCCCTCATCACACACTATATGATCAAAGCATAATCATAAGTTTCCGATCATAACCTCATATAAGAAACCGAATTTGTTCTCCACGGGGATTTCTACGTCTCTTAGGTCCGATTCTATCATGAATAATCTTATTCATCAATGCATATTCCGGCTTGAGCTTCCCTGGTACAAATTCTTTACGCACAAAACCATTCATGGTCACCAGGTGAGTGCACATAGTCTCAGCGAACAACTGGGCATCGAAATAAGTGATAGCCCTAAGTGGGTAAAGTCGGTCTGAGGCAGCCGGGTGGACATACTGTATGGACTGAGCTATCGAATAAGGGGTAATCTGTAACTGCTTACCCATCACCGTGGTCTCTAGTAAGGTCTCGGCCCGCTGATTTTCGTTCATATTGGTATAAAACTCCCGAACTACAAGAGGTAACATCCCCGAACCCCGTGCATACGAACTCGTATATTCTCGTTTCAAATAACTCCCCCCGATGGGATGAGAGTACGTAAATGTTCCAACTTCACGCCTCCCGCAGTTGAAATCCCCCGTTTCGCTATCGACCGGGCCCCATTTTTCCCCGCTGATCTCGTAACCCCCAGCAAACATAGCCTCTATTTCATCATCATCATCATCGCTATGCCCCCATTCCCGGTCCGAATCTGGACAAGGAGTCCAACCGGTTTCGTGCCAAACCAGATACCGGGACTCTTTTTTTTTTTTTTTCGTGAGCTTAACTTTATACCTCAGGTATACAAATAATTTTTGTAATAACCAAAAGTCATTCATATACAAAGGATTTACTTCACCTGAGTGGTATCCATTGTAATCTCTACACATATGCTAAGTCCCAATTACTTATACAATTACTTATACATGTACATATCTAATACAAACATCAGATTATGGAAAACAGTGCCGGTGAGCACCTATCTCTGAGATGGCCCGCATCACGGTGTGGAATGTCCCGTCCTCTTATCTCCTCTTCGCACTCCACTGATTGAATGACCGTGCTAAGCTTTACGCTTTAGTGGGAACATATAGACAAGAATTCCACTACAACAATAATCACGCCACTATCTTTTACATTTACTTATGCATATAACGAAGCCTATTCTTATGTGACTTCTCTAACTCATCTCCATATTATACATGTATATTTTATTCTTTCGATTCCTTATCATTATCTTGTTCATATTACTTTCCGTGTCATGTATTTTGCAGGTTGTAACTCATATCTACAACAAATATGTATGATAGATCAAATCATATTCAAAGTAAACTTATACGTATACAATGGCAATCTTAACAAATCAAATCATATCAATTTCATACAGGTTCAAATCAGACTAATACCAATACATATTAGACTCTTTATCACTATCACGACCGAAGCCATTAATCAACTCCCTTTAGAAATTACATTTCGTGATCTGGGATGCCCGTTAAATCATTTTAGTTTTCGTTTTATAAATTTTCATTTTCAAAAGTGTCGCGACCCGAATCCCCTACTTGACCCGATTGGCGGATCCAAGCTGGAGCCCGGTTTACTCCGACGTTTTCAATCAAAACATTTATTTTGTCTTATTAAAATTTTCTTTTCAAAAGTGTCGCGACCCAAATCCTCGACTCGACCCGGTTGGCGGATCCAAGTCGGAGCCCGCCATTCGACATTTTCAATTATCTTTCCAAAACATTTGATTATGTTATTCCATTTTAGACTTTTAATTACGCGAAAGCACTTCTTTTCGGGCAATCCCATAAACACTTATAATTTCAAAAGACCCTTAACATTTACATTCAACAAAATGCATTTACAAAATGATGCCTTTTACTATGTCCGTGTAATGTAAAAGATACTTTTAAACAATACAATTTTAATGTCATTTTTCGCTATCTACTTGTGATTTCATATATAGCTATAGAAGTCGCCATTCACGACGTGATTCACTTGGGAATCCTACCCTGCTTGTCATTCAGTAGCAATGATTTCACACTCAATTATTACCGTCTCACATATGGTTATAGAGGTTGACATTCATTTACGTATTCACTTGGGGAATCTTTACTGCTTGTCATTCAAGAGCAATGTGATTTCACAAATAATTATTATCGCCTCACATATGGCTATAGAAGTCGACATTCACGACAGATTCACTTGGTGAATCCTGCCCTGTTTGTCATTCATTAGCAATGTGATTTCGCATTCAATTATTATCGTCTCACATATGGCTATAGAAGTCGACATTCACGACAGATTCAGTTGGTGAATCCTGTCCTGTCTGTCATTCATTAGCAATGTGATTTCGCATTAGACAAATACGGTTACCTTCCTGACGAATTCAATTGGTGAATCCCGTCATGTCGGTCATTCAATGATACATTTCAAATCAATTTACTTTATGCGCATTTCGCTATCGCTCAAATACATGCACATGCATGCATACGTGTGACGTATACTCGAATAACAATCATTCAAATCAATATATATATATATATATATATATACTTATATATATATATTTTTCAATTAGCATTCATAAATCGATCACAATCGTGATTTTTTGTCTTCATATCATCATGTGGGCGATAAACATTTCAAATAACAATCATTCAAATCAATATATATATGCTTATATATATATATATATTTCACAATTAGCATTCATAACCGATCACAATCACATTTCAATTCCAATATCACTTTCGTATTATCTTTTCAAAGATATACTCAATCTATGTACACATTTCATATACTCATTTACGTATACTCATTTATATACTCATTCACGTATACTTATTTATGTATACTCATTCATGTGAGCCCACTCACGATACTCATTCCTATACTCATTCATGTGTACTTCATTCATATGCTCATTTACGTATAATTGCTTCATTTGTTATCATTTTCTCAA
This sequence comes from Tetrastigma voinierianum, assembly GCA_016808115.1. Classification (NCBI taxonomy): domain Eukaryota; kingdom Viridiplantae; phylum Streptophyta; class Magnoliopsida; order Vitales; family Vitaceae; genus Tetrastigma; species Tetrastigma voinierianum. The sequence goes on along the minus strand of JAEQBH010006347.1, from coordinate 245,043 downwards.
GTTATATGTGATAATAATAATATATCACTTAACCACATTATGTGTTCATGACATATTGCCTCGCATGTTCACAATCATGTTTCAATCCGTTTTCATTTTCATTTTCCATAATCATTTTCATGTTTCATGAACACATCTTTACATTTTTCATTTTCTATTTTCCTTGTTTCCATGCCTATTACATATGGCACTTCATATTTTGTGAAGTATGATGTATGTGAATCACACCTCATTCATATATTCTTATTCCTCTATGTATCTACTTTACTTAGGAAGTGGAATTAATCCAATCGGATCATCCCAACTAAAGTTATGGCATTTTCATGCCAAACTAGTCGGTTTACCCGGATTACACTAGAACAGTTTGTATTACTAATTTTTCCGGGATCCTAACTTCATGTTTGACTCTATGTCATTGTATTCTTTTAAATATAAGGTGCTAAGGGTTCTATTCCAACTGGAATCACCCAATTCGGAGCACCAAAACTCAAGTTACGTCCGAAACAACCCGGACTACTCTATGTTCAAAGCTGGAACCAGAATTTGGCTTGCACATGGCCCCACTTTGAGTGAATTTTTAGGCCACTTAGGACCAGAATTTGGCGATTCCTATTCTTTAAGTTTTGTTCTCCTTGAAGTCTATTTTATGTAGCCACTTGAATAACTCAAATCGGATAAGAATTGAGCATGTTATGGCAAAAATACGAAAACTGGTCGAAACTGGGAAAGCATAACAGGGTGTACCGATGTCATCTAACATGTACCGGTACATGTTGGCCAAAAACGACCAGAACACAATGTGTACCGGTACATGTTCAGCGGTACCGATACAGGACCCGAAAGTGCCCAAAATGTGTATTTTTGTTCCATATTTCCATATTTTGATACCCAATCACTCTACTCTTCAAACACACATCAAAAAACACTTAATTCACCTTGTAATCTCCTTTCTATTCAATTCATCTTTCTTAATTTCATATGTTTCTTCAAAATTCTTCATGAATTTCTTCCAAAACCCTTCAATATGGGTTATGACCCATCCTCAAACAAAACATGAATATTAATTAGGATTACTCTAAACCCTAACTCATTACTTACACTCAACCATGAATCCATCCCCTCAGCTGAAGCTGATTCCATAACCATCTTGTGCCATATGTGGGATTTTACCCACCTTACTTTCCCAAATTTTGGGTTAAGATGAAACCCTAGCAAACCCTAGGTTTGAGCAAGATAATCATCATACAAACCTGAAAGATCCATGCCAAAATCTCATAGAATCTCATAATCAAGGTGAGTTTCCATACTCTTGTTGGCTTGATCTTGGCCCTCCATCTTCTTCCTCTTCCTCTTCTCTTCTCCTCCTCCTTCACGTTTTTTTCTCCTCCCCCAAATGAGACCAACTTTGGTCTTTTAAACCTATGTTTGCTAAGGCCTTGTTTCGCTCCTCCAAAACCCATTTTGGGTTAAGTTTCATTAATTGCTTTTAAGCCTTCCAACTCTTGGCTATTTGTATTCCAAGTTTCCTTTATTTCATTTTGGCCTCAAACTCATCAATTCATGTCTTTTAGGCCCCTTTTTGGACAAATTACAATTTTGTCCTTAAGTTTTGTAACTTTCCGGGTCTCTCGTTTCTATATTTCGCATTTAACTCACAAAACAGTTAAATTATGCTTACAAAATACCCTAAACATGTCGAAAACGACTAGGGTATATTTTGGGGTGTTACAATCACTCTCTGACACTTCCTCACTCTCTGAAGATGACACTATTTGCTTTCCCTTGCCCTTTTTTACTGGCTGTGAGGAGTCAGATTTCCTTTTCTTCACGGCCCGCTCCATAGAGGAGCTAGGCTCTTTTCCCTTCCCAATATTCTTGGATCGTGCCATAGCTATGGCAAGGATGGCAATGATGGCACAGGTGGCCCACACATATAAAACAAAGTCCTAAAAGCCTATTTCCAGAAGTACCGGGCTGACCCTGTGCAGATCAAATAAAAATTTTCTCCCCATGACATCAGCCGAAACCCCAAACCACCAAGTAAAGAAAACCACTAACCAAAACCAACCAAACAAGTCCATATATAATAGTGAATGGCACAAAAATGCTCTCAAGGGTTCACAAGAGGCTTACCACGTCCGTACGATGAATGCGGAATGATCCGCCCGCAGGATGATACACCGACGAGAGTAGGAAACTTGAGGTCATGGTGTGGAGAAAGCAAAAGGGTTAGGGGTCGGTTTGTTTAGAGAATGGATGGGTTGTATATCAAAGGATTACAAAAATTTGGGGTTAAAAACCCTTTTTTTCCATTAAATCGTAGTGCCGCATGTACCTAAGACACGCACGGTGTACCTAAGACACTTTGCCCACGCCTCTTGAAGGGTGTACCTGCATATGCTTAGGGTGTACCGGTACACTTGTTCCAATTTGGCAATATATTTTTCTCTCTTTTTTTTTTTTTTATATTTGCAAATTGGGAATAGTGGTGCCGATGTAAAATCCGTCCTTGTCGAATGCCTTCCATCCTGGGTTTCACTGCATGCTCACCTTTCCTTCTGCTAATTTTCTATTCAAACTGACTGTATTCACGGAGTTGGTCACTGTAGTTCCTTCTTTGGATACTTTCAATTTTTCCATGGAGTCCACTGCTTTTCCAATGATCAAGGTTCCTAAGGTTCGAACTAATTTGGCAACTTAAAGCTCAAAATAGGTGCAAGGGGTGAGACAATACGAGTTCGCAAGTGTACATAGAAATGATGGCCTCTAATCATTTTCCAGTTATGCAAGATGTTCCTCTAAGACTATGATGCATGTAGTTAACATGACATGCAAAATTGATGCACAATTGGGAGCACAAACAGGCAAGACAGAGTATGAATAGAAGGCAGTGGTTCGTGTAAGGGATTAGGGCAAAATGCAAGGAGATATAGTCCAAAAGATGAATATAACGATTTTTGTGCATGCTGGTTGGAGTGTGCATGCATTGAGATGATGTGGAGTGTGTATGAAATCATGCGGCTATATACATTGCAGGTCAAGTATTATACTTAAAAGAGCCACAATTCGAAAAAATTTGCCATACACTAAACATGTAACAAGCGCATAGTTAAGTTCAACCAGTGTATACCTACCCCCACAACAGAATCACGCATTGTCCTCAATGCTGAGAAACCAAGGGTACCCCCGCAACAGAATGAGAGGCAACAAAGAAACTAGGACCCCTAATAATTTTTTATTTTTATATTTTATGGAAAAGCAAATGAAATAGAGACACTAGAAATAAAATGCAAGAACGAAAACAAAAACAGATAGTAACAGATATCACAAAGCCAGAAGAACTAGCTGGCTTAGTGAATTGATGGCTGTGATCACTACCATCATTCTGAAGATCGTTCTGAGAACGATTTGTGGCTGCTTGAACTGTCACTTAAGACTACCATATCCGGATTAATCTCCACTACCCGTATGGATAAATCCTACTTTAACGATGAATGGGCCACCCAACGAGAGCGCTTTGGATATAAGTGCAACTGAGCTGCATACAGCATTTCGTTTGGTTCGAACGTTTTCCAGGCAATAGTTTTGTCATGAACAATCCTTGAGCGCTTCTTTGTAAATTTGAGCTTTCATACTTACTCCCACAGAATTCATCAAGCTCATTTAGTCAGCAGCGTTGCTTAATTCGCTTTGAGTTAGATCGTAATTGCAGTTCTAATAGCCCAAGAGCTCGATGTTCCATTTCTAATTAGTTATGACAAGCTCGCTTATAAAACAATGCATAGTGGAGGACATTACCAAGAACAGCTTTTGAAGGCACGTGAGCCCCAAAGAGCACCAGTAGTGTTTCCGGAGTGACCAATCTTGCGATTTGGGGCAAACTCGTTTTTTCCAAAATATGTTTTATCTCCCTATTAGCTAGTTCAGCCTTGACCATCGGTCTCAGGCAGGCGTCGTCGAAACTTTGCGGGGTGACTCCATATTTTTAACAGATTTTCAAAAGATCAATACAAAGTGAGTCCACCATCACTAATAATTGCACGAGGTATTCAAAAACGAGAAAAAATGTGTTCCTTTATAAATTTCAAAACAACCTTATGGTCATTGGTTCTCGTCGGAATAGCCTCAACCCATTTAGACACATAATCAACAGATAACAGAATGTATAAGTACCCACAAGAAGGAGGGAACGGTCCCATGAAATCTATACCCCAACAGTAAAAAATTTCAATGATTAAGATGGGGGTAAGAGGCATCATGTTTCGTTTTGTGACCCCACCTAGTTGTTGGCATTGAGCACACGTTTTGCAAAATTCGAAACAATCTTTAAATAAGGTAGGCCAGTAAAAACCAAATTTCAGAAAATCTTGGTCTCTGTTTTTCTTGTGAAATGCCCTCCACAAGCTCTTAATGGCAAAAGGTTAGGATCCCGACCGCTTCATCATCAAGGCCACATCTTCTCATTAATTGGCTCCGGGACAAGATTTAAATAGATATGGATCACAAAGTAATATTTCTTAATATCCGCCAAAATTTCTTTTCTCGTTGAGAAGTCCATCAGGTTAGAATTGACCGCTGACTAGGTAGTTTACAATGCCAGCATACCATGGCACGAACAAGAGCAAAAAGTTGCTCATCCGAAAATCGTCGCCTACGGGTATGCTAAGTGAGAATCGATTCGAACTAATCGAGATAAAATGGTCACTTACTACATTCTCGAATTTCTTTTATCTTTAATGGTCAGATCAATTCGACTACGCAGGAATCCACCTAGTTAACCGAGGCTTGGTATCCTGCTTAGAGAGCAGGTACTTCAGTGCTGCATGATCTATGAAGATGGTCACAGGAGAGCCTACAATGTATGACCTGAACTTTTCTAGGGCAAAGACGACAGCTAAAAACTCTTTTCCGTGGTCAGGTAGCTCGCTTCGAAAGCGGAGCTCCAGTGTCTTGCTGGCATAATAGATTACAAAAGCCTTTTTGTCTTCCCTTTGTCCTAAAACAGCCCCTATAGCATAATCACTAGCTGGCCACACATGATCTCAAACCAAGGTCCTGAATTAGGAGACCGCATGATATAGAGGTGACACTAACATAGCGCTCAGCTTAACAAAAGCGTCTTCACAAGCCTGTGACCATGCAAAAGGGACATCTTTAGCAAGCAAGGTACATAAGGGACGAGTTATAGCGCTAAAATCTTTTATAAATCTTTTGTAAAATCCAGCATGTCCCAAAAATGATCTGATATCTTGAACACACTTAGGAGTAGGTAAATTGGAGATCAACTCGACTTTGGCCTTATCAACTTCAATTCCAGTTTTTGACACTATATGGCCTAAGACAATTCCTTGTGTCACCATGAAATTGCACTTTTCCCAATTTAACACAAGGTTTTTCTCTCTTGATATCTCCAAACCTTACGTAGATTCTCTAGACAAATAAGAGTCACCAAAACTCGAAATCATCCATGAAGATTTCCTGCATCGATTTCTATCATATCACTGAAAATTCCCATCATGCACCGCTGGAAAGTTCCTGTGCATTACATAATCCAAAGGGCATTTTCCTAAAGGCAAGTAAAGTACCAAAGGGACGCTTGAATGTATTTTTCAATTTCCAAAGTTATCTCAATTTGATTATAACCTCGAAAATTCGGCTAAGAAAACAATAAAATCTCATGCCCCAAACTCTCTCTAACATTTGATCCCCTGCAGAAAGCCTTATAATCTATGCACACCCCTCCAACCCGAAGTGACATGAGTAGGGAATAAGCTCATTATTTTCATTGGCGACCACAAAGTGACTCCGGATTTTTAGAACTATCAGGTTTGGCTAACCCACTCACAATCAAGTAATGGTAAATAACACCTACATCCAAGAGTTTTAAACTCTTCTTTACCACTTCTTCTGGGCGATTAGGGTTTAGTCACCAGGGCTGCCTAGAGGGTTTAACATCCCCTTCTAAATGAATTCTATGTGTGCAGATCAAGGGGCTAATTCCTTTAATATATGCAATTGTCCATCCTAGAGCAGTTATGTGGGTTCTCAATATCTCCAAAAGTTGATTTTCTTGATCCTTCCCTAATGAAGAAGATATGATTACTGGAAAAGTTTCTTCTGCCCCTAAGAAGGCATATTTGAGGTGTGATGGTAAGGGTTTCAACTCAAGCTTAGGTGGCTTCTCTTAAGAAGGCAATGCCTCATTCTCTTTGCGGCAGCTGTCTAAATTTGTGACTCAACTGCATTCACTTCCAGTACTCCTTTGTGTTCAATTATGGAGTGTAGAAACTCCGATTCTAATGTGGTCATTTCCTCATCCCAACTCGGGCTTACCAAACATGACGTAAGAGGATCATCATGTAAGACATTGTCTAAATATTTATGTACCACAGAATCAACCATGTTAACCTCACACAGTTCATCTTCATCTCCCATCCCCTTGATAACATTAAAGATATTCAGATTGACAGTCATGTTACCAAATGATAGTGTCATTAGGCCTCCCCTACAGTGTATAATAGCATTAGCAGTTGCCAAGAATGGTCTACCAAGAGTCACTGGGAACTGAGTTCCTTGGTTTATCACAGTCGAAAGTGTCAAGCACAACAAAATCCACGGGGAAATAGAACTCCACTTGTACCAATACATCCTTCACTATCCCTCTAGGAATTTTTACACTACGGTCTGCTAATTGGAGGGTGATATTGGTTGGCTCTAATTCTCCTAACCCTAGGTCCACATATACTGAGTAAGGCAACACTCAACACTCTGCCCAACCACTAGAAATGTCCCAACTTGAATTCCCTAATTACTATAGAAATAGTAGGCTTCTGGATCTTTATTTAAAGTGTTGTTTCGACCGCGGAGGTAGATCAAGCCATCATGAAATGCCTCCTTATTGACACCTAGTTTCCTTTTTACTGTGCACAAATCCTTAAGAAACTTAGCATATGATGGAATTTGCTTAATGGCATCTAATAAGGGAATGTTCAGCTTCACTTGTTTGAATAATTCAGATCCTTAGCAATGGTTATTCACTTTCTCGGGGTTCTCAAAACTCTATGAGTGGATATGAAGCCGGAGGAATATGGGTAGCCTTATCTTCCTCTGCTCACCATCAATACATTTGTCCTAGGACATAAGGCTTGTCTTGATACCCTGCATCATCTCCCCGACCTCGATCTAATTTTGAGACTCTTGTGGATGGTTCTTGGTCGGGATGGTTTTGTCAACTACCTTACCACTCTCAGAGTAGTAATGTACCAATGTTCAAAAGTAATTTCACTCGACCTGAAATCTCCACACTATTTCGACCTTATGGGCTCGGATGGTTGAGATGGGAGCTCTTTCTCCCAAGGTTGAAAATTACCCATAGAAGAGGTCAACTTAGTTATTTGGGATCTCACATCATCTCAGAAAGCAGTCACTCGTCTGTGTCTATTGGTCTGCATAAACTATGTTACTATCCTCCAAAACTTCTTATGTGAGGTTGATAAGGTCGGGTTTGGATTCCCTTGATTCCACTGGATGAAAGCTCTGATTAGGGTCTACATCGGAAATCTCGGGAACTTGATTAAGAAATATAACTGGTTTGCAAACCTTGGTTTCGTAATGGGGGCCTCGTTGTTCGGGCAAGTTATGTAGCCTCCCCATTTCTCCAACTAGTTAGGTGCTTACCCCAACCAGGATTATATGTTTCAGAGTATGGGGAATTAAAAGGCTTCCTTTGGTAGTTAAGAGCATTAGCTTGCTCTATCTAAATTACTCCCTTGACTTGAGGAAGGTTTGGGCAGTTGATAGTTGAGTGTGTAGAGTCATCGCATATTATGCATGGCTCCTCCACTCTGGGTGCAATAGGTACAGAGGGTACTTGAGGTACACCTTAGTTAATTCCTCGTTTCAATCTTTCATCTCTATATCTCCAACTTTCTTTGTTAAATTACAATTTTTTGTCATAATTCATCATTCTCTTTTAAGTGATGGATTCCTCCCCCTATAGGTGTATTATGCACTTTAGCAGTGTCTACGGAGGTGTTAGTCTCCCATGTTCGAGCATTTTCTGCTATGGTGTCAAAGAGATGGATTGCCTCCCTAACACTCTTTTCATAAAATTCGCCCGCACACATCATTTGGATGTATTGTTTATTATTTAAGGATAGTCCTTGATGAAAGTACGCACAGATTTGTCCTACATCCAAACCATGATGAGGGATAGCATGGAGGAGATCCTTGTATCTCTCCCATACCGCAGCAAAAGGTTCACCTGGCTTTTCAGAAAAATTCTGAATTGCTCGCATGAGAGCATTGGTACGTGTGGGCGGGAAGAATTTGTTAAGGAATTCATTCCGCATATCTTCCCATGTAAAGATTGAATTAGGTGCAAGAGAATGAAACCAAAATTTGGCTTTCCTTAGGAGCAAAGGAAATAAACAAAACAGACATGTGGAGAGGTGAGCCAAGAGAGAAATGCAATCGCAAACATCCTCAAAGTCTCTCATGAATGAGCAGGGGTTCTCATTCGACCCTGATATACAAAAGACCTGATCATTTCCGACTTCACGAGGAATTGATCAATTTCTGCAGGCGAACATACATGAGTTTGTTGTGGTTTGTTGAGGTTGCAAGATCTCTCGGAGAGTTCTTTCCACATTAGGTAAAGGGGCAAGGGGACCCCTATATTGATTTCGCTGAAAGTTAACATTTCCCCCTCCTATTACTAGTGCTACTGGAAGTGTAACACCATCTCCATGCTGTGGAGGTTCATGGAGTCCTTGTGGGTTAACAGGAATCCCTTAATTATGTTCATTAAACAGATGTTGCTGATTCCCAGGATCATACATTTGAGGTATAATGTTATCTTGAAATAATTGACTAATTATGGATTCCTCATAATTTCTAGGAGGTGCAATTCTTACAAGTCGGCGTTGCTCGTTGCGAGCCCAAACCGACATGCACTAAACCTACTCCGTCCAAGAAAACACCCACTGAGATTTCTCAGAAAAAAAAAATTAAAAAGAAAAGTAGAGAACGTACCGGATTTGCAATGCAATTGCAAATTACCTCTAGCTCTATTCAGATCAACTAGATTGGTCGTTGTAGTATAGTGGTGAGTATTCCCGCCTGTCACGCAGGTGACCCGGGTTCGATCCTCTGCAACGGCGCCAAAAATGCTTCGTTCTATCCGTATGCTGAATTCTATTCCCAAGCGTAGGAATTAAGGTTGTCTAGCATTGTAATACTATGGGAATCCATGTGTCATCTCCATTGTGGAGTGGTCTAATTTTTGTTGATCCTTGAGCTATTCTCCATAAAGTGTAATTTAAAAGGAAATATGGGTCAGGTTTCATTCGATTGAATGATTGATTGATTTTGTATTTTAAAAATAGAAAGACGACATCGATTCTTCGGTTTCCACTCACTTTATGATCACGCACTCCCACCTCTTGTTTTACGCCTCATCTAGAGCCATTGATAAATGGTCTTCGACGGAAGATTAATCCTTAAATGCTCTTTTGAAAAAAAAGATGATTGAGTGATGTTAAACACTTGTTCCCAATTAATTCAGACTCTTAGCTTGCATTTATAATCAAGCACAACATGTACCGAGGATCTCTTGTTCACACGTTGTCAAGAGGATGCCCAACTAAGGTTTTTACACAATTTCTACAAGCGAATAACATCACACAATCCATTGAGGTATAAAAGAGGAATTGAGGGAATTTACCTTGATCAGGGTGAGTTTCCACCGTAGAACCCCAGCATAGAAGTTTAGAACTCCATGGAAATTATAAGGTAATTCAAAATTGAAGAGAATTTATTCATAAGAGGAACTTTGAGAAAATCAGAATTCAATTGCAAAACCTAAGGATGAAAATATAAAATACTGAGAATGAAAAATGAAGTCTGAGTTCCTACTGAAAGATTACATGTGCTTGAAATCGAAAGCTCTTAAAATAGCCTTTAACCTAATCAACAATCTTCCTTCAAACTATGGAGGAACCCTTCTCCTATGAAAACCTAACTTAGTAAATCAAAAGCTCGCTTTCCTTTGTATCCTTCCGGCTTTTATACTCCCTCTCCAATGTGATCTCGAGATATGGGTTGATTTGGACAGTGTGCCTCATGCTAGGGTTGAATTCTACTCAATCTCCGTAATTTCACGTGTACCGGCACATGTTAGAGGTGTAATTGCACACTTTGGGCCACCGCCACTTTTCTCTCAAGATAAGGGTACCTACACGTTGAAGGTGTACCTGAACACTTTGCTCACTGCCACTTTTCTGCATGGGTGTACCGGTACACGTTGAAGGTGTACTGCACACCTTGGCCACGCTACTTTTCCCAAAGATTGTTGCGCCTCCCGAAACTTCACTAATCAAGGCTAACATCCTCAATGATCCATATTTGCTTTCGGGGCATAAATCTTTGTACAATTATGCATTAGACCTGAATGACCTGCACAAGTCCAAAAAACACAAAAGCAATTAAAAGTACCTATCCTCATACAAAATGTGGACAAAGTGTGACTTGAATGTGCTAAGTTCTGCTATAACTACTGCTTAATTGTGTACTCATCAGTGCTGATAAAATTTAACTGTCTTTTTTTATTTAGCCGCAAAATTATAATCTCAAGATACTAGTGGCTTTAATAAAATCTGCTTTTGGATTTGGACATATTTGATGAGATACGTTACAAGAAGAACTTATTCAATCTAAGGGTGGAAATCCATTGACTCAAATCCATCAAGCAGATTTGGTTATCGTGTTTAAGTTTATTGCAGGTATATACCATCTTAAGTCCTTAGGTTTTAACCTAAGGGCTAGTGTTTAAGTCATTCCATTGTGCTTATATATGCATTATAGAAGGGATTGACTTAGAGGTTAAAGATGAAAGGGATATAACTCATTGAAAATGTACAAAATGTTAAGAGTTAAAGCCTCGAGCTTTATGGCTTCATGAGTGTTTATTGTAGTTTTAAGAGGGTATTGGTTTCTTAGGCTTTTATATCAGTCGCTCATGAGAGCTGAAAGTTTAAGGCTTTATTTTAGGTCCAGTTCTATTTATATCTACTTTTAAGTTTGGATTACAAGAGAAGTTGTTAAGTAACAGGTATTAGAGTTTTTTTTTCTTGTTCTGGTACGTGTTGCAATTTAAGTCAAGGGCGAATCAAGTTCATCAAGTTTGTCTAATCCACTCCGAAGATCTGATGAATCTTAAACTCATCTATTTTTAATCCATTTTTCTGGCATGTTTTTAACAGTTTAGATCTATTTTTATGCCAAATTATGAAATATTCACCAACTTTGTGTTTTGCAGGTGTTAATTAAAAAAGAGATAATTCCAGTAAAAAAGAAGCAAAAAAGTGGAAATTATAGTTGTCTCTGTCACAACATAGTCAAAGTCTGTCGCGACAAAATTTCCAGTAGATCAAAGAACTATGTCGTAGCCAACAGCTATATGTCGCAACAAAAGCCCAAAAGTAACTCAAGGTCGAAGAGCATTTGCTGCGATATTGTCAAGAAGACTATCGTGATACCCTTAACTCTGTCGCGACAATGATCCAGGAAAATGGCAAAGGAACTTTGTCGTGAAAATCCTTCCTTTGTTGGAACATAAAAGGCTGAAGATTGAAAGATGAACTCTGTTGCGACGGAAGATAACTTTATCGCGATAGTAATGGCAAAGAACATAAACACGCTTCACCGGCATATGTTTTTATGTTACACAAATTTTTCAAAGACAACTTACTAAAGGAAGAAAAGTCTGTCGTGACAAAGAAAATACTGTCGCGACATAACATTCAGAGTTCATAACCGTGAGCAATAGTCCCCATCACACAACAATAATTTCCTACGCGATAAACAAAATATGAGATTGAGATGAATTCTGTCGCGACAAGGAATTCTTTGTCGCGACATAGAAGTTAAAGAGCAATACAAGAGGAATGGCAACAAAGAAATTCCTGTTGCGACATAGTGAAATAGTGAAGGCAAAATCTCTATTGCGACAAAGAAGTTTTTTGTCACGACAATAAAGGCTACAAGTTGATAGAATTCTATCGTGATAGAGATTGAAAAGGAACTTAGATTAGCCAAGTCAAGTCTATTGCAACAAAGATCTCTATGTCGCAACAAACAACTTAGCCAGGGATAAGGACAAGAGAAGAAATCCTATCATGACATAGACAACTCGGTCGTGACAGAGATTATTAAAGAACCGAAGAAATCCTATCGCGACATGGAAACTCTGTCATGATAGTGTAGATATGCTGAAGAAAAAAAAATTGTCGCAACAAGTAAAATTATAAGTGCAACTGACCTTAAACAAAAGGAAAGCCAGAAGCCGGCTGCAACAAATTTGGTGTCGCGACACAAGAAATCTATGTTGCGACAAGAACAAGACTGCTGAATAAAAACACTCTCATGACATTATCAAAGTCTATCGCGATAGAATCTAAGAACAAGCCTGTGAGAATGTCACTTACGTAAGACTCCGCATGCTATGACACAAATATTATAAAACTCTATCGCGACAAAAACTTTTATGTCTTGATAGAGCGACCACTGGGGCTTAATTTTAGTGATCCACAATGTAATTATTAAAGTGCAAATTAATATCGAAAGCCTGGCGTATCAGACGTGATCTGCACTGTTCATAGCTTTTGCACATCCAGGATTTTTGGGTAGTTGAAGACTCTTGTATATTTTTATTTTTCTTTTATTTATATTTTAGTAGTTTTTAGTTAGTTTTTCTTTTTATTTTCCCGAGTTGAGTAAAGAACTGTAGTGTAGCTTCGAGCTGGTATTTCATTGTTAAATTTTCTCTTTCATTACTGCTCTTGAATGAAACGGAGTTTGGAAAATTTATGGATTTCATTTATTTTAATTTGTTTACACTTTCAGTGAATTTTTCTGATCAGTTAGTCACTGATATAAGTGAACCATTTTTGAAGAGTTGAGATCCCGCTCGGAATGGATTGATGATGATTGTCATTTTTTTTTGCACAAAATGGAAGAACGCCTTAGTTAGCATTCATGAATTTATTTGATCGGTATTAGTTATAAACTTACTTGTTTCCCGTACTATTATCGTGTACCCAAGCCAAGTATTATATCTTGCTCTGATTTCCATGAGGCACTCTGCGTAACCTGAGATGGAGAATCACGAGCATAAACGGAGTTCTTTGTGGGTATGGTAGTATGAATATTGAATAATGAACTTTGTTGGAGCCTCCGATAAGCTCTTACTAACTTCCTCATGGAGATCAGATTTGATAAAGTATCGATTTAATCACTCGAGAAGAGTTTCCTCCTCATTCGATATGAACATATCCTGATCCGTGTTAGCAAAGATCTAATCAAGGAGATGGAAACTTACATAAAAAATGTAGGATGAGGTGTCAATCAAATTGGAGAAGGCTTGCAATATCCTGTCTATGGGGGCAAGAATTCACCAGTCCAAAGATCTAGGTATGAAGTACTAAAAAGGAAAAATACTTAAATATTATAAAGAGGGTTATATCTTACAAGTAGCTGATTAAATTCATGAATCATAAATGAACATGAATCATTAATTAGTGAAATGTATGGTTAAGGGAGAAATCCAAACTATACCAATTGCATCTTTGACAAATTAAGCTTTCAAACTTATAGCTGAGCTAAAGATTCAAAATGATGCAGAAATTGACAAATTATTCATTAATCTATGTTCTAGTGTTGTCTCACTCAGGGAACTCTCAACTCTATTCTTATTAATAGTTTATTGATGAGTGTAAAACTCATCTATTTTTAATCAATTTTTCTGGCATGTTTTTAACAATTTAAGATATAGTTTTATGCCAAAATATGGAATATTCATCAACTTCGTGTTTTGCAGACAATTATTGAAAATGAGAGAATCCCAGCATAAAAGAAGCAAAAAGAGGACAAAATAGCAGTCTGTGTCACAACACAACATTTATATTTCGCGACACAAGATTCAAGTAGGCCAAAGGAACTATGTCGCAGCCAGCAAATCTATGTCGCAACAAAGACTAGTTATAACTCAAGGATGAAAAGAGCTTTCTAGGTCGCGACCGTAAGTTTACGTCGCCTTGAACTTGAAGAAGATTTTGAAGAAAATTTATTAAGCGACATACTTGATGAATGCCCAAAAAGTGCTATTTTGAACCCTATTTATTATAGGTTTTGAGTGCTTTTTGTGTACTAATCATTCTAATTAACCCAATTGACATGTTCGGGTCCCTATTGTACTACTGATCATATTTTGTGGCTAATTCTGCAGTTTTTGCAAGCTTTTAATGCCAAGTTTGTCGAGTCATTCCAAGCATGAAGAATTCTGGTAGAACTTAGCATTACAGATCAAAAATCAGAAGAAAAGAATATTAGAAAAGGAAAAGAAAGCAAAAATACATGAATCAGATGAGTAGCAGCAGGGAGCAATGGAACAATAGCCATGAACAGTGCCAAAATTTCGCTACGCTAGAAAATTCGCTATGATAGTGAAATTTCACTATCATAGCGAAATTTTCGCTATCATAGCCAATTTTCGCTATGATAGCGAAAATTACTGTACATAGCGAAAATTCTGCATCCTGTTTTTGTGATCAAAACGACTCCGTTTTGATTAATTCCTCTTTTGCCCTCAATGTAATCATACTATTTAGGATAGATTGGTATTTTCACTTGTTTGTAAGGCTATATAAGCCATTGTATTACACTGTTGACCTAAGTTTGGTTTTTGGGAGGAAGCAGTTACGGGCCCCTGTTTTTTGCCCTCATTTTCTCTCTTCTCTCTCCTTTTTTTTCTCACTTTCTCAACTGCCAAACACTCCTCTGAGGATGACAACTCAAAGGATGGTTGGTTAGACCTCTTCCTCCTTGAAGAGGAGAGACTCTTCGAACCTTGAGTTTAAGGTAAACTTTTGGTTCCCCTGTTTTTCACGCAGCAGGTTTTGACATTTTGGTTCCCAAATTTTCAACTCTAGGTTTAAAGCTTTTTGATGTACTTTCTTTGGCCAATACTTGGCAAGCTTTTAGGGTTCAGTGTATTCTTAGCTTTAGATACGATATCCGTCAGATTGCTATTCTGAGTCCTTGGAGGTAGGTTAAGGGGTTATATTTTCACTGTCGATGCATCCTCTTTGATCATTACTTGGTAATCTTTTAGGGTTCAGTGGATGCTTATTATTAGATCCACTGAGATTCATTAGTTGCCCTTTACAAATCATTGTAGGATGAGTCAAGGTGATAGATTTTCATAGGAACCAAATGCTAAATAAATGCTTTCTATCAAAGGAAAATTAGTAGGGTTGGTTTTCAAAGTTAAATGAAGATCAGGTTCAGGAGATGACTATATGTCATCCTCCCCAACGAAGGAAATGAACCGGGGACCTCTCGGTTAGCTGGGACCTTAAACCCCGGTGTGATGGCAAAGGTTCTTTTATTTTATTTCGCCTTATTTTTAGTTTGCAAACCACCAACCCCCCTGTTTTTATCACCACCTTAAAATCCAAACAAAATTCACCATTTTTGACTTCACTTAAATCATTTGTACGAAGAAAACCCATTCCTGTGTTCGACCCTAGACCACTATACTACAGTAGTTTTGCTATGGTAGTAGGAGGAATTTAGGATACAAATTTTGTTGATTTCGGATCACCCTACTGTGGCACGAATCAATACTTAAGGTCAATGGTGAAGGAATTGTGTCGCGACATTATTTTTTTATGTTGCAACATAAAAGCTGAAGACTAATGGATGAACTCTGTCGCGTGAGAAGCCCGATTCTATCGATAGAAATTATCATAAAAATGAAAACAAAGTTAGGCCCAAGACAAGTGTTTTTATGTTGCGATAAAGTTTCCATCATCAAGCCAACTCAAGGAAGAGCTGCTATCGCAACATAATAGTCAGAATTCACAACCAAGGGCAACACAATCTCTATTGCAACAAAGATTATTTCTGTCGCGATAGAAAAAACATGAAGGAAGTGAATTCCCTGTCGGGACAAGATGTTGAAAAGCAACACAAGAAGAATGGAAACAAAGAAATTCTTGTTACGACAAAATCAATGAGTTGCGGAGGCAAGGCAGTGGGGCGACAAAGAGAAGTTTTCTATCGTATTGATAAAGCTAGGAATGATAAAATTACATTTGTGACGAGGAGAAAAGTAGGTCACGATAGAAATTGAACAAGACTTGAGAATGGCCAAGGAAATTGTGTCGCAACATATAATTCTATGTCGCGACATAGGAAATCATGTTGCAACATAGGAAATCATGTCGCAACATAACAATCAGAATTCATAACCAAGGGAAACACAATCTCTAATGCAACAAAGATTATTTCTGTTGCGATAGACAAAACATCAAGGAGGTGAATTCCCTGTCGCGACAAGATGCTGAAGAGCAACACAAGAAGAATGGAAACAAAGAAATTCTTGTTGTGAAAAAGTCAATGAGTTGTAGGAAAACCTGTGTCGCGACAAAGAAGTTTTATGTCGCAACAATAAAAGCTAAGGAATGATAAAATTCTGTCACAACAGAGAAAAGTAGGTCGCAACAGAAATTCAAGAAGACTTGAGAATGGCCAAAGAAATTATGTCACAACATATAATTCTCGTGACAAACAGCTTAGCAAGTGACAAGAACCTGAGAAGAAGACTATGTCGCGACTAAAGAGTTTCTTGTCGCGATAGAAAATTGCTAAGGACTTAAAGAAATCTTGTCACGACAGAGAAAACTCTATAACGACTGAGTTTCCATGTTAAAAAACAATTGTTTGTCACGACAAGGAAAATTGTGTCGTGACAAACTCTACTAGAACAAGGACATGAGAAGATGGGTGCAAACAGGTTTGGTGTCACGACACAAGGCATTTCTGTCGAGACAAGAAAAGACTACTGAATACAAATTATGTCACGACATTATCAAAGCATGTCCTGACACAATCCAAGAGCAAGCCCAGAGATCAGGTCGTGACAGAATACAAGGAGCTATGACAGAGGCAACGACAAAGATTGAAAGCTATGTCGCGACATAAATTTTTTAATTTATGTCGCGACAAAGATAGTAATTTGGGGAAGAATTTTGGGGATCCACAATGCAATTAATGAAGTGAGGCTCAATAGTGGAAAGCCTATAAATATACGCCTCTAGGGAAATGTGCATAGCTTTCGGCGGCTCTAGGATTTCTAGGTGGTGGAAGACTCATTTTAATTTTTTTATTTTCTTTTCCATTTTAGTGGATTTAGCTTGGTATATCTTTATTTTGTTAGTTTTCCTTTAATTTTCTGGATTTGGGTATTGTACTGATGTGCAGCTTCGAGATGGTATTTCTTTATAAATTCTTCTTTTCATTAACTGTTTCATTTAAATGGATGCTGGAAAGTTTCTGGAGTTCATTTATTTCACTTTGTTTATAATTTCAGTGAATTTTCCTAATCAGTTAGTCACTAATATGAGTAAACTAGTTTTGAGAAGTTGAGCTCACTGGAAATGGGTCTTTGATGATAGTCATTTTGTTGCATAAGGAGGAAGGAAGCTTTAATTAGAATTCTTGAATTTATTTGATTGGTATTGTTTATAAATTTACTTGTTCTCGGTACTAGTACCGTGTACCCAATGCAAAGTACTGTGTCTCACTCTGATTTCCAAGAGGCCCTCTGAGTGACACAAAGGTGGATAATCCTGAGAGTGTAGAATAGTTCCTTGTGGGTATGGTAGACTAATACTATGGAACTAATGAACTTTGAAGGATTACCCAAATAGATCACCAACTTACTTATAAGTTGAGATAGGTTGAATGAAGAATCTGTCTAATCACTCAGAGGTTTCTCCTCTTTCTGATGAATTGATTCTGATCCCTGTTAGCTGAGATCTAATCAAGGAGATGGAGATTTGCATTAGAAGTGTAGGATGAGGTGTCAATCAAATTAGAAAAGGCTTGCAAGATCCTAAATATGAGGCGAAAATTCTTTGTAGTCTAAGATCACGAGTATGAAGTGCGAAAGGAAAAATACTGATTCTTAGAAGAGGACATATATTACAAGTAATTGATTAGAATCATGTATCAGAAATGAATATGAACCTTTAATAAGTGAAAAGTATTGTTAAGGGAGAAATCCAAACCATACTACCTTGCATCTTTGACAAACTCAAGCTAAAAATTGAAATGATGCATAAATTGATTATTATTAAATGGTCCAGATCCAGTTTTGTCTCACTCAGTGAATTCTCAACCTTAATTTTATTAAACTTTACACTTGTATGTTTAAGATTTTCGTCTAGGACTACTTTTAAGTCCTCTTATTATCATATCAATGGAGTTCAAATAGTAATGATTTTAGTAGTTAGGGTAATTAGTCTTTGATTTATCCATGTCCCGTCCTTGTGGGAATAATATCTTGGACTTTAAATATCCCTTTTATTACTTATGCGACACATTGCACTTCGCGTGATTGAGACGCGAAACCTGAATTTTAAATGAGTCATCTTACAAGAGAAAACAATTCCATCTTTTCATACGTATGAAAAATGGTCTCAACAAGTTTATGGAATTGTTGCCAAGGATTAGATAATAGTCCTTTGGTAACAGTGTCATAAATTTGCATATATCATTTGGTCTTATCAAGTTTTGGCGCGGATTCGAAAGATGATCACGTTTAAGTCGATATTCACAATCAAAAAGGGATTTACTAATTTGGACATTTTTCATTTTGATATTTTTTTTTTAGAAAATCACAAAAATAGTTTTAAAAGCAGTAGTTGAAAAAGGTACTGACATTTTTATATGAGCATAATGGAGATAACTGTTTCCCATAGGATTCATTTGATCTTAGTGTGTTTCTATTTCAAGAAGATTTTAAATGCATAGAAAAGCAGAAGCATATCTGCTACCTCTAGACACTGAAATAGAGAGAACACTATAGAATTTGAGAAGGATCACCAGTGCAGAATCTAGAAATATGGAAAATCAAAGAGACAGATTGCAGGCTATTCCAAAAGAAAAAGAAGAAGTAGAGAAATCAAGGCCTAATCACGGGGAGGGGACTTTTGGAGGCCACTATTATCGAGAGAGTACTCAGCAGTAAGACAACCTGCAATTGAAGCAAACAATTTTGAGCTGAAGCAAGCATTGATTACCATGATGCAGCAACACCAGTTCACAGGTCACCCCTTTGAAGATCCCAATGAGCATATGGGGAGATTCATGAGGATGGCCAACATAGTGAAGCTGGGGTGAGAATAGAAGTAATCAAGTTGCAACTCTTCCCCTTTTCACTAAGAGATTTGGCAGCAACATGGTTTGATTCATTGCTAGTGGGATCAGTGAACACTTGGGAAGAGTTGGTGGAGGCATATATGAGCAGATTTTTTCCTTCAGCTCTGACTACTGAGAGAAGAGGAGAAATAATTGTTTTCAATCAGGGAGAAGAGGAGAGTCTCTACAATGCATGGGAGAGATTCAAGAGATTGCTGAAAAGATGTCCTATGCATGGAATAGATCTAAACACTCAAATGGTTATATTCTATCATGCAATAAATTATTCCTCCAAGGGTATAATTGATGCATCCTGATGTGGAGCTTTTAAGAGAAGAAATGCAGAGGTGGTAAGTCAATTGATGAGTGCAAAACTCATCTATGTTTTGAGTTCATTTCACATGTTATTTTGTGCATTTTATATCCATATTCATGTAAAACTCATAAAATTTCCTCTAAACTTAGTTTTTTAGGATTATTGATGAAAAGCAAGTGATTTGGCAAGAAATGAGCAATATATTTCCAAAGAAGGAGTCAGCTAGGAGTCGACGGCCCGAGCTACTGGGAAGATTAATTTTCTGTACTATGGAACATCAAATGGTTCAAAATTCCCTCATGGCTGCATTCTACATTCAAAGATCTTTCCAACGAGTAATCACACCCAAATCGAGTTAAAATGAAGAAGTTATGGCCCGACAAGTTGGAGAAGAAAAAACGGAGTTCTTTGTGGAAAGTATGTCGCGACCGAGGAAGTATGTCGCGACAGTATGTCGCGACCCGAAGTATCTCCATGACCAGGCGAGTATGTCGTGACCAGTGTCACGACAGGAAATTGTGTCGCGACCAGAAAACCTGTGTCGCGACCAGGAAACCTGTGTCGCGACCAAAAACGCTCCAGAAACCTAAAAAAGGCCGAAAATTGAGTTTTTGACCTAATTTCAAGCCCATTTCACCCTAAGATCATATATATACTCGTTTTCTAGGTAAATAGGGTAGCGGGAAGATTGAAGAGCCTCTCTCATGGGGTTTCTCTCTCTCGACATCCCGTTTTCAGTTTTTCTGCATATTTTGATTTGTTTAGATTTTAAAAATAGTTTTAGAAGCTGAGATTTTATTTGTTGAAGAGATTTCGGTGTTGTACTCAGATATTCAATTTATTTACTGTTGAGGCTAAGATTTAAGCTCAAATATGGGTTTTTCTCTTCTTTTCTCTTGATTTATTTCTTTATTTTCTTACTTTTTGTTAGATTGGTGATGATTGGAATCTAGTAATGGAACATTAAACACCCTCCCAGGAGTTGAGGTTTTAATTATTGAACATTCAGATTTACGGTTCGGTTATTTTGTGGGTTTGAAAACTGAATTTATGTAGTGGTATTATTCATATAATGATTTATTCGGAATATTAGTAAACATACCCAAAAATTTGTATCTTTGCTCGATTTCGAGGAGCCCTACAGTGACCACGGATGGAGATTCACGAGTAAATAAGCGGTAACTTAGGGGTATGTTAGACTAATATCTTGGAACCTGTGAACTCTGAAAAATTACTTCGATAGATCACTAATTTACTCATGGTGTGAGGATTAATTAGATGATGTATCAATTTAGTTGATCAGAGGTTTCTCCTTAATCTGATGAAAGGATCTTGATCCCGTGTTAGCAAAGATCTAATCAAGGAGATAGAAAATTTTATTAGATTTGAAGGATGAGATACCAATTACATTGGAGAAGGCTTGCATTATCCTGTCTATGGGGGCAAGAATTTTTCAGTCCTGAGAAATGGTTGTGAAGTATTGAAAAGAAAAACCGTGAATCTTAAAAGAGTGCTGACTTTACAGTATCTTTAGACCCATTTGTCTGAAAAGATATGGTATGTATTAGATAGTGAAATGTATGGTGTATGGAGAAATCCAAGCTATACTACATTGCTCTTGGACAAATCCGACGATTCAACTAACAAATCTTTGCACTTTCAAAAATGCAAACTGTTTTGTAAATAATTATCCCCATCCATAGTGACTCTCTTCATACCTTTTAGAATTAAGAAGTTGTTTATTTGGTAGATTTTTAGGATTAGTTTTAAATCAGTTTTTGTTTCAATTAAATTTATTTTATTCCACATCCTATTTGATGGCCTAAATAGTGAAGAGCCCTTGTAATCGGGGTGATCAAATTCCAATTAGAGAGAACCTCCAATCCTCGTGGGTACGATATCCGGACTCCTAGAATCCACTTTATTACTTGTATGACCCGTGCACTTGCGGAAAGGGGTTGAGTGTTGGTAATACTTTTCATTTCAGTTTTTGAGTACACTTACTTTTGTTTCAAATCGGTTTTGAGTATTTACCACATTCCTCCCTTGGCCATATTTCCCTGGAGCATCATTGGTCTCACCAATGAGTTTTGGCGCGGATTGTGAGTTAGGCGCGATTCACTTTTGTTCGCACGATGTCAGCATACAAATTTTTGGTACTATTACCCAAGGACTATTGTCTAATCCCCGGCAATAATTTCATGAAACTTGTTTCACCTCTTTCTGTGATGGATCAAAATACCTATACAAATTTATGACGTTACCACCAAAGGACTATTGTCTAATCCCCAGCAATAATGCCATGAAACTTGTGTGTTATGTTCCTTAGCTATTGTATTGCTTAAAAGCAGTTTCATTAAGAGTAAATCATTTTCTGTGTGGTTTTGATCCATGATCTTTGCAAGTGCCGCGGTCGAACAAGTAATGCAATTGGATTTAAGTCGGATATCGATCCACGAAGATCTTAAGAAATATTCAATCAACTGCAACTACTTTCAGGCTTCTATCTTATTTGGACTCGATGGCCCGGTGGAATCAGCTTTGAAAGCCTTAAAATAATGAAATCTAAGAAAAATGAATTAATAATAAATGAATTCAATACTGAAATACTAAAATAACAAATTCAGATTGAACAGTTATCTTCAAAGGGAACATTGAAAATAAAGCTATTGTGACGAATCAATTCTGCAGTTGCCGCGTAATTTTTAGCATGAACCCGCAGTTACAAAACCCGAGTCAAGGAATATGATAGTGCAGTTGGATCTCTCCAAACCCCACCGTTCATCATCTAACCTTCACTGTTTCTTTCGAAGATAGTGGGCTAAATAACTACTTTTAATCTGAGTTGCCTTGATCTGGGTATTTTTCTTTCTCAATACTTCATACCCACAATCTAGACTGTAGATGATTAGTACCCAAAAAGTGTTATTTTGAGCCCTATTTGAGATAGGTTTTGAGTGCTTTTTGCGCACTAATCATGTCAATTAAGCCAATTGAAGTGTTCGGATCTACTTAGTATCACTTATGCCGTTTAGAGGTTATTTTTGGTTATTTTGCAGGTTTTTGCATACCTTGGGAATTCGATATCGAGATGAGTTGAATAATGAAGATCGAAACTATTTACCACCATCAAACATGTCAGAATTCAGTGAAGAAATGGAGGCAAAGTGAAGAAGAAGCGTCTGTGGAGGTTAGAGAATGCGGTGCAGTGAAGAACAGGCAACCCAGAGATTTTCTCTATGATTGCGAAAATTTCGTCATGGCGAATTTCTGATCCTAGCGAGGTGAAATTTCGCGCTGAGGCTGCGAACCGCTATGTAGCGAAAATCACTGTGCCTAGCGAAATTCTTCAATTTCGCTATCTCTAAAATATTTCGCTAGGCTAGCGAAATTTCGCTAGCTAGCGAAATTGACTGTGCATAGAAAAATTTTGGGATTTCGCTATCTCTCTGTCAATTTAATTGAAGTGGCGAAAATTTTCGCTACCAGCAAATTACTACTGCCTCAGCGAAATCTCCTGCCCTATCATATTTTTGTAATTAATGCCAACCGACTTCATTTTGGTGTATTACCTCCTTGTCCCTTGTTTTAGCCAAAACTTTAGGCTTTCTTGTATTTTCATACATTGGGTGGTCTATATAAGCCCCCATCATTTTTGTAACCCTAAGCAATCTAGAGAGAAATCTTTTGGCAACTTTTCATTTATGTAAATATCTCCCGCAGCTTTCAGTTTAGGTTTGTTTTTCTCTCTTCTTTCTCCTCTTTCTCTCATTTTCTAGGCTACCAAACAACCCTCTTGAGGATGTGGCTGAGTGGCAGCTAAGCCTCTTAACTGAAAGAGGAAGGTAGCTAGCTTAGTTTATGGGCGGGTTAGGGTTGTCCTCTGTGTGTTAAATGCTACGAATGTATTTATGGTTCCCATCTTCTCCAAACTAGGGTTGAATATCATTTAATGTCATTGCTTTGGCCAATACTTACATGCTTTAGATCTGAGTGCATACTTATTGCTAGATGTCTTGTTGTTCTTTAGATGGCCTTCTACGAGGCGAAATGAAGTTGAATGTAGGGTTTCCAAGAAAATTTGTAGATGCATGTTACCTGTGTTAACTCAAATAGGAGTGATTCTAGGGTTAGGTTTTCCTAGTTAAACAAAGATCCCGGTTATGGCTTCATTTATAGGATTGCTTGCCATGATGCGAGGATAAAACCAGGGGACACTTATTTACCCCGTATTGTCGAGCTAGTGACCTAAACCTTCGAGATTACCTTTTTCACTTCATTTCCAGAGTTTTACAATTAATCACCATCCAAACAACTTCCCTTTGTTTTGAAACAAATCTAAAAATCAAATTAAAAGCCTACGCCATTTTCAGCTTACCGATGCAAGTCATTCATAGGATGAAAACACATCCACGTGTTCGACCCTAGACGCTATCGCTGCGGTAACGACTCACGCGAGTAGGAGAACTTAAGGACTACAAATTTTGTTGATTAGAATCACCTACCGTGGCACGAATCCAAATGGCGCCGTTAACGGGGATGGTGCCAAACTACGTTTGATAGAGTTGAAGTGTACTTGTGATCGACATCACAGAGTGAAGGCGACCTTTAGACCCTTTTGAATTTCAGTTGCTGTAGCGCAGAGTGTTCATCACTTTGCGATGGCGCCTTGTTTTTTTTTTTACAGTCAGTTTTTACTTTAGCTAACAATAACCCTTTTTGCAAGTTTGTTTGTGCTCTTTGTTGTGTCTCAGTTGTGTAACAGGTTTTTATGCACCACTGGGAAAGAGAGACATCAGGTAGACTGTAGAGAATCAGTACACCAATTGAACAAGGCAGCGAAATCAGTGTGCCAAAAGACCAAATGGATCCCCTACCTGAGGAACAGCAGAGTCAACCAGGTACCCCAATGAATCCAACAGCTTATAGGTCGATGAGGGACCATATACACCCTCTTAGAGTTAGTGCCCCATCCTGCATCATACCTCCTGCTGAAGATGTAGCAGTGAGGCCTTATTTAGTACTCTTACTCCCCACATATCATGGTATGGAAAATGAAAATCCATACACACACATAAGGGATTTTGAGGAGGTTTGCACAACCTTTAAGGAAGGTATGATGGACATGGATTTGCCTTAAATTGAAGCATTTCCATTAACCACAAAGAATGAGACGAATTTGGCTTAATTCACTGAGGCCCAGAACCATTAGAAATTGAGCTGAGCTGCAAGCAGAGTTTTTAAAAAAATTCTTCAGTGCTCGTAAGACCAACAATTTGAAGAGACAAATTTACACCTTTGCAGCTCAAGATGGTGAGAGGTTCTGCAGTCTTTGGGATAGATTCATATTGGAGACCATTAGTGCTTGTCCACATCATGGATTCGACACATGGATCTTCAGTAAACCACTTCTATGGTGGTATGTCTCCTGCCATGAAGCAGCTTTTGGAAACTATGTGTGGGGGAGATTTTATGAGCAAGCACCCTGATGAAGCCATGGATTTCTTGAATTATGTGGATGAAACTTCCAAGGGTTGGGATGAACGAGCAGAGAGAAATGGAAAAATAGGACTAGCCAGCCCTAAGAGTGGATGTATGCCTTGTCGGAGGATATAGAAATGGCTAGAATTTCAGCCTTAGCTAGGAAGGTGGAGGGCTTGAAGGAAAAGGCTCCATGAAGTGCATGTAGTGGTAAAACAACTGCGACCTGACCCGTTCACCGGTTCCAACCCACGGGTAATCCGGGGAGAACGTAATCTGATGCTCCATCAATGAAGGATTTGATGTCAGAGCAAGCAAATGTTGTAGGTCAATACAAGCCACCACAACCTAATACCCAATATGGTAATACCTACAATTCCAATTGGAGGAATCACCCTAACCTCTCATGGAGACCTAATCCCCCTGCCTATGTACCCCCAGCTGCCAAACCACAGTTTGGTTCCACCTCTCAACCACAACCACCTCCATCCTCATCTCCTGTGGAACAAGCCATTTTAAATTTGAGTAAGGTGGTGGGTAACTTTGTGGAAGAACAAAAAGGGATCAATGCACAATTGGCACAAAGGATTGATATTGTAGAGAGCACACTGAACCAGAGAATAGATGGGCTTGAGAGCAATCTTAATCAGAAAATAGACAACTTGCAGTATTCAATCACATAGATCAACAATATTCTTGAGGTACAGGATAGAGGAAGGTTCCCTTCCCAAACATTGCCAAATCCAAAAGGAGTCCATGAGGTAGGTTCATCTAGCAATTCGGGAATGGATGAGGTGAAGGTTATAATCACCCTGAGGAGTGGAAAAGAAGTTGATCAACCAATGCCAAAACCTGTTGAGAAACCGGGAAAAGTAAATGGGCGAACACATTTTTACGAAAGATGACTCAATGAAATGCATGCCCACCTCCATTTCCACGAGGCACTTAGAGAGCGAAGAAGACGATTCATGACGGGCATCCTGAAGTCTAAGGCGGTAAAAGTCAACATACCTCTTTGGACATAATCAAACAAGTCCTGCCTATGCAAGATTTTGAAAGATCTTTTTAATCAAGAAAGGATTAGGCATTGAGAAGAAGGCATTTGCTTGAACAAAGTGGTGCGTAATCGAAAGTAAGAACCTGTCAAATCTGAGATCCGGGGATCTCCCACAATTTCGATAAATATTGGTGGGACTTGTATAGACAAATCCCTACTTGACCTAGGAGCCAGTGTGAACCTACTGCCATGCTCGGTGTATAAGCGATTAGGATTGGAGCGAACTTAAACCTACCAACATAACACTATCATTGGTAGATAGATCGGTGAAGATCCACTGGGGATAGTAGAGAGATGTCTTGGTGAAAATAGACAAATTCTACTACCCGAGTAGATTTTGTAGTTCTCGACACGAGCCAATTACCGATGAACCCAATCATATTCCAATCATCCTAGGAAGACCATTTCTGGCCACTGCCAATGCAATTATCAATTGCCGAAATGGAGTCATGCAACTTACGTTTGGCAACATGACATTGGAACTGAACATATTCCACTTGAACAATAAGCACAAGCTGGTATATGATGAAAATCAAGTGATTAATGATGTGTGCTCAGTGTGTCGGGATCACGGGAAGTGGGCTGACTAGAACACGGGTTTCTTGACCCGGAGAAGAAGTAGATGTTTTGGTTTTGCCATCGTGCCGCTGCGGGCCCGATAACTTCGGTTAATTCAATCGGTGAGAACCCGATTCAGCGATGGGAAATTGACACGAGGAATCATTTCAGTTGCGAGGGTTGAGGAGATCCTATCCTTGACCCTCCTTGAGCAGGCTGTATGAGTGAGGCTGATTTAGTGTTCTCACAAACCCAGTGCGGCTCGATAATTTTCTTTTTGTGTTAATTTGGTCAATTTTAATAGTTTCTATTTTTAGTAACTTTCTATTTTTTGGAAACTTTCTCTATTTAGCAGTATTCCCTCTTAAGCAATTTAGTTTTAATATTATATAATTTTTATATTTTCTTTAGAATATATTAAATTATTAGATCTTTATTATATAATATTATTAATTTTAATTTTAATATTTTAATACTAATCTGGTTCTGCGAGGTGGAATAAAATTTGACGAGACTTGATATTATAAGCGAAATGGGCAAAATGAGCGTAAGGTTGCCAGTGACTTATAAATTAGACGGGGAGGGATTTTGGAATTCACTTCAAATCCTTTCCCTCCGACCCTGAGCCACACCACTTTGTCGTAGTCAGCGGAGTCGCCGGTTCTTTGTCGCCATACTGAGCCCGCCATTTGTTACAGCGCTGTAGCCCACATTATAGGTGCCTGATCGCGTCTCCACCACTGCGCGCGGATACCCAGCTGCTTGGCCATGCCTATAGCCACTACCCTTTGCTGAGCTGCTTTTCCTGATCCTTTAGAAATGCAGGCCAGGTAGAGCCGCACTTTGGCTGGCAGAGTGAGCCCAGTTCGGCCTGCGGTGCCTATTTTCATTGTCATCAGAGGAGCCCTACTTTAGTGTCCTTTCATTCTCCGGCTATGGTGCGCACTAGAGGTGGGTCCCGCCTTCGACCTCGGGAGTGGTCGATGCCACACCCCAGAGTGAGGAAGCCGGCCCCCCGATTCGGCTCCGATTCGAGACCACTGTACCGCTCCGTCCAGAGGCGGAGTCTCGAGGAGCCACCGAGGTCCCGGGCAATTTGAGGTGGATAGGACCAGAGCCCTGGCTAGTGCCTGGTAGCGGATCCGGGAGACACGGCCTTCCCAGCGGGCCGTCCGCCGAGGCTGGTGGAGTCATCCTGTACAGACCTCGGTAGTCTCTGTACGTGCGATTTGAGGCGACATCTTCACCTCAGGTTAATCGCTGACCTCGAGAGGATCGAGGAGGCCGTTATTTGTCGGGCACCCGTTCCAGGAATGTCGCACTACACTCGAGGACTTTCATCGGGGAGTCTTACTGCGATTTCCGGCATTGGCGGTGATCCCCGAGTTCGGGGTCGATGGTGATCGGGCTCATTCCTCGCTGCCGCCGTAGCCGAGCGTTTATTATCCAGGTTTGTTCTGCCGGTTACATCACTTTCGATGACCTCGGGAGCATACGGAATTAAAGCAGGCTCCAGTTCACCGCTGACGTCGCCCAGAGTACTTAGAACGAGACATCTCGGCGGTGTGGGGCTAATATCTGGCCCGGCAATTGAGGTTATCGAGCTTAGGCTCACCCGCTCGTAGGAGATGGTTATCTTGGCGAGACACCCGCAGGTAGGCGATGCTCTTCGAGCGGCTCACTTTCAGTTGTCTTGATAGATCCACTGTCGGGGACCGGCCTTTTTCCGTGCGGCGTATATGCAGTAGGAGGGCGTCCACGGAGGCTCTTTCACAGGATCTCGGAGGGATCTTGGTTTTAGTCCCTACGGTGGTGATGACCTCCTTGATGCATTTTGAAGAAAGGTCACCGGAAGAGGGCTGGCTTGAGCGGAGAGTCTTTCAGCTGCGATGCACCACGACTCTTGTGTGCCATGTCCTCGAGCACTTAGGTTTAGGAGGAACCCGGATAGAGGAGGATTCAGTGCCCTCTAGTCTGTCGTTGGAGCGACGTGGTCATGCTATATCTTTTCTCCTCGGCGGCGGGACGGGAGGGAGTCTCGGATCGGGTGGCGAGGACTCCACGGAGACCAGGAGTGATTGACCACAGGCCCAGGTGGAGAGGGAGTCATTTCGCATATGTCTCCCTCCATCTCCTCCTCCGCGTCTCTTGCCTGCGGCCGCGGTGATACTCTGGCCCGTCATTTACATCACGGCATTCTCAGGAGCACGTACAAGCGATTCAGGGAGCTAGCTATTATGGATCTTTGTATGTTCAGCCACTACCCGACGGCACGGGACGGAGGTTGGCTCGGCGAGGCCCCTTTCACAGGTCAGCATCCTCTCTTCTTGTGGTGCAACCACATTTAGGTAGTCACATTTCGACCCGAGAGAAGGCCTTCTTTGCGGCCGGCGTCAGATGTGTTGGCGGCGGCGGCCAGCCTTCTGACCCACCACCACCACGGCGGTGAGGTGGATTGGGTTTCTTTATGTTTTGTATATTTCACGAGCTTTATCATTTGCACTAATTTTGTTTGGATTCATGTATTAGCCATAGTAGGCGGTGATATCTTGTATGTTTAGCTTTGTTAGCCATGTCTTTTAGCCATTTTGGCTTTCATATCAAAAGCTATCTGAGTGTTATATAATTATTACACTTTGCATATCACTTTTTGTGTCCCCATTTTGTGTATCGTTTTTGTCTTCAATTGAATAATTGAATTGCTTTAATTGGACAATTGAATTGCCTTTAATTGAAAAATTGAAGCCTTGCATGTTACCTTAATGCTAGATCAATTCCATGTTTGAAGAAATTTTTGGTCAGTTGAGGTTCCATCATGCTCAACCTTGAACGTTCCTTTGGCTAATTCACGCGCGCCATTAGTTGTACCCGATAGGTTTTGAAATTGTTTGCCTCCTTTAAGCATAGCGGCCTTAGGCATGTTGGCAACCTAGGATAGGTTTGTGTTACCCATTTGAAGACAGTGTAGTCTTCCAAAAAAAAAAAAAAAAAAAAAAAAAAAAAGACGAAAGAAAAAGAAAAGAAGAAAAAAAGAAAAATAAAGTGTGACGCTTTGCCTTGAGAGCAGAGGCACGGTCAGGGGTATATGGCGAAAACGCTGGCTTCGATGCCCCCAAGCCTTAATTGGTTAGGAGTCATCGACTTAGTATGGAATTGGATAGGTAGAGTTTAACGAATTGTAGGTGCTTGATTTTCAAAGTCATTCGGAGTCCAGGGTGAAGCCTGTAGAGTTTGTGGTCAGTGATCCTTTTGGCTTGATGCCTAAACCTTAATTGGTTAGGAGTCATGGTGGACCCAGTTACCGCGGACTTTGGTGAAATCATGTTTTGAGCATTGCACCTACAATGTTATTGAATAAAGAAAGAAGAGTGTAGCTATCCTATACAGGTTGTTCAGCGACTTAAAGGCCATGCCAGTAGCTAGGTTGGGGGGAGGTAATAATTTTGCAACTTATTGGCTCGATCTGGTTACATTTAGAATCATTAGACTTTGGTGGAAATTCAGGTTGAGAACCATGGATCTGAGGTTGACCTAAAAATTGTTCTTGTATGGTTTTGGCTCTCTCGTATGCGTTTTGAGCTTGGTGTCCGATTTCATTTTAAAGGTAATGTTTATTTGTACATACACCTTTTTGAACCCATAAACTTTTGAAAATCCTTTGCATGCATGCCTTTATTATTTTGCATTCTTTAAAGGACTAGCGATGTTTCGGTTAAGAAATTGTGATTAAGTACCCAAAAAGCGCTATTTGAGCCTATTTGAGATAGGTTTTGAGTGCTTTGCGCTAATCATGTCAGTCGCCAATTGAAGTGTTAGGATCTACATAGTATCCTTATGCTGTTTAGAGGTTATTTTGAGATTTATTTTGAGTTTTGCATACCTTGGGAATTCGATGCTCCGAGATGAGTTGAATAATGAAGATTCGAAACTGGCCCTCCACCCGTCAAACATGTCGAGTCGGTGAAGAAATGAAGCCGAAGTGAAGAAGAAAGCGATGCAGTGGAAGTTCGAGGATCTGCGGTGCGTGAAGAACGAGGGCAGCCCGGAGATTTTGCTATGATTCGCGAAAATTTCGGTGGGATTGCTTTCGAATTTGAGTCATAGTGAGAATTTGCAATCCTAGAGAGTGAGAGAATTCATTGAAATTTGCGAAATTTGGCTATGTAAGCGAAAATCAACTGGCTGTGAAAGTCTTCAATTTAAACTATCTCCTAAAATATTTCGCTAGGCTAAGCGGGGAATTTATTAAACCAATGAGGTGTTGTGCATAGCAAAATTTGAGTTAAGCTTTATCTCTGTCCAATTTAAGCTGGGCGCTAGCGAAATTTGTTGGGCTAGCGAAATTTTAGCTAGGCTTCTTGAGAATTTTAGCTACCCTAGCGGGGCCTACACATAAGCGAGAATCTCACCTTCTGTCGTATTTTTGTAATTAATGCCAGCCAGGCTTCATTTTGGTGTATTACCTCCTTGTCCCTTGTTTTAGCTGAAAACTTTAGACTTTCTTGTATTTTCATACATTGGGTGGTCTATATAAGCCCAATCATTTTGTAACTCGCGATCTAGGAAGCGATCTTTTGCGACTTTTCATTTATGTAAATATCTCCCAGCATTCGAGTTTAGGTTTGTTTTCTCTCTTCTCTCTCCTCTTTCTCTCTCATTTTCTGAATACGAACAACCCTCTTGAGGATGTGACTCAAGAGATGTAAGCTAACCTCTTAACTTTGAAGAGGTAGCTAGCTTGGTTGTGGGGCAGTTGCAGGTTGTCCTCATGTGTTAAATGCTACAAGTACTGTATTTATGGTTCCCATCTTCTCAAGCTGGAGTTGAATATCATTTAATGTCATTGCTTTGGCGATACTTACCATGCTTTAGGATAATGCATACTTATTGCTAGATGTCGCATTGTTCTTTAGATGGCGCTACGAACCTTGAAATGAAGTTGAATGTGGGGTTTCAAGCGAAAGGAATTTGTAGATGCATATTACAGTGTTATTTCGAATAGGAATTGATTACAGGGTTAAGTTTTTCCTAGTTAAACAAAGATCCGGTTATGGCTTATTTATAGGTTGCTTGCCATGATCACGAGGATAAACAGGGACACTTGTTACCCCCGTGTTGTCAAGTAGTGACCTAAACCTTCAAAGTTACCTTTTCTCCTTCACTTTAGGTTTACAGTTAATCACCATCGAACAACTATTGTTTTGAAATAGTCAAAATCCAAATTAAAGCCTCACCATTTTCAACACGATGCAAGTCATTCATAGGATGAAAACCCATCCCGATGTTCGACCACTGAGCCATTTATCTTTGCGATGAAACATTTCTGGCTGATGCAAGGAGAAGCTTTAAGTCTGAATTTTGTTGATTAGAATCACCTATAGTGGCTTGCGAATCAGTAGACCTTAGCTCCTAAGATATAGTCATTGCATAGGTTTACACTATACTGGTTTCTCTTCCTCAAAATTAGAACAGCTCATCCTTTCCTTGATTAGATCTTTGTTAACAAGGGATTGAATTCACTATTCGAATCGAGGTGAACTCTCTGCATGTTTAAATTGATAAATCGCTCAACTCATTCTCGATTTCAAGTGAGAAAAGGATTTATCGATTTAATTACACAGAGCACATTAGATCACCATTGCTCGAGGTTCACATACCTTTCGAAGTGGTCATCACTCGGGAATGCCTTCTACGTGTCACTTTCAGAGGCCTCACGGAAATCGAGGCTTGAGAGCCAATCCGTTTATGGGTATAAGACAACGACATTAGGATCGATTCGGAAAAATACACAAAACGGCAAGTAGATTTACAAAGTTTGAGTTCGAGTAGCAATGAGCCAAAGTATGGGAAAGATAATTTCGACAATACGTCATTTGATGGAAGATTTAGGTTTCTAAATCAGCATATTACACCATACGGTGGCTTCAGCTGATCAAAGAAACCCCTTTATGTAAATCGAAAGCTGACCTTTCGAATTCCCAAAATTTGTAGAATTCAAGCAAACGGGCAGTAATTTGAAAGAAAATAAGTGCATTCGACTTCAACATTAAAAGTTAACATCCGATTCAGGAATTTGAGCGAAACAACATACTTAATCTAAAATATAAAATAAAAACAAAACAAAGAAAATAAAGAAAATAAAATAAAAAATACGAGGAGCCTTGACCGCTCCAGATTTCTCCTTTTAATTAGCCAAGAAATTTGCTTTCATGGTAACAGCTACGTATTTATAGGGTTGAGTTGGGCCCAATTTCGATGCACCTCATTGTGGATTTCAAGTTAAGCGTATTTTGATCTTTGTCGCGGAAATCTCTTTGAATGACGTCGCGACCTATGTTGTCTCAGTTATGTCGCAGATGCCTTTGTTTAGTCGCGACATGTCTTTGGTGAAACTGATGTCGCGACAGCTAAATGACGTCGCGACCTCTTTTCCTTGGAACTGATGTCGCGACCTCTTAATGACGTCGCGACCTTAACTCTTTGTATTTGATGTCGCGACCTCCGAATGGCGTCATGACGCTGGTCTTTGCGGCGGATGCCATGACCTGCGAGACAGCGTCGCGACCTACATTCCTTAGTACATTTATGCATGGCCTTAATGATGTCGCGACCTCAGTCTTCGCCCGATTGTTAGCCAGCGGCGGCTAGGTGTTGTCGCGACCTTCTTTAGAATTACAGGCGATGTCGCTACCATTGAATGATGTCGCGACCTTCTCTCTTTAGCTGATGGTGTCGCGACTGTTGGATGATGTCGCGACCTTAATTTCTTTGCAAGCTGATGTCGCGACTGTTTCTGATTCAGTGTTTGATGTTGCGACTGCATTATGATGTCGTGACATAAATGTTCAGTCAATTGTACATCTTATGTAAGCTGCTCTTCAGTCACGACCGCGTTACGTTCTTAGTTTCTTCTTAAGCCAAATTTGTTGATGTCATGACTTGAAATTCTTGGAAAGCTGCGCTTCTGTGTGACTTAAATTCGATTTGACTTTAATTATAGCTGCGAGGGTGATTTCTTATGATTTTTGTTAGAATTTGATCTTAGCTGTATTTTCACATAGGTGGAATTTGATTCAATTATCGGAGTTTTTCTGCTTGAGACAATTCAACGTTATTCTTATTATAAATTAGGAAAATGGATTAAAATCTAATGAGTTTTTTAGACTCGTCAAATTCCCCCGAACATAAAAATTTTGCTTGTCCCCCAGAGCAAAGAAAAGAAAAGAATTGTTTGTCCCTCGAACAAATGGCTTAGTACAAGGACATTTTTCGATTTATTCCTGATCTTTCTCATTCTGCCTTCTAATCTGGAATTAAAAGATATCACTGTTATTTCAAATTTCAAGTTTTGATGCAAGAAACAAGGCATGGTGTACTTCTATTACAAAATTTCTTGATAAACTAATGTATTTAGCTTGAGTTTATTCAACAAGTCTTGTTCTGTGTGTAATCGCCAGTCATCAATCCTTTTCAACTTTATGTTGAATTTAGTTAATCTTGTAGGGAGTTTTCTTAAAAATTTATTTATCAAAGTCCCATATGCTTATTTTCATATTGATCTCCACTAATGTATGTAAATTCAACCTTCGAAATCAATAGAAGTCTTTTCGGGCTTGTAATGTTGGGCTTAGAGTAATTGGGTAGATAATGGAAAATTTTAGGTTGTAAGTACCCGATTTCCATCTTGTCTCTACATTGTTGCCTCGACTTTCTTCATTCTTCTTTGTTCCTTTCCTAATTCTCCTTAATCTTAACTTTGATTCCTCTTTTGAATTCTTTTATGGAATTTTTTTCGACTTCCATATGTACTTGGTCAGACG
This sequence comes from Tetrastigma voinierianum, assembly GCA_016808115.1. Classification (NCBI taxonomy): domain Eukaryota; kingdom Viridiplantae; phylum Streptophyta; class Magnoliopsida; order Vitales; family Vitaceae; genus Tetrastigma; species Tetrastigma voinierianum. The sequence goes on along the minus strand of JAEQBH010006347.1, from coordinate 210,548 downwards.
AGATTCCTTTGTTCTTTAACTCCTTTGCTTTTATTTTTCTAGTTTGGAATAGTCGCGATGTTTTTGTAGCTGCTTGGGCTTTCCCATTGCTCTTAGAGAACTTTGGGCTAGCAACTCCTATAGCGAGTTGGCATTAGGGTGCTAGGTGTTAAAATGCACCCCTACGAGCTTAATTGTTGAGGAAATAGGTATGAAGACAAAACTTATTCCTTATTTCACTAATACGCTGCTTTGCTTCTTGACTTCTTCTTGTCAAAATGCGGGAATATTATTCCCCAAACTTGTTTCTTCCTTTATACTTAGCTTCTACGAACTAGAAGCTGGATAATTTGGGCTCTTTCTTTGCGGGTTTATTGCGAGAGAATTCAGTTTTCAATTAGCGTTTATTGAAGAAGCCAAGGCTTATTTGGCTCAATCTAGGAACTAGAGACATGCTTAAGCATATTTTTTGAAGTATTAGGCTTAAAAGATCAAAGAGCGCGAGGATGTGGCTATCTATCAGGTGACTTTCACATTGGTTGTTTCACCTGGATTTCACCTCGTCGATAATCAAGCGAGTTCTAGGGCGTGGACTCCTAAATCTGAATTACGAAAAGATGTTTCTAATTCTGTCAAAGAAGTTTAAGCAAGTTTAATTTGACCCGATGTGCATATTATTTCTTGAGACTTGTATATTCCTTTGTATACTTACATTATTTTAACCAAGTATTTTGTTCCATTAGCAATAACCAATTTTCCAATTTTTGCAACTAAAGTGAATCTTCGCAGAACAATATATACTCCACAATTCAGTTTCTTTATTCATGCTTACGATTTTGCAATTATTTGTGTTGAGGGAGTTTTATTTTTCCTAGGTAAACTATTTCAACTAGTTCAAGCGTAATAAAATAACAATAAAATCTATTGCAAGCAAGCTAGCATTTCCTTTTAAGTGTGATGCAGGGTTGAGAACACGATCGGGGAGAGAGAGGAGAGATTGGTGCTTGATAGGAAGAATCACAATCTTTTTCTCTTTTTGGGAGGAGGCAGATGTTTGGAGGATCGGATAATTGCTTGAGGTTGGGAGGTTGAACTTGGAACTCATTTAATCCTCTTTTTCTTCTTGTCATTTTCCACCTTACGTTTCTTGAGGGAATCGGTTCATTGGTGAGATCCCGACTTTCTTGTCGGATCATGCTTTGCGCTTTGACCCGATGTGTTCATTGTCGCGCTCCGTTAGGTCATGACCTCTAAAATTTGGATAGATTATTGTTAATCAATTCAAATTTTCCGACCAGTCACTATACATGGCATCCATTGTCGTCGAGCTTTATCTCTTTTCCTTCATCTTCTTCTATAAATCCTTTACTTGATACATATAAAGGAATTTGAACCCCTTGATCTGCTCCTTTGTCTTAGCTTCTTGATCTGAATCCCTTTCCTTGATGAGTTTCGGGGAGTTGAGAGTCTCGATCTATACGATTGTTGTAAATGATTCATGTGGCTAAAAATTGTAACTTCGAGTAGATCGTCTCTTCCCTTAATTTCCTTCTTGAAATTTTCTTCTTGATCATTGATATCTTTTTCATACATTCCTCCCTTCTTCCCATTTTAAGTCTTTTCCTTTAGCTCTTCATATATTTCTTCTCTTATTCGAGTTCCTCTTCCCCGATGTTGATCTCTTCTTTTCAATTATCGTACCTCTTCTGAATTTGTTGGGCTCCATTTCTTTTCTCTTTCTTCCATACTTTTCTGAATAGAAATGAGCATCTCCATTATTTGATTATTTTCTTGGGCTCCTCTAGAGCTTTCTCCAGGTTCTCTGAATTCCCTGTTCCTTATTGGGGGAGAGCTGGCCAGTGGGACTGAGAAATCGATAGGACTTCTTTCATCTTGTTCTATGTCCTCTGCAAACATAGAGGTGTCCCCTTCTGGGTGTGCTTCTTGATTTTCTTTTTCTTGGTCTGCAACCAGATGGGTGTCCTCTTCTTGCCTTGCATTTTCCTCTTCATCTTTGGAATCTGCTTCCACTATGACCCCCTTTTTCTTTTGATTCTTTGGCCCTTAGCATAGTCGGGGTGAGTGGTGAAACTTCCCTTCACACCAGCCCTAATACATAGCTTTGTGATGGTTGTCAGCGAGGATCAAACCCTCTTATTACCTTCATGGTACCTCAATATAGAATTTTCAATAACTGCTCTAAAGATTAATCTCACTCTTTCAATATATATAGAGAAGGGGATCGGGCTCGTTTCCTCTTAATGTGAAAACATGTCAGGGGGACCATACGTGCTACAGGTAGAACCACACTTTTACCTCTTCTATCAAGTCTCCTCGCCGTGGTCTTTGCTTCCTTTCTTTCTTCCACGCCTCTTACCGGGTCTAAGTAATTTTCTCGCTACTCTCTCACTAAGCAGGTCGTTTCATCAACTTCTCAATTTATACCCATTCTCTCGCCTTCCATTCCATACATTTCATTATCAGCTCGCTCCATAAAATCAAACTCCTCTCCGACATAAACAGAGTTCTACTTTCTTTCCCAACCGTCGAGCAAAATTCTTCCACGACTACGACATCCGCATTTTTGATGTCTCGTGCACTCCGTCTCAACCTCGCTTCATTAATTCTTTGAAAGGAGAGATGAGTCGGGTTAAAACCTCTTTCTCCTACAAATCCTCTTTCCAAAGATAAGCTTCCTCCAAATGAGTAGTTTTTGCCCCGAGACGAACCTGCCTTCTCTCCTTCACGGCTTCCTTCCCTTTTCCTCTCGTTGCTTTGTGAACTCGGTTCTACTGTGTTCCAGATGAACTTCTTCTGGGTGGAGCATACTCCTCCATGATCTCGCCGCATTGGGATTAGTGGTCAAGGTCTCGCTAATAGAGAAATCGAGGGTCTGAGTGCCACGCTCGGTCTGTGGCTCAGGAGAGCTGAAAATTAGGAATATGCGAAGATGAGAAGTCAGATTTGCTTCCGTGAATGAGATGGTAATATATATTTCTAACAAATACACTTCACCATATCAGGCCTATTATTTCACTTAATCATAATACGCGACTTCAATGTCAGGCTGCAATTGTGTGCTATAATTAAATTTAAAGTGTAATTAAAGCCGCCTCAAATGACAACTTTCTTCTTATGTCACACATATATTGTCTGGTCGCGACATAAGTCGAACTGGAGGACAAGTTATCCTCTAGTCATGTAGAGCATCGTGCATTTCATGACATTGTTGTTGTCGCGACCTCAACACTTTAAAGGAATCGCCTTATCGCGACCAAAATGTTCTGGTCGCGATGATACCTCGTCGACCACCCTCGTTTCCTTCCTTCAAGATCGACTGCTGACGACATCAACTTCCTCGTCGCTGACCAATCTCCTCTCGTCGCAACATAAGCTTCATCATGAATCTAGTCCGTACTGACGACACCTTTCACCTTTATCAATTCACCATTCCTAAGATCAACAAATCATTCCCATACAAGCAATTCAAATATATTCATTAAATTTTCCTCAGACTTATGTGTGGGAGTAAGCATTACCCCCTTCAAGTCGCTCCTTCCTCGTGGACTGTGGACAAGGCTCAAAAAGTGCTATTTCAACCCTAATTTTAATAGGTTTCGAAATACTTTTGTGTACTAATTGTTATAATTAACCCGATTTACACACTATTCCTACTATTTAATGATCGTATTGCGGGCAAATTTTGCAAAGCCATGAGCTAATTATGCCAATATTGTTTAGTCGATCCAAGCAATTCAAGAATTCAAGTCAAACTCAACATCATAGATCAAAGATCATGAAAGAAGAGCAAAATGTGAAGAAAACACCACCGTGTGAAAGCTTCTCCCGCGAGCACTTTTCCCAAAGCCTCCAAAGACTGCCTCCGTTGTCTGCTCGCTTTCACGCTACACCCCCGTTTCTCATTGGGCTTTTGGTTTTTCCATTTTACCCCCGTAATAACCTTCCGATTTTGGTTTTGTAACTTCCCTTATACCGAGCATCTATATAAGTCTTAGTTTGTACAAATCAAAGGATAAGACTTGACTGATATAGAGAAGCTGAGGCTTCAAGAGCCTTCATTTTCCCTTTTTCTTTCCTTTCTTTTCCATTTTTCTAATAAGCAAACACTCCTCTCGAGATGACAACTGCAGGATGTTCCTAGCCATAGACCTCTTCCTCCTCAAGAGGACTCACCGTCGGGCTAGGTGTGGAGGTAACTCACTAGCTCCCGCTTTTAACGCACGATTTTTCGGCTGTTTGCCCCGCTTCTCACTTCTGTGTTAAAAATCTTTACATGCTCTTTAATGTGTATTCGCAAGTTTTTCGTGTTCAATGGATACTTTCACTAGATCCATCGAGGTTTTACATTGCCTCCCGCTAGTTATCGGAGTGTGGTTTTCGAGATGTGTTTCCACTGCTAGAACATTTATGCCCATTTAAAATGCTATGTTTCAAAAGGGAAAATCATAGGTTTAGCTTTAAAGCAATGAAGATCCTGGGCTCTGGGGAAATGACTATATGTCATCCTCCCCTCAACGTTGAGGAAAAAATACCCAGGACATGCCGTTACCTTAGAACCCTAAAAAACCAAAGGGCCCGAGACTTCAAGGAGTTCTATTTACATTTTACTCTTATTTAAATTTTAGTTCGCAAACCACTCAACCCCTCGTTTACCCAAACCCCAAAATCCAAATTTAATCTACCACATTTCACTCAAATCATTCAGATCAAGAAAACTCATCCTCGTGTTCGACTCTAGACCGCTTATATCGTTAAAGAATACTACTACAGTAGTGTGGAACTTATAGGGTATATAAATTTCATGATTTTAGTTTCAAATTTACCGTGGCACGAATCAAAATGTGAGCGCCGTCGGATGGTGCCTGGGCGCGCGGTGAGTTTGCGGGAACACTCGTGATCCTCACCAAGTTTTGGTGAATTTCTTTATATTTCAATGTCATTTTTATTTTCATTTCATATAAAAAAAAACAAGTGTCGGGCAGATCGCTTCGTACTGCTGTGCGGCCCTATTTCTACCAAGATTGCATTTCCAATGGTCTCCAATTGAGAGAAAATGGAACCCCATATGAAGAGCAATACAATGAGGTAACCCTAATAGAGCTTACATGACAATGAGGGACTATAGAAACTCGTACGGCAAAATCGCTTGAACCCTCGGGGGAGAAATCCAAATCCAAATAGGTCTATGAGGGACTATGAGACCAATGGATGAGTGCACTGCCCATACGGTTCCTCAACTTTATCCACCTCCTCCACATCCACGATGCTTCTTCGTCTCAAATTTCAACTATCATACCCAATCTCCCTAATCGAAAGGTAAGCAATTTGCACCTTACCAAATCAAGCGGGTGATGCTGCAGTAACAAAAGGAATTCAATGCCCAATCGAGTGAAAAAAATCCATAATGAGAGAATTCCCCTGACTAAAGATTAGACGGGCTGAACATTGATTTCCTGAGCATAAATGGGACAACCTGCAGATTCCATCAAGACCTAATCGACAAAGAACAATGTCCACTGCAGGAGGATTGTCAAAGTGACATAATCACAGAGGAGCAAGCAGAACAACAGCCACACCAGAGCTATGAGGATTTTATTGAATTCATCTCAAGGATCGATGAATCCTCGATATGTGTGATGTTGTTTTCCAAGTGAGAAACTTCAAGAAGAAATCATTTCCTCACTGATCGAGGAGGGCAAGAAAACAAAAGCGGGAAGTGCCCAAAAAGCACGCTGTCAACCTCAAACCCCATAGATTCGGGACACCACCGCCACGCCCAAGACACCAAAATACCCACCGCCAAGAGCCCCCTTCACCACCACGATATTCTGTACCTTCACTCGCACCACAACCAACACCCGCAAAGAAACTCAAAACCCGCAGCCTCCCAAAGCTGTCCAACCCACTCGCATGTCATGCGTGAACTTCAAAGAGCTACGCCATCGCTCATATTTTTGCCACTACATCAAAGAAAATGGCACCTCGCTTCACATCGCATGGCATGCTGGGTTGGTTCGGTAAATGTCGTCAGAGCACCCTCAACTCCTGCATTTCTAAGCTCCTCCCCTACTTGCTTTAATTTTTCTTGTCTTATCTTGCTTTATACAAGATTTTATTTTGATTTCAAGTAATTTTCTTCTAAGTTTTATCTAATTTTTAGTTAATTTTAAGGTTTTTAGATTACCTTACTCTTCCAACTTTAATTTTCTTGCATTATCTTTGCGTTTAGTGAAATTTTGGAGCTTATCAAGAAATCGAGTTAGTAAATGAAGATGTGAATTTTCACATAGATGGAATCTTCGCTAAGCTAGCTAAATTTTGCTACCAGCTTAAAATCCCGTGAGAAGCTTAAAATGAAAATTTTCGCTAGGAACGCTGCCTAGCGAAATGGATCAAGATAGCTAAACTCCACAAATCACAGCCTACTACAAGACAAAACAAAGGCACATTATTTCCAATTTGTTTTTTTCTTATTTTATATTTTATTAAAAAAAAAAAGTTTGTTTTTCTTTATATTATTCTTATTTAAAAAAAATTTCATTTTAATTATATTTTATACATATTATTTTTATTTCAAAAAATTTGTTATTTTATTTTTATTTTTATATATATTACTTTTTATTTCAAAAAATATTATTATATATATATATATATATATATATATATATATATATATATATATATATATATATATAGTATATATATTAAAAAAAAATTTGTTTTAAAAATTGAAAATCTTTTTTTTGGCATATAAAAAAAGTTTTTTTATTTTTATTTTTATTTTTAATTATTATTTATTTTATTTAAAAAATAAATCAAATCAAAATAAAATTTTCAAGCATAGACATACGAATTTTCAAGTAAGCCAAATTTTCGGCTTAGCTAGCTTAAATTTTTGCTAGTTAGCGAAAATGTTTCGCTATGGGCCCCACTTTTGCCTCCCAATTTTGTTTCGCTCATAATTTTTTAATCCGAACTCCGTTTTAAGCGTTCTTGGTATCGTTGGAAAGCTTAGAGAGTGTAGAATCCAAATATGACCATAAAGAACATTTTTGACACTTTTATGAAGTGTAATTTTTAAAATGTCTAACCGGGTCACTTTTTCTCTCTTTCTTCTCCTAACTTGTTTATTCGCTCAAACTGAGTAAATAACGTGTCGATGGAAAGCTTGCGTAAGTCACCTATCTCGTAAATGATCACATCTCATCAGTGAGGTAACACTTCCTTCTCTAATTTTCCAACCGGTTCCATTTCTGACAATCGATGTCTGGGTCGGGGAGAGTTAGCAAATGAAGTGACTTTTGTATTTATGTTTTGTTATTATTTTGTTCAAGCTCATTTTTCGATGTTTAAAGGGGTTTGTCAAGTCCCTTTCTTTTCTATAAAGTTGTTATACTTTACAACCATTTTTCAAAATTTGGACCATGGTAATCAAAATTTTGTGGTTTCGCTTAACCTACAAGTTGGAAAATTTGAACTTTGTCCACCCTATTGATGCTAGATTGATTCCATGCTTGGTCGAAAGGAATGATTAGTTAATTCTTATTGATTTCGCATTTTTTCTTCCCACATTTAGCTTAACTACGTATACATTAGATTTCAATGATAAATAAACCTGTGGTAACCTCCTTTACTTCGCATAACTCACCCTGGGCTTACTGGACCGTATTTAATGTGTTATGGACTTGTGGAAAAAGAAAAGAAGAAAACGAGAAAAAGAAAAGAAAAGAAAAGAAAAGAAAAAGAATAAAATTGCAACACTTGCCTTGAAACTTGTTACCATTCGAGAGGTATATGCTTAGTGCCTTTAAAGCCCTAGCGCCCTAAACCTTCACTGTCAGAGCCACGTGATCGTAGTGGTTCAAGTTATGCATGGGTGGATGGGTGAGTTTAGCAAGTCAGGTAGCCGGAGTCTCGAAATCATTCAAGTCCTGCTGAAACCCCGAAGAGTTTGTGCATTTAAAGATCCTCATGGCTCGATGCCCTAAACCTTCAATGTCAGTCATCGATGTATCCTCGTTACATGGACTTTCAAAGAAGTCAATTTCAAAGATCGCACTTGCCAACGCAAAAAGAATCGTGGAATAAGAGGTGGGTCCCGATCTATTTAGGTTGGTTAGCATGCTGGGGTCGGTCAGCTAGGGTCGGGGGAGAGGCAGCTGACGCTATCGGCTGAGTCACAAATAAACACTTAGATTTTCGTAAATTTCGTCGATCTACCAAGAAGGAGGCTCTTTTAATACTCAATTTCAGATGGTCTTCTATTCTCTCATGATATATCGACACTAAGACGATTATTCTTACTAGTATTAGGCATCACTCATTCACAACCTTTTTGAACTGCAACCTTTTTGTAACGTACTGTTATCGCCAGATAAGCTTTTCTTTCTTTCATTGCTAAGGGACTAGCAATGTGTAGGTCAGGGGTGTGATTAGTGCCCAAAAAGGCTATTTTAACCCTAATTTTAATAGGTTTTGAGCGCTTTGTGTACTAATCGTTATAATTAACCCGATTTAGTACATTACGGTCCCTACTATTTTAATGATCGTGATTTTGTGGCAATTTTGCGCTATGAGCTAATTATGCCAATATCGTTGAGTCGATCCAAGTACCTAAGAATTGCCAAACTCAATATCATAGATCAAAGATCGAAGGAAAGAAGAGCAAAAATGTGAAGAAAACACCACGCAGAAAGCTTCTCCGCGAGCACCGGCTCCTACCTCCAAGATCGTTCCTCCCGCTACCCGTTTCCTCGCTTCACGCTACACCGGCTTCGCTTTTGCTTTTGGTTTTTCTTTCCATTTTACCCTCAGAATAACCTTCCGATTTTGGTTTTTTTTGTAACTTCCCTATACCCGAGCATCTATATAAGTCCTAAATAGACAAATCAAAGGATGTGACTGACTCTGATATAGAGAGTTTCTGAGGCGCTCCCAGCCTCCTTTTCCTTTTCTTTCCTTTCTTTCCATTTTCTACAAGCCAAACACTCTCCGAGGATGACAACTCAGAGGATGTTCCCATTGCACCTCTCTCCTCCTCAAGAGGACTACCGCCGGCTAGGTGTGGAGGTAACCCACGGCTCCGTTTTTAACAGCACGTATTTTCGGGTCATGGTTCCCGCTTCTCACTGTGTTAAAATCTTTACATGCTCTCTTTAATGTGTATTCAGTAAGTTTTTCGGTTCAATGGATACTCACCAGGATCCATCGAGGCCTCTGCTAGTCGCCTCCCGCTAGCTATCGTGGAGTGTGGTTTTCAGGATGTGTTTCACCGTTAGAACATTTGGCGCCCATTTAAAATGCTATGTTTCAAAAGGGAAAAATCATGTGGTTTTAGTTTTTAAAGCAATGAAGATCCGGCCAGGGAAATGACTATGTCATCCTCCTCAACGCGAGGGAAAAATACCCGGACATGTCGTTACCTTAGAACCCTAAACCAAGCACCCGAGACTTCATGAGTTCTATTTTACATTTTACTTTATTTAAATTTTAGTTTGCAAACCACCAACCCTTGTTTTTACCCAAACCCCAAAATCCAAATTTAATTCACCAGTTTTGATTTCACTCAAATCATTTGTACGAAGAAAACTCATCCCCTCAGAATTCGACCCTGGGACCGCTATATCATAGCAGAAATGGACTACCAAAGCAGCAGGAACTTAGGTATATAAATCTTGTTGATTTTAGCTCACCATCGTGGCAATCGAATCAAATTGTCGGAGTTGTAATCGAGCTTTGTTCCTTCCTCGTCGAACAATTGACTTACATCCGCATATCGAACAATTCCGTAAGGATTGAAATTAATCTAATACTAACCTAGCAATTCTAACAAACCATGACTAGAAGAAAAAAAATTCAAAACAAGTAAATAAAACAATTTCAAAGTCTATATCAAGAATTCAAACACTATATGGGTTGCCTCCCATGAGCTGCTCTGTTTTGAGTCTTTAGCTGGACTAACTGTTTTAAGCCTTCTCTCTATCAACTACCAAATTGCAGTTCTTCCTTTCTTCTCCTCCCATCGAGATAATGCTCGGGCCTCGACCATTAACCTCGAATTCTTCCTCAAAGATTAGTCCCGAAAGTGTTACTCACATTCCAAAGGTATTGCTTCGACACCACCGTATATGGTCCACTCCACTGATTTCAACTTTCCCTAAATAATTTTAATCCTGGAATTGGGCAGCGTAACTCGATCCCCCGCTCTCGAACTCTTTCCCCTCGTAACTTTCGACATTATGCCATTTCTTTGTCTCGCCCTTGTATATTCTAAAGATTATCATAGTTTCATTTCTCGCCTAGCCATTCACTTGGAGCAGCCTCTTCCTTTGCCATTTTGAAATCAAAATTTAGCTTCTTGATGGCCCACATGGCTTTATATTCCAGTTCAAGAGGGAGGTGACATGGTTTTCCAAATACCAATCTATATGGGGACATCCCAATGGGAGTTTTGAATGCAGTCCTGTAAGCCCAAAGTGCATCATCAAGTTTGGAAGACTAACTCTTCATTAACTTACGCCTTTTCCGTGATCCTTTTAATCTATCGGAAATTTCGTCATTCATTAGTTCGGGGGTGATAAGCTAAGCCTATTATGCGTTCGATCCCATACCCGCTTCATGAGCTTTGCAAATATTTTCATTGCAAGTGGCTTCCCATCACGATGATAGTCCCGGGTGTTCCAAATCACCAATATGTCTTTTTTTACAAGAAACCCACAATCGTATTAGCATCATTCCTCGACAAGCTATCGTTTCCACCCAGCCTGGGAAACATAATCCACTCCGCAGCGCATATACAAGTTTCCAAATGATGGTGGAAAGGGTCCCATAAAATCTATCCCCCATACATAAAAAATTTGCACCACCATTATGCCTCGTAGGGGCATTTCATTTATGCTGCTGATATTTCCAATCTTTTGGCATCTATCACATAATTTCACCCATTCAAGATACCAAACAAAGGCCAATAAAATCCCGATCGAGATCTATGAGTCGTTTTTCTCCGTAAAATGTCCCCCATATGGTGATGCATGGCATTCATTCATAATTGCATTGTTCACCTTCCGCACACATTTTCTTAATCATAAGCCGCACCCTCTTAAATAGCAAAGGATCATCCCGTATATACCGCTATCGCCCCGAGCTATCTTTTCCGCTGGTAAACAATTCGTAAGGAACTACTCCACGCTATAATTCACAATACGTGATACCATGGGAGTTTGAATGACAATCAAATACTTGCTCATCCGGGCTCGTTAGTCTGGTTTCCCTCCTCTTCCTCGGGCCTTTGTTTCTTTTCTACTGACAAGGATCGCCATCATACTGTCACTCTTTTTGGTTTTTATTTCTAAATCAAATTTCGTAGTAGTAATACCCATCTCATCAATTCGCTTTCGGCTTCTTTCTTTACCATCGATATTTAATCGTCGCATGATCGCGTATAACCACATGTGGGACCTCAAAATGTATGGCCTCGAATTTTTCACATGCAAACACTATCATAGCATCTCCTTTTCGCAGTAGTAATTTTCTCAGCTTCATTAAAGGTTTTTCTAGCATAAGATGGCCTTGAACACTTTTTCATCTATTCGTCCCAATACTCCTATCGCAAAATCACCGACATCACATGATTTCAAATTCTCTGCTCCAACTGGTTTTGCTATGATGGGGAGCTTTAACGAGTCTCAATTTGATTTTCAACGTCAAGGTGAGATTCATCAAAGTAGAATCCTGTATCTTTTTTCCGAAGAATCTGCATAGTGGTCTAGTAATTTTTGAGAAGTCTCTGATAAATCTTCTATAAAATCCTGCATGTCCTAAGAAACTTCTGATTCCCTTGACTGTAGTGGGTGGCGTTAAGTCTCTTATAATTGAAACTTTTGCCTGGTCTACCTTAAGCCTTGCTGCAGAAATCATGTGCCCCAAGACAATTCCTTTGGTAACCATAAAATGGCATATTTCCTAATTCAGAGCAAGATTCTCGTTTCGCACCTTCAAGTAATCGTCCCTGTGTTATGCGTGCATCAAGCTCAAAAAACTGGGGATCCATACACCGTAAAATCATCCATGAAGATCTCCATAACTTCTTATGCTGATCGTAGAACATGTATATCATGCATCTGGGAAGGTATGAAAGCAAGAGCACAATCCAAATGGCATTATCCTAAGCAAGCTAAATGGCATGTAAAAGTAGTTTTCCCCGATCTTCGTACGCAATAGAATCCGATTATATCCGTGTAATATCCATCAAGAAAACAAAAACAGGGGTGGCCCGCCAACCTCGTTTAGGCATCTTATCAATGAAAGGCAGGGGAAATGATCCTCTCTGTCATAGATTCACCTTCGTAGTCAATACACACCCTCCATCCCTGGTCACAATTCTCAGAACTGGCTCATTCTTTTCATTTTTGATTATGTTGAATCCACCTTCGAACCATACATGTACCGGGCTTACCTAAGAACTATCCGATATAGCATATATAAGCTCAAGATTTAACCATTTCCTTAACTTGTTTTCTCGACAACTTCTTTCATCACTGATTCAGCCTCTTTCGATGCTCAATGTGTTTTTCATCACAATACTGTGCTGAGTAAAGGTTCTGCTCCTGATCTAACAACATCTCAGATCTCAAACACTGCAATCTTCCACGTCGCTCACTACTACATACACGATTCGTTCTAACATCAACGGTATGGCTTTCATCGCATCAGTTTCGTTTGTTTTCGGTTTGTTTCATCGCATTGTTTTCGAGATCGTCGCAGCCTCAGCATCAATCGTCATTAATCATTCATCAGAATTTAACAACGTATCACTCGTTTGATGTTAATACAACATTGTCATCATCGTTGGATTCATTTATTAACGTCATTTGTCCAACTTGAGCGCGCCAGTCTTCTGATTACTACCCTCCAGAATACGATCTCTCATCATATATTATTAAACACACTCGGTCTATTTATCCACTCAAACATTGATCGATCTATTCAGTTGACTCGTTGCCATCTCAACAGCATCGATTGCACTATCGAATCAGTGGTCGATCATACTCATTACAGAATGCAACGCGGCATTTTCTACTTGGTCGCCGCTGAATATCATCCAACAGCATCAATCCCGCATCATTTATCATCGATCATCTCGAACGATTACGTTTTATTTTCTTAAATATCTATGAATTTAAAATCGTTTCTTCTCTCGGGATTTCTCTCGTCTCTGAAACGGGTAATCGCGAGGAGTATAAGTCTTATGCAACAAATATCAATACTGTTAACATGCATATACTCATGTCTACATCGCGCTGCATTCTCATCACTTTCAATCAATCATATCAAGTCATGTCGTTTAATACTGAGTTATAACAATACTATATTTATTTACTGTTAAGATTTGATTTGAACATTTAGTTTAAATTAATATACTCATTAATTGATATTTACTACTGAAAGATTCATCATCATTGTCTCTTATCTCATGATCGTTCTTCTTGTCTTCGCTTCGAGTCCCATCGTTATATTTACTTATAGACGCTTGCTCGCTATTATGCTCATAGGAGGTTTAACATCATAAAGATTGTTAACGTTTATTAAACAAGATAACAGACTTTGTTGTATATTTATTTCGATTTGAGTCATCCATTGATGTATCTTCATTTGTCTTTGATCCGCGTGGTTAAGAAGAAACTGATCTATCATATCTTCATTTCATCATTCATTGATCCTACTCCGGTCTCAAGAAGTTTAACGATTAAGTCTTACTTCCGATCTCATGTTTCTTCAAGAGACTTCGTTAACGTCTCCACAGCTGAGCAGCTGCTCGAGAGCACTCTGACAAACATCCAGAGCATATGAAACAACCAAAAACTGATCATCTAGAACTGACTCACTTTTTTATCCAAAACTCCTTGAAGAACTTTCGACCTCTCCTAAGCTACATATAGGTCCCCTATCTTCCTCATTGAATGCAATTATCTCTTCGCTCTCCGGAGGAGAGATGGGGAAAGAATCGCTCTAAATAAGCTTCTGTACCAACCCTTCCCAAGTATCAATGTAACCATATGGTAACGATTCGCACTACGTGGTCGCTTATGTCTCTCAAAGAAACGGGAAGAGATGTAGCTTATCACCTTCCTCGGTCTCACAATCGTCTCACCATCAGATAAATTATCCTTAGAAATCTTCCAAAGTGCTCATTCGGTCTTCTATGACACTTGGTGAACCGATGTCATTAACCATCGTAATTAAGGTCAGGGCTTTTGGGCTCAAATTACTCAGATCCACAAAGACTCACCTCCGATCAAGATAATACTCTTCTCAATAATGTGCTCCAAAAATCACAGAATTCGGGTCTTCCGTCGCTCGCCCCCTTTGCTCCTCCTCGTCGTCATGCCCTCTTCCTCGTCATGGACCGCATTTTCTACTCTTTGTCTTTCTTAAGCTCCCTTCGAAAGTATTCTTCTCCAATTCAGCAGTCTCCATTGAATCAGCTCTGATCCTCGTTTCCTATGTGCATTAAAGGTTTTCGAAAATCAAAGCATTACCGCATTAATGGGATTGGTCAAATCCCAATAAATATTTTTAACATGACTTATTAAAAATTGCGATCTCGATGTAGTCACCGTCAAAAGCTGCTTTTTGTTCTTTTCTTAAAAATGTCCAAATTAAGATGTCCTTTCCATCGTAATATCGATCTAAATACCCTTTCCAATCCCCTAAGAATCCATTCATAAAACTCGTTTCAGACAAGAATCATATATACAATTTTTGTACTTATTACCCAAGGACTATTGTCTATCAAGAATCTACTACCAAAACTGTAGGGGACCAAAATGATGTATATGTGAGTAAATATGTATCAAGGGAGCGAATGTGGTAAATACTCAAAACCGATTTGAAACAAAAGTAAGTGTACTCAAAAACTAAATAAAAGTATTACCAACACTCAACCCCTTTCCGCAAGTGCACGGGTCATACAAGTAATAAAGTGGACTCTAGGAGTCCGGATATCGATCCCACAGAGATCTCAAGAAATATTCAATAAACTACCCTAACTACTCAAACTCTATACTATTTGGACTCTGATAAGCAATTGGAATCAGCTTTGAAAGCCTTAAAATAATGAAAACTAAGAAAAATGAATTAATAATAAATGAATTGAATACTGAAATACTAAAATAACAAATTCAGATTTAATCAGCTATCTCTTCAAAGGAACATTGAAAATAAAGCTATTGTGAAGAATCAATCTCAGCTGCATCAGACCGTACCTTTTGCTTTGTGTGAACCACATATTTGAAACCAAATTCAAGGAATATGATAAAGGCAAATGATCTCTCCAAACCCCACCGCTCATCATCTAACCTTCTTCACCGGCTTCTTTCAAGATAAGGGCTAAAATAACTACTTTAACTGAAAGTTGTCTTGATCCTCGTGCATTTTCTTTCTCAATACTTCATACTCCAATACAATCCGGATCAGACTTAGCTCCTAAGATATACAGATAGGTTTACACTATACTGGTTCCTCTTCCTCTAAATTAGAACAACTCATCCTTTCCTTGATTAGATCTTTGCTAACACTGATCAATTCACTATTCGAATCGAGGTGAACTCTCTGCATGTTTAAATTGATAAATCGCTCAACTCATTCTCGATTTCAAGTGAGAAAAGGATTTATCGATTTAATTACACAGAGCACATTAGATCACCATTATCAGGTTCACATACCTTTCAGAAATTGTTCATCACTCGTGAATGCCTGTGTCACCCGAGGGCGTCCCGAAATCAGCCCCGAGACAACTGGCTTACGGTATGTGAGACACCGACATTGGGATCAATCTTAAAATACACAAAACCAGCTATATTTACAAACCGAAGTTCGCAGAGCAATGAATAAAATTACGCAGAAAGATACTTCGACACAGCCATCAATGGAAGTCGGGCTCTAAATCACTACAGATTACACCACACGCTGGCTCACTGGATCAAGAAACCCAATCAGGAATCTAAATCGGTAACTTGAATTCCAAAATTTGTCTAGAATTCAAGCAAACCAGACAGTAATTTGAAAGAAAATAGAATTCTGCATTCAGCTTCAACATTAAAAGTTAACATCCAGTTCCGAATTTGAACGAAACAACATACTAATCTAAAATATAAAATAAAAACAAAACAAAGAAAAGAAAAGAAAAGAAAATAAAATACAGAGCCTTCAAAGAACCTGCATTCGAAAGTCGCCAAGAGCCGCTCTTCGCAGCGCTCGCAGATGATAGGTTCGTCGCAAGTTCAATTTCGATGCACCTCATCAGGATTTCAAGTTAACTGGTCATTATTGACATGTCGCCGCGACCTTCCGACGACGCCGCGAATTCGTTGTCTCGCTTATGTCAGCAGATGTTTTGTTTACCGCGACATGTCTTGGCGGAAACCGATGTCGCTGATATAAATGACGCCGCGACTCTTTTCCTCGAACCGATGTCACGACTTAATGACGCCGCGACCTTTAACTTTCTCAGATTTTGACGGTCGCGACTCCAATGACGCCGCAACCTT
The DNA here is from genome assembly GCA_016808115.1 of Tetrastigma voinierianum. Lineage (NCBI taxonomy): Eukaryota > Viridiplantae > Streptophyta > Magnoliopsida > Vitales > Vitaceae > Tetrastigma > Tetrastigma voinierianum. Next base: position 194,001 of record JAEQBH010006347.1, on the reverse strand, counting down.
AGTCTTCAGCGTGATGTCGCGAATTCCAATGACGTCACACCTTTGTTCCTTGCTCGCCGTCGCTGATCGCGATCGATGTCGCGACTTCAAGTCTTCGCAATCGATATGTCACGACAAATGCAGTGTTGCCGCTGAATTCCTTTTCCGCGGTAAATCGATGTCGCGATCTATCAATGATGTCGCCGATCTTCTTAGCCGATGGTGTCGCTGACCGGCCGGATGATGTCGCGAATCTTTAATTTCCTTTCGCAGTCGATGTCGCATCGCTTCGATTCATATTCGATGTCGCGATCGCATTACGGGTCGCGACATAAATGTTCGCCAATCAGATATCTTATGTCGCCGACTTCTCTTCAAGTCACGACTTCACTGCTCATTCTTCGCTTTCTTCTTCAAAGCCAAATTTGTCGATGTCATGACTTGAAATCGATGGAACCGCTTCCGTCGCGACTTAAATTCCGCTGACTTCACCACGCAAATGATTTCTATGATTTTACAAAATTTGATCTTCACGTATTTTCCCGCAAATTGGAATTTGATCTACCATCGCTTTTCTTCTCGCATAATCTTAACGTTATTCTTATTATAAATTTAAAATGGATTAAAATCTAATGAGTTGACTCATCAAATTCCCCAAATAAAATTTTGCTTATCCCAAGCAAAGAAAAGAAGAAATCGCTTGTCCTCAAACAAATAAGCTTAGGAAAATTTTTATGACATTTTTCCATTTATTCCATTTTCTATTCCGCCTTCAACTTAATTAAAAAGATATCACTATTATTTCAAATTTCACTGACAAGAACAAGGCATGGTGTACTTCTCATTACAAAATTTCTTGATAAACTAATGTATTTAAACAATTTATTCAACAAGTCTTGCTCTCAGGTGTGTGTGTGTGTCCTCAATCCTTTCAACTTTATGTTGAATTTGGGGCTAATCTTATGGGAGTTTTCTTAAACTGCTTATCAAAGTCCCATGCTTGTTTTTCAGCTGATTCACTAATGTATGTAAATTCAACCTTCAAAATCAATGAGGTCTTCTGTGCTCGTAATGTCGGGGCTTAGGTAATCGTAGATACGGAAAAAATTTAGGCTGTAAATTACCTGGCTTCCATCTTTTCTCTACATTGTCGCTCCAACTTTCTTCATTTTTCTTTGTTCCTTTTCTAATTTCCTTAATCTTAGCCTCGATTCCTCTTTTGAATTCTTTTTATGGAATTTTCAACTTCCATATGTACTTGATTCAGCATTCTCTTCGTTTTAACTCTTTGCTTTTATTTTTCTAAGATTGGGAATAGTGCAATGTTTGGCCTTCTTAGGCTTAATACTTCTTAGAGAACTCATCAGCAAACTCCTATAGCAACTGGTATTAGGGTGTTAGTGTTAAAACAATTCCTACGAGCTTAATTGCTCAAGGGAAATAGGCCACAAAGACAAAACTTATTCCTTATTTCACTAACTTCGCTTCTTTACTTCTTCAACTTTCCTTGTCAAAACTGGGAATACACTCCCCATACTGCTTCTTCCTTTTATACTTAACTTCCTCTCAACTAGAAACCTGATAATTGGGCTCTTATCAAGTGTTTATTGCAAGGAAGGAATTTCTTGCCAATTGGTCGCTATCAAGAAATAATATTCGCTCAAATCTAGAACTAGAGAGTATGCTTACATATTTCAAGGTAGGCTTAAAACCTGCCGCCAAGGGATGGCCCCTCTATCATTTCCCGTTGGTTGTTTTCACCTAGGATTTCGCCACCAATAATCAAACAAGTTCCTAGACTGGACTCTAAATCCTGAATTCCCCAAAAGATGTTCCTAATTCCTATCAAAAGTTTCATAAGTTTTGTTGACCAATGTGTATTATTTCTTCAAGATCAGACTTATTCATCGTATACTTACATTATTTTAACCAAGTATTTTGTTTATCAAAGAATAACCAATTTTCCACTTTTGCAACTAAACTAACTCAAAATGCACAAAGATATACTCCTAATTCCGCTTTTATTCATGCCCGATTTTTGCAATTATTTGTGTTCAAGCTTATTTCCTAGGCAAACTATTTCAACTAGTTCAAGCAAGCAATAAAATAACACAAATTCCAGAATCGCAAGCAAGCAAACATTTCCTTTTCATGATTTGATAACGCGGAGAAACAACACCGTGAAGAGAGGCAGATTGATTACAATGGGAAGGTCTATATTTTTCTTTCAGAGGGAGCAAAGATGTTGAGGATCCGCATCGGGTGGTAGCCAGTCAGTTGAACTCGGGGAACTTCTATCAGCCCTCTTTTCTTTCACATTTTCCCTTTCTATTTGTTCTTCAAGAATCAGTTCATTGGTGAGATCAACTTTTTTATTCAAAATTATCTTGCTCACCCAATGTGTTCATTGTACGCTCCATTTCAATATGATTCTAAAATTCGGATAGATTATCAAGTAATCAAATCCAAATTTTCCAAATATTTTTCTTCTCTACAGCATCACATCAAGCACTTTATCTCTTTCCTTCATCTCTCTTCTCAAGTCCTTAACAATGACATATAAAGGAATTCAACCCCTGATCCGCCTCCTTTGTCTTAGCTGACCGAACTCCTTCCTCGACGAGTTTCGTGGAGTTGAGAGTCTCGATCATACTGATTGTTGTAAAATGATTCATGGCTAAGCTGTAACTTTTTCAGTAGATCTCGATCTCTTTCCTCCATTTCCTTCTTGAAATTTTCTTCTTGATGCTCCAAAGATTCTTTTCTATCTCGCTTCCTCCCCTTTTCCGCTCATTTCTTCTTCCCCATTTCTCGATCTTTCCTTTAAGCCTCCGTCTCATATTTCTTTCCTCTGCCTAGCTTCCTCTTCCCAATGTTGATCTCTTCTTTCAATTCGCCGTATTCCTTCTCCTCGAATTTCATTGAGGCTCCATTTCTTTCTCTTTCTTCCATACTTTCTCGAATAGAAATGAGCATCTCCATTATTTGGATTATTTTCGGTCTCTGTAGCTCCCAGTTCCTCGACTCCTCGCTCTATGTGCTACACCCGCCTGGAAATCGAATCCAAACCCGCAGAGGCCAATACACGGCCCCTAGGCGTAAAATAACCAAAGTAGAGGAAACCTACTTCTTGTAGCATAGTTCCGGTTCTTTCCGGTCCGGGTCCAAGCCACCGCGCAACACCTCTTCCTTTCCTCTTTCTTTTCCTCCATTCCTCCCTCTTTCTTCTCTTTCTCTTTTCTTCTTTCCTTTCTTTTCTTTCCTCCCTTTCTCTCCTTTCCCTTTCCTCCCTTTCTCTTCTCCTTTCCTCCCTTTCCTCCTCCTTCTCCTCGTCGCTCCCCACGAACTGAAACTGAGCTCCCACACAACCTAATTGGAACCCCTATTTATAGGATTTAAAGGGCTGCATGATGACAGTAGCTACACAGAGCCATACACGGCTTGCCATGTGTCCTACATGCATAGGCCTTTTCCATGAAATGTGACACATGGCTTGCCATGTGTCACTCACATGATTTTCCATGTGTCACCCACATGGCTAGCCATGTGTCGCTCGACACGCGTTGTCTCAAAATACGTGAAATTTCGACTATCTCGTAATCCAATGAAATTCGACTGGGTAGCTAGATTTCGCAAGACGATTCCAACGGTGCATTCCGTTTCATCATCCGAGATCTAGAAAAATCCCAACTTTTTTCCGTACTATTCTGGTAAATTACCGTTTTGCCCCCTTTGCATTTTTTTTTTAAATTTAAGTTTAAAATTTTCACGGGTTTTACACTCTCCCCCCCTCAAATTCACACACATACATACAATCAAACACATGCATATGCGACAATCATTTAAAACATTAATGACTAGAAAGCGCACCTTCCCCATCGAACAAGAAGGGATAGTTGGCGCGCTCCCATGTCGCCCCGACTCCCTGCCGCCACAACACCTTACAAGCCTCAGTCTTGCCACGCAAAACTTGCTCTCGGCTATCCATGATACCCACTGGTCCCTCCTCGAAGGTCCCATCCGCATCAACTACAAGCTCTCCCCTATCCACTATATGAGTCGATCCGAGTACCGCAGCATGTAGACGGAAACACCTCATGAACGCTCGACAAACTTGGTGGCAACGCTAACCGATACGCAACCGCGCCCACCCTCTTGAGTACCTCGAAGGGTCTAATGTACCTCGGCGACAGCTTCCCTTATTTGTCGAATCTGATCACTCCTATCTTAGGCATCACCTTCAAGAAGACATGATCACCCGCCTGAAATCTGGGTAGGTCGCCGTCAAGACATCAACGTAACTCTTCCTCGCCTACTCGAGCGCAAGGACACGTCGATCATACCCACCTTCTCCGAGGTGTCTCTAATCAAATCCGAGCGTTGACGGATCTCTCCCACCTCTATCCAACATATCAGGATCGATACGCCTCCTTCGTGAGAGCCCCACAGGCGCCCATCCGAATACCGCCCGATAACCCGGCATATAAGCCGAACCCCACTACGTGCTACCCTGGGCCACCTCGAGATCCAAGACGCATACCGCAGTACGTCCTCTAAAATATGAAAAGCTCGCTCCCGATCGACCATCCGGTCCGAGGATGAAAAGCCAAGACTTCATCGATAGTCAGGAAACCCCATGGCCTCTCTCCTCGAAACTCTTCCAGAACTGAGCCATAAATCGAGGATCCCAATCCAATACTATGGAGACTGGCACTCCATGCAACTGTACTATCTCCCGTATATACAACCTGCAGAATTCCTCCTGTGTGAAGGTCATCCGCATTCATTGTAAAATGGGCCGACTCGTGAGCCTGGCCCACCATAACCCACACCGCATCATGCTTCCACGATGTCGGGCGGGCAAGTGAGTCACAAAGTCCATCATGATAAAGCTCCCACTTCCACCCGCCTATCTCCTGGCCTGAGTAACCCCGCCGTCTCAAGCCACCACCCGCCGGCATGTGAGACACCGCCGAATAAAATCCCCCGACATGCCTCTTCATCCCGCTCTAGTAATACTGGCTTACCGAAGGTCACGATACATCTTCGTATACTGACGCACGACCTGGAGCAATGGAACCCCTAAGGATCTCCTCCTCAATCCATCGACCTGGGGACCCACAACCTCGTCCCCTATACCAAGACTACCATCCTGTGAGCCGATGGCTCCAGCCTTCGTCCGTCAGACCCGACCGCATTCTGGCCCCGATGGATACCAGTTCTACCGTCCCGCCTCGACTCTATCACTCGCCGCAGAGACTCCGCCAGAGGTCATCAAACTTCCTAAGGTACTCCGAGCCAAGCCTCGTGATCGCAGCCTCGAACTCCGCTCTGACCGGCTTCGAAAGCATCCCCCACCCGGAAGCCACACTGTAAGACCCTCGCGACTTTCGAGCGCATTAGCCACAACATTTGCCTATCGGGATGGTAATGCAAAGTGAAGTCGTAATCTCCCAAAAACTCCACCTACGCCGCTCATGTCGAGGTCTCGCTGCGCAGCATGTATTCCACTCGTGGTCCAAACACCTCAAACTCAAGCCACCATATAAGTAAAGTGGGCGCCCAAATCTTTAGGCGAAGACCATGGCCGTTAACTCATGTCATGTGGGGTAATTCTTCCTCATGATTCTTCAACCCGCCAGGAACTATAAGCCACACCCCTCCTGACCGCACTGCACATCCCCAGCCATCCTTCGAAGCATCAACACACCGCTGTGACCTCTGTCTCCTCGACTATTATCAGTGAGCTAAAGTAAGCCTCCTCTTTCACCCCGGGAACGCCGTCACATGAGTCATCCCACATAAACTCGACCTCATTCCGGTCGATCTTGTCATAGCGCCGTTAGCCGAGAGAAATCCTCTATAAACCTCCCAGAATACCCGGGCCTCAATCCTAAGAAACCACAGATTCAAGACCGACTTTGCCTCCCAACTCATCACAACCTCAACCTTCCCAGGGTCTACTGACACGCTTGAAGCTGACACCAAGTGTCCCAAGAAACCCACCTCAATAAGCCAAAATTCGCACTCATCGAACTCGCATACAATCGATGATCCCTCAAAGTCAGGAAGTACGATTCTCGCGGATGCTCATGCTCCACCTCCGATTAGAGCAGATCGTAATGTCATCAATGCAGAGACCACCACAAATCGATCTAAATAGGGCTGGGAAACACCCCATTCATGAGGTCCATGTCGTCTGCATCTACCAATCCAAAGGGTACCGTAAACTCAAAGTGCCCATACCGCGTCCTGAACGCTATCTTAGGGATGTCTGCCTCTCTAACTCTCAATTGATGGTAACCAGTGTGAAGGTCTATCTTAGAATAGACTCGCGCCCCCCTCAGCTAATCAAACAAGTCATCAATCCTCGGTAATGGATACCGATTCTTGATTGTAACCCTATTCAACTGCATGTAATCGATGCATAGTCGAAGGGTCTTATACTTCTTCTTCGCAAATAACCGAGCGCCCATTTCAAGTGCTTGCCCACGAAACCCCTTGCTCCAAGAATCCTCGTATTCGACCTCGAGCTCCCGCAACTCCAACCTGTCAATCTTGCGAGTCATAGAAATCTGGCGACGTACTCGTGATGCAACCCACGCGGAAGTCTACGTCCTCACTGGAGGTGATCTCCTGAAATTTCGGGTCCGAAAAACATCCGACTCACAAACCACCCGAGGTGACCATATCCCCGTCTCACCTCGCCCTCCAAGGCTAGCTAGCCAACTCATTAACTCCAGCCTGCGGAAGCATCGTGAATCGCATACGCATTTCAGGTGAAGCATCGTGGCCTATTCCTTGAAAAACAACACAAGTACCGGGCTCGTGTAAAGCAGAATCCCTGTGATCGCCACAATCCCACGCATTGCGAAGCATCATGCCTATTCCTGAAAAAACAACACAAGTACCGGCCCGTGTGTAAGGGTAACCTCGCATCACACAATCTATGACAACCCGATGTGCGGTCCACTACCCATCCCGAGACGACCGAACTCGAGATGTCCATGACCTAAGGTCCACTCTGAGAATCCCGAGATCTATAACTCATATCCCTACATATCCGATCAATTCCTCGCCTTAGTCCCTGTGAGAATCCCACATGCAAGTGGGTTCGTCTAAGGTCTCAACCTCTAAGCCCAATACTCTACACACAAGACGTAAATAATAAAGGAATGCGATGCACTTGAATCAAATAACACCCTTGCCCATAAGAGAAAGAGACAACGTATTCTCGACCACTCAATCTGGACCACGTCTCGCCCCATTTGAGTAAATGGCGACACGCCCCCCGAGCCCCGAAGTCCCGACCGCACACTCTTCCCCGACCTCGACCCATACTCCGCCCCTTTGGCCCGTCTCGTGAACACTCTTCCTCATGTCACCGTAAGTCCTCTCGTCTCTTTCCCGAGCCCGCTGCTAAGCTCGTCTCTTTTCTTATCACTATCACCCGCATGGCGTCATCTACCTCTCGCTCAATGATCAAGGCTGTACTGACCATCGAGTCCATATCTTGTAGGTTATTCCTAAAATCTTACCCCGGATGGATAACTTCAGCCCATCCTCGAACTTCTTGACCTTGGTCCCGTCAGTGGACACATAATCATCCCCGAAATGTGCCAACTCGTGAATCACTACAAACTCGAAAGTATTAGCCATCATCCCTCGGTCTCACCAAGGAACTCTCTGCCTCGCATGTCTAGTAGAAGCCCGAAAGCTTCCCCATGAATAGTATGCGAAAATCATCCCATGTCATAGTCCCAAGTCCTCGGGTCGCGACCCACTCCCCACCGTGATCCGGGATTCACCCCTCAAGCCGGAATGAGCCGCCAGAATCCGAGCATCCGAGGTGATCTCCATAGCCCCGAGAACCCTCTCAATCACTCGGAATCCAATGGCCTACCGCCACGGTCCCCTCCTCCCAGTTAACGTTTGAGGATGATGCTCAACCCTGCAGGTTACCAGCACACTCCGACTCTACCGTGATCAGCCTCATGGCAAATGCATTATCGCAAGACCCACACGATGGGCCTCATTGAGAAACAAAGGCGGTCGACCATCGCCCCGTGACGACCCCACGCCGGTCCTACTCCCATCCACACAAGTCAAACAAAAAGTTTAGAATCATTTTCGTGTCCAACTATTAACGCACATGCCGACTCACACAGACACTTAATCTCCCGAATCCATCCGTTTGCTTCCTCTCGAACTCCTAAGGTTACGTCAGAACCCTAGTGTTCGCATTTCTATATACATCCTACCACGTATAATTCACGAATTTGCACACACAACGCCATACAGCAATAAAAGCATAAAACGTCACACAATTCATGTCAGGATTCAATTCGCCCCCGCTTGACTCTGTGTAACTACTCAGACTCGACATCAAACTATGATCCTGATATCAATCTCCCGAGCACCAGGTACCCTAACCCAAGCCCGGCACCAAGTTATACTGTCAGGATGCTCTTATACCTTAATGACCATGGCCTAAGCCCAAGTCCCTCAAGCCCCAGTACTCGTACCCATGCTCGATACCAAGCCGTGACACCCCAAAACTGGGGCCTCCGTTGACCAATCAACTTATCGGAACCTCGTGTGTCTCATATCATGAGACCCATACATGAGTAAAATGACCCAATAGGGCCCATCATACATACTCGTCCCTACGATTACAAGACCATACATTTCTGTAGATCCAAGAGTTATTACATCACTCCTAATGCAAAACATATATTAAAACTAGTTCGTTCTAATATATACACAAAACAAGAATCAAGGCCAGCACCCCACTTCGCTTATAATCCTCAGCCTCTAAGGAGCTCCCGTCTGGTCAGACATGTCCCGTAATCTAAAAGGTCTCACGACTGGTGAGCTAACGCCCAATAGAGATAAATCCTATAAGGGCTACTCACCACCTAGGTGCACATGCAAATTATCATTTCATAGTCAAACCAACAACCAATCGGTGCATACATGTTATCCCACATGGAAAAAATCTACATGCATGTATGAGACGACACTCTACATGCCCCAAGTACCGGATCAACCTCCGACCCACCACCCAACTAAGTGCTAATGGAATCACACGAGTCACCCCGACTCATCTCTGCCAACCCGTAGTCTATGATATTTATTTAATCGTTTCTGTCTTTTGGGCAATGTAATCCTTACTGGGTCTCACCACATCTCTTACACTCCTAACATTTTTCTGCTTTCACCTGTGTACACTGGTTTAACCAGTTTTCGTGCTTTCTCCGAGGGGGTATTTATTCCCTACTTGCTACGCCCGACACATTTCATTTTCCATTTTCAAGCAATAGAAACTCCAATCGACTTCGTCCCATTTCCAAACCCACACGATTCTCGCACCAAACACAAGTACAACCGCACTCATGCACACACACCCATGTAATGCGGTGTTACCGCACACCAATGCAATGCAATTTGTGCCACTACACTCAAACCCATGACCAATGTATGAAGACCTTTACATGGACATTCTACACCATACACTATGTGTGTGCTATGAACACTCATGTCTAATGCACACAACATTCAATATATTTAGTTTAACATCAGTATACATGCAGTCATGTTAATATTCCATACATTCAAATCAGTACATCACATAAGCATGCACTACATCTTTCTATCATTCGCCATTCATGTCAACACATCATTCAAGCATGTATTAACATAATTCCAACCATTACTTAGGCAAGTAATGCTATAACTATATTCCCAGTCGAGACATAGTGGGTAACCATACAACCCAATCACATATAGTTATTTCCATCTTCATCACACATATAACACATAATTCTCACATATTCAAGATTGCCATTGAATTTATGGCACACACGTATTACCATTCCCACATAACCGCCATGTCACCTAAGAAACACCTGACTGGGGCCCAAAGTCTTAGTTTTACAATACTACACAAACATCCAAATATGAATTTCCGTCTCAGCTATATGCATTCCTCAAGCATTTCATACAAAACCTGGCTCCAAAAAATTGTAAGTTTGAAAACTGTAACTGACTATTCTCAAACCTGGTCTGCGGACCAAATTCTAATGTTCAAAGTATACATTTTGGATGAGAACTTTATCTTATTAAATTCTAGACTCGACGAGATTTTCGTAGAGTCCAAGAACGTGCGAATCGGAGTTCGGACAAGAAAGTTATGGTCGTCCAAAGTTGACGCGGCCGATTCACAAGGGTGTGCGGAAATTTGGGCACACCCCCCGCTTGCCATCTCCGCCTGGATTTTGCTATCTCAAGCACAATGTTCTTTTCTTGACAATCCCAAAACCCCATGGTCCTGGGCTCGACCATCACACAATCACAAACAAACCACACAACATACAAATTCGCCTCTAAATTAATCTAAACCCGTAGGCCATTACACGCCCTAGATGAACTGCGTAGTAGAGGAAAACCTACTTCAGGCACGCTCCTGTTCTTTCCGTACGGTCTCGCCTCACTCGCAACACTCCCTTCCTTTTTCTTTCTTTTTCCTCTCCTCCCCTCTTTCTTCTCTTCTCTTTCTTCTTTCCTTTCTCTTTCTTTTCATCCCTTTCTCCTTTCCTTTCCTCCTTTCTCTCTCTCCTTCCTCCCTTTCTCTTTCCCCCTTCCTCCCCTTCTCCTTGCCAAGCCCCCCACGAACCGAAATCGGCGCTCCCACACAAACCGAATTGGAACCCCTATTTATGTGGATTTAAAAGGGCCATGATGATGACATGGCATGCCATGTCCTACATGACAGTTTTCATTATGCAATGTGACACATGGATCGCATGTGTCACCTACATGGTTTGCTATGTGTCACCCACATGGCTCGCCATGTCACTCGACACCATTGTCTCGAACACGTGGAAATTCGACTTTCTAATCCAACAATTCAATCGGTAAATAGATTTCAGACACCTCTAATGCGGCAATCCGCTTTCATCATCCGAGATCTAGAAAATCCCAATCCTTTCTTCTGACTATTCCTAGAATCATTGCCATTCCTTTCCTAATTTTTTTTTTTGAAAATTTAAATTTTGAAAATTTTCACTTGGTTTTACAAATGAGTCACATATAATTTTAGTGGTATCAGAGCCTAGGTTTAGGTGGTTCTACCAAATTACCTTGAAATTTTTGTAAACGATTTTGAAATTGTTTATGACATGCATTGCATTTTCATATAAGGATGATACGACTGATGCGCATCTTATCTGGCCTTAAGAGGTACATGGGAAAGTTCAGGCCTCAATAGTGTCGTTGTGAATAGAGTCTATAGAGATTGTCCCATTAGAATACGAGAGTATTAGTTTCCGAGAGATGTGATCGAGTTTGATGTGATATTGGGGATGGACACCCTACTGAATTATCAATTTAATATTTAGTTGCTCCACTCACCTGGCATAATAAGCTTGATCCCTATAGATAGCAAAGATCTAATCAAGGTGATAGAGTATTCTAAAGAATCATAGACCGAGGTGCCAATGAAATCAAGGAGGCTTCAGGTTACCCCCTCGCTTCCATGGGCAAGCAATCTTCATTCCTAAGAGAAGGTTGTGAAGTACTGGTTTAGGAAAACAACTAGATCTTAAATATGATCACATCCTAAAAGAGAAGGTTGTGTAGTGTCAGGAGGTATTCCAAGGCTACACTACTTTGCTCTTGGACAAATCAAGAATTCAAACTCATGGCTGGATTATTTCAAAACTTGATTCAAGTCCCAGTGTTATTATAACTCAGTGAACTCTCTAATATTTTCATTTTTATTTTCCTTTTTCATTATAGAATATCAAACAAGAAACTCTTTTATTCAATTTATGTTAGTTAATTAAATCTATTATGGAAATTAGTGGTTCAAATATTGAATTTCTTTAGTAGTAGGAGTAGTTGATCTTTAAGTTTCTCATCAATCCTAGTGGGAATGATATCTGGACTTATAATCCATCAGATACTGTGATGACCTATGCACTTATATTATCACCAAAACCAATTTTAATCAAGTAGATCATTATATACAACAACATAAAATGCTTTTGCATATTTAGTCAACTATGTTGCATACTGCTGGGATTTGAAATGGCAAGACTTTTGTCAATTACTTTATCAATTTTAATTTTTATGTTCAAAATTTGTCAACCAAGCTAGCACTCAAGTATCGGGATCGATGTGAAGTTTATAAATCAATATTCTTGCCAAAAAGAAAGTTGCTAGTTTAGACATTTTTCTTTTATCTTTTATCAAAATTTTCATATAAATTTTCAAAAATAGTTTCAACTGTAGTAGCTGATTCAGCTACTTATCTTTTATTGAGCTAATCATAACATGTTTAAGTTGTCTATTGATCTCACTTTGATTTTAGTGTATTATTATTTCAGGCATTCTTACATACACAGAATCCCAAAAGCAGAATTGCTGCCACTGGACACTGAGTTAGAGAGGACACTGAGAAACCTAAAGAAAGTGAGATTAGTCAAGCACTGGGCTATGGCAAAGAAGAGGAGACGACAGGAACATCCTAATCAGGCACCCTAATGCACTCAAAGGCAAAATAACAACGGAGGACTTATGACACTTATCATCGAGATTAGTACTCATGTCAAAGTAACCTACTATGTAAGGTTGCTAACAACTTTAAGTCGGGGTTCGCACTCATCACCATGGTTCAAGAATACCCGCCTTACTAGACATCCAAGTAAGGATCCAAATGAGCATTAGGGAAGGTTCTTGAGGATGGCAAAAACAATGAAGCTGAATGGGGTCAAGCCAAATGTTATTAAGTTGTAGTTCTTCCCATTTTCACTAAGAGACACAGTAGCTAGGTGGTTTGAGTCCTTGCCATAAGGATCAGTCAACACATGGGAGGAACTGATAGAGGCATATCTGAGTAGATTCTTCCCTCTTGATCTCACTTCAAAAAGGAGGGGAGAAATCATTTCCTTCAAGTAGAAAGAAGATGAGTCTTTATTCAATGCTTAAGAGAGATATAAGAAGCTGCTGAGAAGATTCCCAATGTATGGCATAGAGCAAATGACACAGATAGATATCTTTTATCATGCTATGAACTACACTCAAAGGCATCATCAGACGCAAATCTCATTATGGTGCATTCAAGAGGAAGAGTGGCTAAAGAGCCAACCTAATTTTATGTAAGACGGCTAAGAGCAACTATAGAGCTCATTCAAGCTTCAGGAGCACAGCGCACCGAGAGGAGGCGGGGGGGTGAATCTATTTAACAAGATATCAGCAATAGAAGCAAGTCGATGCATCAATGAGCAAGATGAATAATTTGGAAAGAAGAACTATCTGCAAACGGGTTGGAATCAGGAATGAGCTAAGTGTATGAACCGACCAAGGACTAGCTCATGAAAGTCCTTACCAAGTGGAAAAAGTTCAGTATATTTAAGGAAATAGGGGCTATAACTTTAAGCCCAACAACAACCACTCAACCCATTACACACCAGCCCTTAGAAACCATGAGAATCTATCTTATGGAAGTGGAGTGCAGCAGGGTCCAAGACTAGTGCAAAACTATTAGCAGATATATGCTCCATGTAGCTCTGTGGACAACAATATTAGTGGTAGCCATGGGAAAGTGCATAATCCAGCTGGGGAGGAGGTCCGCCATTCCTCGAGGATCGATGTCGACTTCTGGTGAAAAAAGATCACAACACATATGAGCAGTAAGTCATCGAGCTAGCAAGATTCAGAAAACATAACTGTGTTTCAAGCTAACACTAATGCTTCTATGAAGAATCTAGAGACTCAAGTAGTGCGCCTGGTCTCTATCTATAAAAATCATTCTGTGGATTATTTACTAGTGACACTAAGAATCCCATGATCAGATGGTAGTTACACTTAACAAGCATGAGAATCGTTAAAGAGAAGAAGATTAGATAAGACTCCGACACAAGGAAGAGCAAGTAGAAACTGCAAAGAGAAAAAAGTTGAACATACAGAATCATTAGACGGCAAAGAGAACGTTGTGCATCAAGAGTAGCAGACTAAAGAGGGAGAACTAAAAAGAATGAGGAAGTGACATGCTATTAACCTCCTATTCCATTCCCTCAAAGAATGTAGAAATCAAAATTGGATGATCGGATTGCTAAATTCTTGAACATGTTCAAGAAATTAGAGATAAACGTTCCTTTGTCGAGGCATCGTCTGCATGCCCTAATAGCCAAGTTTTTAAAGGACATCCTCAATAAGAAAAGGAAGTTTGATGAAGATGGAGTGGTAAACGTATCAGCAACATGCAGTGCAATAATCCATAAGAACCTACCACCGAAATGCAGATCTTAATAGCCTTTCCCATTCCCGCACTATGTGAACCGTGAGCCTTGGGAGCTTTATGTGACCTTACAAGCATCAATCACCCCATTGCTCGCAGAAAAGACTCATCAGGAGTTAACTCCTATAACTATGACTCTACAAATAGCAGAGAGGTCTATGGCTCAACTCACAAGGAACCCTGAAGATGTACTAACTTGGCAGGGGAAAGTTTATTTTCCTAAATGGCTTTTGTTGTGATGAACATCAAGAAGACACGCAAGTTCCACTGTTTAGGTAAAATACTTCGCTACCGTATAAAATTGATAGATGTCAAGAAATGAGAGCTCATTCTCAGAGTGTGAGATGAAAAAGTGCACTTAAACCTTAATCAGAGCTTGAAACAACCTAATTTTGAAAAAGCTGGATATAAGAATGTTAAAAAAGAGGTTCCTAGAAGTTCTGAACTGATTGATGATTGTAAGAATCAAGATTCGATGAATGAAAATATGATGAATTTCCATTATATTAAGATCTGAGCAATGAATATCCAATGCAAAGTTTTGAATTAAAAGAAACTATATTAAGTCTGCACGAAGACAATGCAAAAATCAAGCAAGAAGGAAGAGAAGGCATAAGAAACAGAAAAATTTGCGAGGGTTAATAGAAGGAATTAATAAACATCCTAAATATGCCTTCAGGGCTGAAATATCAAACTTGTAATTATAATAAATTTAGACTCGACGTAAGATAAAGAGTTTAAACTAATAGAAATTTTAAACAAAGATAAATGTTTACAAAGTAGTTAGTAGAAGATTTGAAAGGGATCACCCAACAATTTGCATGCATAAAAAATCTCTCCTAGAGAAAATGTAAAATCACGCCTACATTAGAGAAGGTCAACTCCCAAGTATGAAGAAGTTAGAAGAGAAGTACTGAAATGGATGAATGCAAGATTTAATTGCGTAATTCAAATAAATGAGAGCCTAATTCATGTGGTTCCTAAGAAGGGTAGATCTGTTGGCCATTAGAAATGAGAAGTGAATGAGCTAATTCCAACAAGAACTCAGAATAAAAGATGGAGGGGCATGTATCGATTATAGGAATCAGCACTACCACAAGAAAGGACATTATCCTTTTCCTTTATTGATCAAATGTCGACAAGTCATGTGCCACCTTCATTTCTCGCTTCTCGATGGAGCCATTCCGGATATAATCATATCATTACACTTCAAGGACCGATAAGACCACCTTACATGTCCCCATGGAAGCTTTGCTTTTGCATGAGGCCATCTGATCGCAGACGCCTTGCCACCTTGAAAGGTGGATGATGTCCACTTTATCCGTGTGGAGAAGGATATGAAATTTCATGATGACTTCGCCTATGGATCCACTTGAGAATTGCTCCAGAAATTTTAGAAACTCGTATTTAGAGGAAAGCAGACAAAACTTAGCTTTGAATCGGGAAATGCCATTTTATGGTAACCGGCTGCATCAGTTCTGGGCATAAAATTTCTACACTGACTCGATTTGATCAAGCAAAGGTTTTTGTTATTGAACCTGGATGCCGTACCTACTACATCAAAGGGATTAGAAGTTTTCATATGCTAGATTTTATAGAAGATTCATGGAAGACTTCTCCAAAATATCAAGGCCATTATGCAAACCGTCAAAAAGTAGCTAAAAAATTTGAATGTGATGAATACAGGTAAATGTGCATTTGAAGAGATCAAGAAGATAAGTCTTTACTCGCGGCAACACCGGGACCGGTTGAAATCATGTGCGATGCCGCGATTGTCATGGTGTTGAAACCAAATGATTTTTTTTTACAACGCTACTGGAAAGTTGTTTAGAATCCACAAAAGATCAACGCCAAAACTTACTTCAGTCAAACTTAAACGGAAAATCTCGATAATAACTACAAAAGAATGACTAAAGTTTCAGCTAGCAGAGTTAGCCAAACTTGTTGATTTATAACCTTTTTCTATATAAATCAAAAACACTGTTGTCATTATTCTTTTCAATGTATAAATATTTTCTTTATATAAAATTTTATAATTTTTAGTCTAAATGAAAATTTTTGCAAGTGCACAAGTCATATAAGTAATAAAGTGGATTAAAAATAAGTCCAAGTATCGTTCCCACGAGGATTGTTGAGAATGCTAAAGATCAATTAACCCAACTGGTCAAAATCCTTATTATTTGAACTCAAAAGTACAAAATTGATTTGTTTAAACTAAAGAAAGAATGACCAATTAAAATTCTATAACTATAACGAAAAAATCAAAATGAATTGGATTGGAGAGTTCACTGAGTACAGTTAACACTAGGAAATGTGCATCAACGTATACCTTTCAATTTCATATCATTTTATAACATAGTTCACCCATTAGATTGAAACCGCAGGCATGTTGCTGGTAAATTATTCTCGAACATGTTTCTAATCTAGATCGTAAATATTTTCACCAAATTCACTACCGTCAAATAATTTTATAATGTAAACAATTCAATTATTCAATCCCGACAGAGGTGATGGTCTTTCTTCTTCTTCTCGCGTATTAGCTAATCTTCTGGGATAATACTCAATTAGCATACTTCCACCTCATTCTTTTAGTCACATATGCTTGTTTGTCATATTAATCTCCACTAATGTAAGCATATCACCACCTTCAGGATCAAATAGGTCTTTTAGTCAGACGCGTGGCTTGGTTAATTTAGTAGATAATTGGATAATTTAGGCTCAATTTACCCGCATATCATCGATAACTTAAAACTTCGCTTCATCAGGCATCCTTGGATTTTTCCATTTGATATCGTTCTTAACCTCACCATCCGGTTTGGTGCATCTTTCCATACTTCCATTGTGGTATTTTCTTTCATCGACCACACTCGTACTCATACCTTCTCTTCCTCGTCTTGTAAGTTTTTCACTTTTCATCTTTAATAAGGTTTATGGAATGGTAATGTTTCAGATTTTTAAGCTTTATACCACCCTTAACGAACTTTGGGCGATAACTCCCATACCGCCTGGCATTGGGTACTGTGTTGAAACACCCCAAGAACTTAATTGTTTGGCGGAGGAAACAAGACCAAACTCATTCAATCTTATGTTTTTACAACTGTTTTCTTAATTCTCTTCATATCTCCTCATCTCAATGAATTTTTCTTTCTCACCCCTTTTCATCCTTCTCCATAACTTCAAATAATATTCCCCCAAACTTGTCATTTTCTGTTTACGACGATTTTATCATGTAATCTAGGCAGATAAGGGTTCTTTACTGTAAGATTACGTTCAAGGGAGGATCTGGGCTTTCATTTGCTAGTTGATGATGAGATTGACTATTGGCTCAAATAAGGAACTAATGTCTATGCTTGTAACGCCCTAAAAAATACCCTAGAATTTTTATAATAATTTTATTATATATTCATGGTATGAATTTGAAATAAACTCGGGTTTTCTCTTTAAAATTGATAAATTGTGAAATAGAATAATATGGAGCATACGATTAAATAATATATGCTAAAATGAGAAATTGATTGAACCTAAAATAAAACCCAAGTGTAAAAAAAGGGCAAATTTGAATTGTAAATAAGGACCAAGGGTCAAATGATAAGCTTAAATGCTAAAGTGAAATTATGAGAAATTGCATGAGCAAAGTGGAATAATAGGAGACTTAAAATGAAAAAACGGGTTAAGAGCCAAAGATAAAGAACCAACATACCTAAATGATAAGGGATATTATACCACATTTGGTCTTAATGTCTTATTCGAAAGCAAAACATGCTCGAGGGGGAAGCTAGTTCTGAGGAGAAGAGGATTGTTTGCGGTAAATCCTTCCATTTGATAAATATCTTGCAAGAAGGGAAAAGGAAAAAGGCTAGGGCTTCAAGTGCAAAGGGATTTAAGGTAAGAACCAAACCTTAGAATTTTCGTTGATGATGCTTGGGTTGGAAAAACCCTAAACCATCCATATGTTCTACTTGTGGTTGGTTTATGATGATATTAGGTTGTTATTGGGAGTGATTCCCATGTTTTGTTTTGGGATTTTGAGGATTTTGGAAAAGTCGCAAAGGTACAAAGGTAAAATTTTGGGCATTATGTCGGGCTCTAGGCAGCAGCGTAGGGAGACCCGTGGCCGGGCGTGGGCCACATGCGGCGTGGATACCCTCAGCAGTGGTGAAGGCCCGATGTGCCAAATGGCACCCCTTGGAGTGCAGCACGGCAGTAGCATTTCTACGTCGCAGCGGAGCTACTATTCACAACGAGCAATTTATGGATTTTGTTTACGAACACCTTGTATTTGTACACCATTAGTTTAAGGACCCTAATAAATGATTAATGGGGGTTCAAATAGAATGGCGAGTGAAAAACCGCGTGCCTTACACACCGGCGAAGCAAGTTGGTCTTTAGGCGAACTTAGTGTCTTATCCCAAAGCGGATTAACGAAGATTAATTGTCGTTATCCTTTAAAAAAATGTATAATAATTGTTTATCCTTTAAGAGTGGCATAATGGTTATTGACTAGGGGCGGGTGAGATCCACCTAACTTAGGGCCAAGATCGAGAAGGGAAGAAACGAGTAGGCAACTTCGATTAGTTCTTCGAACCTCTATTCCGATTCAAGTATTGTTAGTTCTTTGTTCACCGTAATTATATTCGAATTTCAAGTGTTTTGGTAGTTTACCAAATAAATCGAAAATGATTATATGGAATGAGTATATCTTTGAAATGATATTACGAAAGTGTATATGGATTTGAAAATGTGATATCTGAAATGTTTGGCAACTAAATGCATGTGAGTGATTAATTGAATTATCATGAATTGGTCGGTACGACATCTTGAATTGAATAGATATACGAAGCGACCTGACGCCAGGCGGGATACACCCGATCGGCGATGGTCATGAGCCTTAGCCAAAAATTGTTCAATGTCCCTTTTTGGCGGGATGTACCAATTGGCATCCGTCATGGTGGTGTATGGCATTGTTAAAATGTCCCACTTGGCGGGATGCACCAATCGACATCCGTCATGATGGTGTCTGGAATTTTTAAATGACCACTTTGCGGGGCCCTTGTTCCGGCATCAGGTCATGATGGGAGGCAAATTGTTAAGTCTTAATCACATTGTCGAATGACAAAAAGAATTTGGATTCAAGGCAATCCGTCATGAATGTGGATTATAGACAAAGTGAAATAACAAACTTTGGCAGTGAAAATGAGACTTGTAAACTAAATACGTCCTTAGGAATTATATGTTTGAATCTAATGATTGAGTTAAATGATTTGTTGCATGTGAAAATGCATATTTTGATATGATCAATGATTTGTAAAGAGTGAAAGCATGTGAAAATGAATAAGCATGAGTATGATTTGATATAAAGGCATGGTTTATGATAAATGTGTCGTGTTAAATGAAATTGGAATAAAGCGCTATAAAACCATTAAGCATGAAAATGCTTAGCGTGTAGTTACTATCATCACGTGAGTTCAAAATCATGGGAAGAAAGCAAGATCAAGGCGCAAAGTCATAAGAAAAGTTGCGGCGTATAAAGTATATCTACAATCATATACATACCGTATTTTTGAGCGATGTGACATTTCTTGAACAAAGAGTTAGTCTTTGAACTATTGTTTAATATCATTTGTAAAAGGAATGATAGCCATTTTGTAAATATTCTGTATAAAAGTAAATGTTTATGGGCCCACCATTTGAAACAACACCGTGATGACAACTCTAAATGAAATGACATAAATAAAATGTTTTGATAAAGTAATGAAGCGGTCGAATGTAGGAGCTCTGTTCGGATTCGCCATTTGGGTCGGTACAGGGTTAGTCGCGACACTTTTGAAAAAAAACAAATAAAAAAAAGTAAATAAAAATTGAAACGATCATCGGGCAGGTTCGGATCGCCATTAGATCGGGCCCGAAAGGGGTGCTACAATGCTGATGCATATTCTAAGGGTAGGCTTTGAAAGGCTCAATCTTCAAAAAATGGCCTATATCATTTCCTGTTAGTGGTATTGCCTAGGATTTCACCTTGACTAATAATCTAACAAGTTCTAGGACATTAGAGAGATTACTGTGATGGATCTTAGAAGATTTCCCTAATCCACAATTTGTTTTAGAGTTACTTTTGACCATGTGCAAAGCTTATCAGACTGTTTACAAAAACAGAATAATAAGTCTTATTTGTTTCATCAATTGGTTGCAATCCTCCTTATTCTTGAAGTTCAACACATCTATTAATATCCTTACATCTTTCCTTTTCCAGTTCTATTCCTACTGATGCATCTATCAAAATTTCTTGTTTTAAATTATTTGATATGTTGTTGTGTTGTTTTAACAAGTTAGAAAGTTCATTTAAATCAACCATTCGATTCGGAGAAATTTAACATAGCACTTGATTTCATGCCTTCATCATTTCGATTCAACGAACAAGTCTAACCATTAAACAATTCAATCGGGTAAATTGGTTTCTCCATTATTAAATCAAAGCTATTACTAAATTCATCAAATTCACCTTATTCAAAAGCAAGGAAAGAAAAAAATAAAATTAAATATCAACCTGAGGAATCTGAAAGAATGGACACGAGATTTACCAAAAGATTTCTTTTTATTTAATTTTCGAGAATAGGGATAATAAGTTTACGAGAGAGGGAAGAGGGAAGAAACAATTGGGTTGCTCATTTTCTTCTTCAATCATGCCTAGAGGGATGGTGGAAATGGATCAAGCGATTCATATTTATAGCAATTCTTGAAGGAGGAGAGAAATTGGGATCTAGGCACTAATGAGCAGCAGACTTGCTTCCTTCTTCATTTCTATTTAGTCTGAGACCACTCCATTAGCGGTACCATTTGCTTGATTAGGTCATTTGTCTCTACTAATAGGTTCGAGTTCCCTCAAACTCACCCTGGGTAGAGTACATTTTTATCAGGTTGTTGTTGACCATGTCTAAGCTTTATGTCCAACACTTCTCCTTATAATTTAGGGTGGCTTCTATTTCCTTGTCCCTTTTCTCTATAAGGAGCCTTATTTATTTCTGATGCTCTTTATACAGGTACCCAAAGGCATCGTCCTTCTGCAGCATGTTCTGCTCCATGGCCTCCTCTCCCTCTTTCATAATCTTAATTAGCTCACTGTCCCTCCTCAACTGATCAGAAAGAAAGGCATCTTCTCTGGCCTTGATTTCTTCACTCAGTTCCTGTTCTCTTATTTCCCATCCACTCTTCATCTCTCAGTATGAGTGCTTCTATCAGTTACGATATCTTCTTGCTCCGGCATCCATGTATATCCAGTCTAGTTGGACTTTTCAACATTTGTCCCTCTCTTACATTTCCTTTCTCAAGGTTTTCATCATCTCAATCAATTTAGCAATGTTACCTTGAGGCTCTAAGCTTTCAGCATGCTCCTGGTGGACCTATCTCACTTATGGGGAAAGGGTCAGTATTGGGCTCAAACTTCTTTGCCTCTATTGTTGCTCTTGAGCTTCACTTTCAAGCTGTGTTTGATGTATTTCTACATTTTCTTCTTCATCTCTTATAATTTATGCTTCTCTTCCCAATACCTGCATTCTTAGGCCCCCTTTGTGGTCGTGCGGTGCAGGGGTGAGGTGAGGCGGGGTTCTTCTTCCTCTAGTCTCATGCACCTGATATCACGAGCCTCGGTGATCAGTCTTTGGTGAGGCACTAGTCCTCGTACCTTCCCTGTAGTAACTTCAGATTGGAGTTCTCATAATTTCCCACTTAACATGGCCCTTTAAAATGGCATCTGAAGTCTTCCTCCTTTTCCTTGATTGTACTCAAGTTCTTAGTTGATAAAATAACTGAGCAAAGGAAATAGAACCAGACCTTTTCTTGTTCAGTCAATGTTCCTCTTGCTATGGACTCATGTGGGTTCTTTCTGGTGGCATTCCATTTGCCTTTACCATCGGTCAGCAAGTCTACAATCTTCTGGAAGTCTGGTTCTTCGACTAGTCTTTTGAATTTCGATCCATTCTTCCTCTTGTTCAGATTGTAGGTTTGGTCAATCTGCTCTCTGTAGGCTTTTAAAGTTCAAAACAAAGTTTGCAGCGGAAGATTTTGATCCAGTAAATTTTAAAAATTAATAAAAACTCTTTTTACGATCCTATGGTACATGCATACTAATCAACAAACAATAAAGAAGAATTTCCTCAATCAAATTAAGGATATTTTTCTGGCAAGTAGGGTTAACAACTCAAGATCCTTTTATTTATTTATTTTTTTCCTGTTTTCCACGATCTTCCAAGTCGTTCCTCTTTACTACAGGGTACGTGTGGTCGTACAGATTAACAAAGGTTTTGTTTTTAGAACTCTTGATATTCTCAACACATGATATCAAGAGGGTTAGATGGAGGCAAAAAAAGTGAAACTCTTTCTCTATTTTTTTTCTCTAATTTTTTATCACCCCTCGACGCTGTGGTTTTGCCTCTCTATTTATATTATCCTTTGTCTGATCTCAACCATCGATCAAGTGGCATATTTAAATATTGAATTAAATTAATTCAAATTAAGTGACCAAAATAAATAGGTTTCACTTTCAAATTAACCGTTTCATCCATATAGTAATTACTATTAATTAATTAATTCAATAATTAATTAATGTTATTAATTTCTCAAATTAACCGTTTCATCCATATAGTAATTACTATTAATTAATTAATTAATTAATTAACATCTAATTATCCAATAATTACTACATAGTTGCTATGAAACAATTTCGTTTACAACTATGCCCTCAAACGGATTTCTTTGTTAATTTAATCATGTACATTGTTTTCCAGAGGCGGCCCGGGGACCTATGGACCTATAATTCCAATCTCCAATAAATTTGATAATTAATTAAACACTTTAATCAATTAATCTAATTTATTAGTTCCAGTATTATTCCACTAAAAAACTGAAACTGAACTCTTGTAATAACATAATAATTTACGTAGTGATACCTGCAATCATCGATATGATCATTACATGCAATTCAATCCTCCAAAATTGGTCCATCATTAGAGGTAGGTGAAATTACCGTTTTACCCTTCTAGTGATATCTTTATCTTAAGTTCCATTAATTCACTAGTGAATAGTTAATTTATAAACCTGTTATAAATTAGAGCTCAAACTGCTCGGGCCTGCACTAACACTTAAGGGAACCACCATCCTACTTCCCCAAGAAGGGCTCGATTCCATATCTGTAAGACATGTTCCCAACCACCTATATCAATGGGCCTCCAAGACATAAGTATTGGGCCTGTCTTTGGACAGACCGTAACTTATGAATCAAAAGGCCTTATTGAAATAGACAGGAGTCCATGGCTACTCAGGATTAAGATCAATCTCGTATAAATGATCATGTCTAATGACATGGTTTAAACCTTAAATTGTAATGGTGTATTATTTAAGAGTTTAATCCATGTCTCGTCCTGTCCTATGTAACTGATTACATAAACACTCCATTTTAATGTCACTACATCAAAAGAATCCGTATCAAGATTACTGCATTCTCTTAATGTTCGGACTACTATAGTATTATAGATCAAAGATACTCTACTTTGATTTACTACTACGCTTTAGTTAATTATCTATAATTTTATCATCTCATATATAATCGTTATATACTAAGATTGTAGTTACATTAATAACTTAGATTTTATGATATTTACTAAATTATACAACACATGTATAAAGAATCAAATATAGAAAATTGTTTTCATGAAGCAATACAAATTACATGCTTTTAGGGCACCATGCCCAACAATCTCCCACTTTCCCTGTAAAACCCCCAACCTGATTGAATGTTATAATAGTAGTTTTTGAACTGATTAGAGGTCCAATGATAGAAACAAGGGTAGCTAGGAATTTGTAGTGTTTGGACGCTCATTCAAGGCATGAAGTGAATTTAAAATTGTAACCGAGTGCCCTAAGGAATAGTGATTTTTCTTATTATATCCGGATGGAGGGGTTTGCAAAGGAATTTTAAGAAATTTCAGTTCATATGACTTTGAACTGATATTTAGAAGATAATTGAGATTTAAGGAATAAAGATCTGACTGAATGAGTCACACTTATATTTTTCTGAAATTAACAAAAATAATAAACCCAAATAATCCATAGAGCTCCAACGAATTGAACGAGTGAAATGAGTCCGCTTGATAGTTTTCGTGCGATCCAATGTAATTCACACAATACGCTATTGTCTGGATTTACGATTTTAATGATTTTAAATCCAATTTCGGTGATTTCAGAGCCTGTAATCCATTGTGAAGGATTTAATTAGAATATTTCATGGTCAATGTGAAGTTTAGACGACCATAGAATATTTTTGACATTTAACTCCAAGATAGTGCTAGTGATAAGGTGAAATCGAGATAACCGCTATAAGGGAGATATTTCTCAGGAGAGCAAATCAAAATCTTTCTAAATTCGCTAAGTTATGATTTAAAATATCATGAGAATGGACCAATGAGATTCATGGGCTCAAATGCAATTTGGTGTTCAAGCAAATAGCTAAATTCATGGAATCAAATGCAGAATTAAAGGAAAGTTAGAATATTTAAAATGGGGAGACAAACAAATACCATTTTGGCCTCAAAAGTTAAGGGCACCTGTATGGAGGAGAAAAGGAGAAGGAAGAGAGGAAGAAGAGTGAAGAAGAGAATATAATAAAAGAGTAAGAACAAAGGTATGTTTTTTTTTGCATTTAATCGTGCCTTTGGATGCCCAGGTTACCGTGTGATTGCTAGGTTTTTCTATAGAGATTGGTTTGTTCCAAACCTAGGTTTTGTTGAGAGATCACACAAACCCTTGATTTGTTGGAGGTTTCAGGGATAAAACCCCAATTGGGGTATTAAGGCTGAATCATGAGGAATTTGATAGAAATTGAGAAAAAGAAAATGATTAGGCTAGGTTTGAAAAGAAAGTGAGGGAATTGTTAGGGATTTGATAGTGAATTGTGTGATATGTTGAAATGGGTATAAGGCATCAGATTTGGAGTGTTTGTATGAAAAAAAGCCAAGAGTAAACACATTCCTGGCCATTTTCTGGGCAAAGCAGCCTCGGTACAGAAATGCCCCGTTTTCTGTTTCACTAATTTTCGTATTTTGACCATAACTTTCTCATTTCAGGATCCGATTTGAGCGATTCGCAAGTTTCTGGGTTAACATATACTTCTAGGGAAACACTTTATCTGAAGGAAGTTCATGCAAATTGTAACCCTAAAGTGCCCAGAAAATTTTTCAAAGTGGAGCTATGTGCAGATTCTGTTCATCCAAGTTTAGTCATTTAGATGTAATAACTTGTGTTATGTGGTTGAAGGCCTTAGAGAAGGAATTTTAAATTGAAAATTTAAAGAGATGTTATTGGATATATAAAGGACTGATCTGGAGAGTTTCATAATTTTGAAGACTCCTGAGTAATTTTTGGGGTCAAAAGTTCAGAGTATTGCTGGAAAATATTACAAAAATAAATGGGTTTTTTAGTGCTTAAGGGTAATTTGTTCATTTGGATTTAAATGAATGTGTATGGTGGATTAAAATGGAAGTTATGATTAATGTATAGTTGTGGTTTTCTTAAAAAAGGTGAAAAGGACTATCGGACGGGAAACGGGAATTCGACGGGAAGCAAGCGGGATTGAGCAGTGAACTGTGAGTGAAAATGATATTTTGAAAATTGAGTTTTTAAAAGTGAATGATTTAATGTTAAACTGAAAGTTTAATGGAAATGTTTATGTAAATGCTAAGGCATATGAAATGTTTTATCTTGCATAAATATATATTTATATGTATATGAAATATGTATGCATATGTTAAGGTACAGGAAAGTTTAAAATGTGTAAAGAATGCATATGTGTTTTTAAATGATAAAGTGTGATTTAATGGATTTATAAATGTATTTTTTTAAAGAAATGTTTCATCGATGGTTACCCTAAACCCCTATGACTGGCAGGACTGACATCGCCGCAGGTACTTTAAGCGTGTAAGGATTTAGAGGGTAAAGTTATAGGTTACTAACTCAGGGAGGGAAATAGGTGTCTAGAGTAGAATATCCTACACGTGATAAAGTGTTATGACTGAACCCATGCAAAGCGTGAGTTTCTCCAAGCAAAGATAGTGGTTAAGTGACCGGAATGTGACTGCCCCTCACCGCCGGCACCCGAAATCGGTCGTGTGTTTATTCCCCGGGTTCCATCAGTACAAATAAAAGAAAGTTCGAGGTATAAATGTTTAAGGCATAAATTGATTTGAAATGTATATATTTATTATAAAGAAAGAAAGAAAGTTTGAGGCATAAAATGTTTAAGGCATAAATGGATTTTTAAATGTATAAGTATGTATTACTTTGATATATAATCAAAATGTTATCTTAAGGCATAAATGGATTTTAAATGTATAAGTATGTATTACTTTGATATATACCGAAATGTTATCTTAAGGCATAAATGGGCTTTAAAATGTATAAGTATAGCTACTTTGATATATATACCGAAAATGTTATCTAATAAAATGTACACTCACCGGGCTCCTTTAGCTCATTCTTTCCATATGTTTCCAAAATACATTTTCTGTGGATCCGAGACAAAGGCCGGTAGAGTATCCTCCAGTGTTGAGTCGAGCCATCGAGAGACGACGCATGTGAACTCAGATTACAAATAGTTTGTATATTTTATATGTCAATTAATTTGTCATGTGTATATATGCATATATGGATATATTTGAAAAGGAACTACTTCTAGGCGGTCGGTTGTCCTACTAAGCCCAATCTTTTTATAAACTGTGTATGGAATTGAAGAAGTTTTGAATGTTTTGATGATTGAAATGAATAAATGGTATATGGTATATATATTGTGTTGATTGTTCAGGACGATCCTAAAACTAAGTTGAAAATTGGAAGATTTGAAGTGTTTTTTAAAATGCTCATGTGTATTTGTAAATTTGGGAAAGTCCGAAAAACGTAGGAAACTCGCTCACTTTTCCGGGTAATCTAAGTATGAAAAAAAAAAGAAAAGAAAAAGTAATTGCTCGCCCGCATTATTTTCTAAAGATATGTTAAGGATTGTAAAGGGGTTCGCTCCATGGATTTTATTTGATGGTTTTAAGGAAAAGTTTTATATCCATTGAGTACTGGAGGTCCCCTGGTTCATGAGGTTAATCCTGCCTGATCCTTCAACGTGGTATCGTGAGCTGCGCTTTTGAAAAATGTTGGTAAAGATTTGAAAATTTTATGTTCATAAGGATTGTTTTAATGTTTTATTTAAAATTGCATAAATTATTTATGTGATTTAAAAATCATATATGCATTACATGACATATTAAAATTTTGAATTAATGTAAAATGCGCTGCCGAGGCCGATCACACCAGAGAGCTCCTAAGGCATTAGTAGCACCACCCGAAATACCGAGGTTTCATTTATAGAAATAATACTAGATCTTCTCTCAGTTGGAAGGTCTAGGCAAAAGGAGTCTTCTGACTTTTAATTTCAAAGATTACATTTGGAGATAGGAGAATAGTGTGAGTGAAAAGATCATAAATGTTGAAAGAAATTGTAGGTGCATGTAGAAGAGTCCCACTCATCATCAACACTCTTAGGAGGAATATTAATGTATCAAAATCGACTCGCCCAAATGGGGAGTCTATTCAATGGAATGAAAATCTGTTACTACTTCCAACATGGAAATGATAATGTTCTACTGTGTGCTCAAATTGTTATGATAAATTGCCAACACAATTGAAACAATGTATTACTTATCAGGCTTTATTTCCACAAGACTATGAAATTGAGAAATAGTTACTGTACAATTATGGATAAAGACAGTGATACATTTAAATCTTCAAATGTGGATGATGAGACACGGGAGATCGACATTTCGAGGAATCAGTGTCGTTATTGCTGAAAAAAAAGTTGAAGAAGACGATTCAATGATAGATTAACATATAAAAATGCATGATCTTATACATAATCTTGCACAATCAATCAGAGGATATGAGGTCCTTATTCCAAGAAATGCCACAAGTCATGTATGAAGAGAAGGGCTCGCGTATCATTGCTTGAAAGTTGAATCCAATGATAAAAGAAAAAAAAAAAAAGGGGTCCATATCATGGCTCAAGAGGTTTATCAGAGGTTTTAGTCCGTGGTGATTCGGGACCAAGAGCGCCGACAACCATTGATTACGCACGTGCTGTGTAGTAGAGGCCGCAGCTTAGGGATGAGGAGCATGGCTTGAAATCCCAGGCTACGCATACCAAGGACAGAAATGGAGTTGTGGTCATCGTGGGTTCAGTGGGAGGTTCCAAGAAGCAATTAGTGGTTTTGAGATTAGGTTTATCTAAACCTTCAATCGAGTTATATTAAGGCTTTAGCTATTAAATTCGACATGACTTAGTTGATTTTGCTAAGAAATTGAAAAGAAAGAATGAGGTTATAAGGATTGTCAATTTAGTCAACCTTGAATGTAAATGGAAGTGATGTTTGCTTGATTGGTTTTAATTGATTAATGACATTCCGAAATGCTCAAGGAATTAATGGAATTAATGGAATTAAGTTGTATAGAAAATGAGATGAGAGGGTTAGGCCACAAAGAATGAATTGGAAATGCATTGGTTTGATTTAGTTTAAGTAAATTAATGCACATTGGATGAATTATCAAATATAATTTGTTGAAAGAAAAATGGAATAAAATTGAAGAAATAATTATGAATGTGTGACATGTAGGATTTGACCACCTTAGGAGAAGTATGAAAAAGTTGAGTTTCCATTGATTTTAATCAATTGAAGTGATTAAATGCCTAATGGAATGTGTTAGAAATTAATGTTTTAAGAAGAAGAATTGATTAAGATATAAATGTACTTACTATGTGAAGGGCATTACGGGTTTTTCACTTTAAGGATGGCTTTGCAAGCAGACAGGATGCCCCAAGCAGGTCTAGGTTGTATAGTAATGTAATGATATATATGGCATATGCTTTCTAGTAAGCAATTGAAGAAGCATGAATGCACTATCCTACACACTGACTAGCCAGCGCCATAGTATCGCTTCTGCGAGGCAGGAGGCATTACTTATATGGAGTGCCTCAGAGGATTTTTACTGATCATAAGAGCTTGCGTGATCTGCTTAATACGCAGAAGGAACCGAACATCGCATGTGAGGAGATGAATTGAATTGACTCAAGGATTATGGATGTACCATTGAATATCATTCTCTGGGAAAGGCGAATGTGGTGCATGCTCTAGTGGGAGACCCACAGTTCCATATCGCACTTCGAGGGTCGTGCATCTTCCTTTGACTCATAGAATTGAGGTCCTCGTGTGAGACCTGAACCGATGTATTCAGAGCAATCGTTAGCCTTCATGTACACCTTTATTGATAGACAAAGATTTAGAGTTTTCGATTAGATTCACGATAGTGAAATTTAGGTATAAGCATTAAACGGGAGTGATTGCAGTGGAAGAAAATGGAAGAATAAATGGAACATGGTTTGCATATAATTCGCCAAATGAACAGGAAAATTATGGTAGTTTAGTAATTCCATTGTTTCAGACAGAGATCCTGTGTTTATCACTGTTTTGGTCCAAAGATACAGAATGCCTTGGATGACTTAAACCCGTGACTTCAAAGATGGCTTTCGATCCAGAGACTGATGGCCAATCTAAGAGGACTATAATAGACTTTTTGTGAGGATATGCATAGAAAGCATGTGTTATGGAGGGCTTAGAGGAGCTGGACACCTGTATCTACCCCTCGATGGAGTTTGCATACACAACGCTTATTGGGCCAAGATTAGTATGACCCCTATGAGGCCTCTTCTTATGGACTCCGAAATGTCGAACTCTACCGTTGGGATGAGGTAGGCGAAAGGAAATTAGTAGTCCTGAATTGGTCTAAGTGACTTGTGATAAGATCAAAGTTATGGGATAGACTGAAAATTGCAATAAAACTGACAGAAAAGTTATATGACAATCGTCGTAGGACCTAGAGTTCAGGTAGGATAGTTATTTTGAGGATTTCATGGAAGGGCGCACTAATATTGGGAAACGTGGAAGGCTGAGTCCACGATATATCAACATACGTAATTGCTAGGAGGATTGGAGAGGTGGCATATCGATTGGAGTTGCCATCTGACCTCGATCGCATTCACGATGTTTTCCATGTTTCTATGCTTCGCAAGTACATACCAGACCCTTCACATGTATTGACAGAGCAACGTGAAAGTATTGTGGAGGAGCTGCCACAAGTAGAGGGAAGCTACATATGGGAGACATGAGGAGTTGTGATGTGAGTATTATCCTATCATTTTGATGCAGGTGGTTTAATGTTAATTTCGAGACTAAATTTTTATAAAGGAGTAAGGACAAAACCCCCAACCTGATCGAATGTTATACGCACTTTGAATCGATTAGAGGTCCACGATGTAAACAAGGCAGAGCTTGTAATTTAAAGTCAATGGACGTCATTCGGGGCATGAAGTGAATTTTCGAAAAATTGTAACCGAGTGCCCAAGGAATATGATTTTTCTTATTATATCCTGATGGAGGGGCTTGCAAAGGAATTCTAAGAAATTTCAGTTCTATGACTTTGAAATGATAATAGAGTATAATTGAGATTTATGATTAGAGGATTTCTGACTGAATTCTGAGTTCATACGATATATTTCCTTTTCTAAATTAAAATAAAATACGAAATGTCCGGAAATAATCATGTAGTCTAAATTTAAAATTGAACGGGAGTGAAACGGAGTCCGCTTGATAGTTTTCAAAGATCCAATGTAATTCTGATAATAATACGCTATTGTCCGGATTTACTATTTTAATGATTTTAAACTTACTCGCGATTCTTGCTCGTAATCCATCAAGCATGATTTAATTAGGAATACTCATGTCACTGTAGTTTAGACGACTATAGAATATTTTGACATTTAATCTATGTGCCAAAGATAAGGTGAAACCGAGATAAAATCGCTTATGCTTATATTTTCTCAGGAGAAACATAATCAAACCTTTCTTAACGGCTAAGTTATGATTTAAAATATCATGAGAATGGAATCAATAGATTCATACTCAAATGCAATTTTGGCAAAGTCTAAGCAAATAGCTAAATTCAGTACCAAATGGTAATTAAAGGAAAGTTAGAATATTTAAATGGGGGAGACAAACAAAATAATTCATCGGTCTCTCAAAAAAGTTAAGGCACCCATGGAGGAGAAAAGGAGAAGAAGAGAGGAAATAGTATGGGCATATAAGAGAAGTTAAGGAGAAGAACAGTTGCATGCTTTTTTTGTAATAATCAAGTGGTTCGATGTCTGTGGTTATTGGTGATTGTTGGTAGTTTTTCATGATTGGTTTGTTCCAAACCTAGGTTTTGCTGAGAGACCACACAAACTTGATTTGTCGAGAGCTTGGATAAAACCCCAATTGGGGTATTTAAGGTTGGAATCATGAGGAATTTGAGATGTAAATCGGTGTTAAATTAGACAGCAGCGCTTGTTAAAGCAGGAATTGTTAGGATTTGATAGTGAATTGTGTGTGATATGTTGAAATGGGTATAAGGCATCGATTTGAGTGTTTAGAGGAAAAAAGTGGCAGAAACACATTCGTCATTTTTGGCAGCATTCCTTGCACAGAAATGCCCTGTTTCTGTTTCGACCAATTTTCGATTTTGACCATAACCTTCTCATTTCAGATCCGATGAAGTGATTCAAGTTTCTGCAACAATATAATTTCTAGGGAAATACTTATCTGGAAGGAAGTTTATGCAAATTGTAACCCTAAAGTTCCCATAAAATTTGTCAAAGTGGAGCTTGCAAGTAGATTCTGTTCTGCCAAGTTTAGTCATTTAGATGTAATAACTTGTGTTATGGGTTGAAGGCCTTAGAGAAGGAATTTAAATTGAAAAATTTAAAGATGTTATTGATATATAAAGGACTGATCTGAGAGTTTCATACTTTGAAGACCTTTTGAATAATTTTGGGTCAAAAGTCTATAGAGTATTGTTGGAAAATACACACAAAATGAATGGGTTTTTAGTGCTTATGGGTAATTTGTTCATTTGGATTTAAATGAATGTGTATGGTGGATTAAATGGAAGTTATGATTAATGGTATAGTTGTGGTTTTCTTGAAAGGTGAAAGGACTATCGGACGGGAAACGGGAATTCGACGGGAAGCAGTGGGATTGAGCAAAGGAACTGTGAGTGAAAAATGAGGGATATTTTGAAAATCGAGTTTTTAAAAGTGAATGATTTAATGTTAAACTGGAAGTTTAATGGAAATGTTTATGTAAATGCTAAGGCATATGGAAATGTTTTATCTTTACATCAATATATATTTATATGTATATGAAATATGTATGCATATGTTAAGGTATTATGAAAGTTTAAAAATGTAAAGAATGCATATGTGTTTTAATGATAAAGTAAATGATTTAAATGGATTTATAAATGTATTTAAAGAAATGTTTTTGATCGATGGTTACCCTAAACCCCTTATGATCAAGTATGACCGAGCACGGGCTGCAGGTACTTAAGCGTAAGGATTTAGAGGGTAAAGTTATAGGTTACTAATTGAGGGAGGGAAATAGGTGTCTAGAGTAATATCCTTACACGTGATAAAGTGCTATGACTGGAACCCTATGCAAAGCGTGAGTTTCTCCGCAGCATAGTGAGCAGGATCGAATGTGATCGTTCTCACCGTCAAGACTTAAACTGCTCGGCAGGTGTTTATTCCCGGGTTCCATCGAAGAAGGAAATAAAAGAAAACAAAGAAGAAATGTTTAAGGTATAAATTGATTTGAAATGTATAAGTATTTATTATAAAGAAAGAAAGAAAGTTTGAGGCATAAATGTTTAAGGTATAAATGGATTTTTAAATATATAAGTATGTATTACTTGATATAGCACTAAATGTTATCTTAAGGCATAAAATGGATTTTTAAATGTATAAGTATGTATTACTTTGATATATACCGAAATGTTATCTTAAGGCATAAATGGATTTTTAAATGCTAAGTATGTATTACTTTCGATATATACCGAAAATGTTATCTTAATGAAAATGTACACTCACTCGGGCTCCTTTAGCTCATTCTTTTTCCATATGTTTCCAAAAATATTTTCAGATCCGAGACAAAGGGCTTAGAAGATCCTCCCGCAAGTAGCGACCGGGAAAGCCATCGAGGAGACGACGATGTGAATCGCATTGTATAAATAGTTTGCATATTTTATATGTCAATTAATTTGTCAGTGTATATATGCATATATGGATATATTTTTGAAAAGGAACTACTTAAAGGCCATTTAAGTCCCAAGCCAAGCCCAATCTTTTTATAAAACTGCAAATGGAATTGAAGAAGTTTTTAATGTTTTGATAATTGAAATAATAAATGTATATGGTATATATCAATACTGAGTCATGATTTGCGAGTCCTAAAACGGTTGAAATCGAAGATTCAAGTGTTTTTAAATGCTTATGTGCATTTGTAACCTGGGAAGTCCGAAAAACAGAGGAAACTCGCCGATTTTTCAAAATCTAAGTGTATGAAAAAAAAAGAAAAGAAAAAACACTTCGCCTGCGATTATTTTCTAAAGATATGTTATTGATTGTAAAGGGTTCGCTTCCATGGATTTTACAGATGGTTTTAAGGAAAATTTCTATATCCATCGAGTGTCAGAGGTCCCCCTGGGTTCATGAGGTTAATCCGGCCCGATCCTCATTCCCTAAAGTACGGAGACACGCCTCTTAAACCCTAAATTCCCAAGTGTTGACCCGTGAGCACCCTTTCCCAGATAAAGCCCTGGGTAAACTGATTCGCAAGGTTCTGCTCCGACATTTATCTACATAACGACCACGTCCTCTGCCGATCTCTCGATTCGACATGATACTTCCTTCTATATGCTTCCCCTCTTGACTCCTTGGTTCTTTGGAGTTTACCACCGCTCCACTCGTCATCAAAAGATAAGCATGGTTTTTCAATGTTCGAACTACTTCCAAATTATGTAGAAATTCTCGAGCTAAACTAATTCTTATACCGCTTCATTGCCGCTATGTATTCCTGGCTTCATGTCAATCCGCAATAATTAGATTGTTTGATATTTCCTCCGTACTACTACTCCACCACCAAGAGTGAATATTGACTCGTATGTCGACTCGACTATCTTGTCGATTGAAAATCAAATCGTATATCCAATGTCTGTGTCTCACCAGTACACAAGCATATAATCTCTTGTTCTCCTAAGATACTTGAGAATATGCTTCACCGTTATCCAAAGGACTCCATTCCAGATCGGATTGCAACAACTGATTTCATCCCTACCGCATAACAGATATCAAACCAGACACGACATGGCATACGTAGGTTGCCTACAAATTGGTGCAGATGTGGAATTCGCCCATATCCTCTTCCTCGAGGTAACAGTGACATCAAGCCCGAGCGATAATTCCATGCCTGCCTGCAATAATCTTTCGAATCTCGCATCGAAAATCGGAGCTAGCACCTTATCAATATAAGATGCTGAGACAATGCCAAAGCTCATTCTACGATATCTTATAATTCGATCCCAAGAATATAAATTTCGCTTCTCCCAAATCTTTCATTTGAAATTGCTCTGCTTAATAATTTCTTTACATTTGATAATGTTTCTACATCATTCCCACGAGTATAATATCATCTACGTAAAGAACTATACAAAGACTAATTCTTCTTTCTTCACGTGACTTTTATACACAAGGTTCATCAACATTTTTCAAAACCATACGCTTTGATAGTTCTCAAGAAACGTAGATTCTGTTGACTCGGTTCGCTTTCAAATTCATAAATGGACCTAAGCAACTTCCAAACTTTCTGTTGTTGGCCTTTAAACACAAAACCTTCTGGTTGCATCATGTGTAGGCTTTCCTCAAGATAGCCATCTAAAAGCCGCCTGACATCCTTCTACATACAACACCATTCTCATTGTGGGTGTTCCAAAAAGCAGGAGTCAGGATTGTGATTCATGCTCCAAGAACATCCTCTGAACTCGTAGATCAAGGTATTCGCCTCCTCGATTTGATCTAAGAGTTTTTAGTGATTTACCTAATCATCACTTTCCGCCATGAATTCTTTAACCTTCCAAAAGTCTCGCATTTCTGTGTGGGTATTTAGTTAAACATAACTGATTTTCTAATAATCAATAATAAAGTTGACGAAATATTCATAACCAATTTCAGTCAGCACTTAGTGGACCCAAACGCCGCAGGTACAAGCTTGAAGAGGTCTGGATCTCTCCTTGATGAGAAAAGGTCTCAGTCATTTTAATTCTAAACAGATTCACAAATAAGAAGAGTGCCAACATTAAGCTTTCTTAAAGGACCACACTTTACTAACCTGGGCTTATTCGATCAAGCCGTGGCCTAACCCGATATGCCAAAAGATGCGTTATCGTATGAGAAACTTTTTGACGTTTGTTAGATTTAGGATGTTCTACTAATACCAATTATTTAATGATCGTCACAGCCCTTTAAGACATATGTTCTATTTTCACGTTGCAATAATAAATATCTAAACCATTTCGAAATAACAATCTCATTATTAATAAAAGAAATACTAAATAATTGTTCATGCAAACATAGAAAATAGAAACTAAATTTCAAAACCAGAATAAAAAAATACATTGTTCAAAAACAAGAAATTTATTCCTAAAATTTAAACGGCTTAATTCCCATCGCTTTGGCCGAGATCACCCCACCGCTGGGTCCTCACAGAACGCGTCCCTATCAGCAAGTTCCCTCGAAGAACAAACCATCTGCAAAGAAGAACAAACATGGTTAGTGGCTCCTGAATCAACTATCTAGGGTGACAAATAATCTTCCACTAAGCAGGCTTCTGGAAGCACTTTCCTTTAGGCTTCTTGTCCTTGGGGTTGTTCTTCTTTCCCTTTCCTTTGGTTCTATTTCAACAGGCTCTGCACTCCACCTCAGGTGTTCTTCCTCATTTTATTCTTGCTACCAGAAGAGGAAAAGGGGTCAGGTGCTCAGCAACATTTGCTTCTGAATTCTTAGGCCTATTCTTACTATGGCCTCAAAAGTCTACAGCCTATCTGTGAGCCGAGTCATGTTGTATTGCAAAATGTCATAACAATGAGAACCTAAAGCTATGAGGGACTCAAGGATACACTACCTCAGTACATCACTGTGGCCCTATGATTTAGCCTGCAGTATCAGTTTGATCATAACAAAACATGTTCCCCGATCAAACTCTTATGTTAATGTAGCTACGAGTAGCTTCCATGACTAAGGATCGGTCATCATAATAAACATGGCCGAGAGATCTCTATATCTCATATGCAGTCTCTCAGCAACTGTGCTTATTCCTAAGTGAACATTGTTCATGCTAGCAAGCATGTAAATGCTGGGTTTTGCCGTTGGAATGAACTAAATATCATATCTTTCTCGCCCAAGCACGAAAAGCATTACAGTGGGGGTTTCGAGGACATTCCTCGTTGAGAGCTAACCTGCTCTACTAAATTGCATAACATAACGGCCACTCATTTACTGAAGACACCACTCGCTTTTTCATTAGCGTAGTAAAGCAATGAATGGGGTTGTTTGATGACATGATTGCTGAATTAAATGAATCTAAACAATTTACTATAGAAAGAAAATAAATATCGCAAGCTTTGGAAAAGTAAACGGATACATGAATGCAAACAAGCAAACACATAAAATTGTTAGTGATATGCCTGTTTCAAAGAATATACATATATCATTATTATATGTTTATATACATCGTATCATTATTCATCTGTTATTTAAATTGTGGTTTAACATGACAAACAGATCCTTGAATAGTTGGCTCCGCTTATGTCATCAAGAATGACTTGATAGTAAAATCCATGCTGGCATAAGAACACTATTATTCTAAATAGTCCATATCGCATCATTACATGGAATAATAAATGGCAAGACTATTATGTTTTATGAGAAAAAGACCACGTTTGTTGGTCGCGAACATGATATATACTAATACAAATACATGTTAGTTCATGTTATCGATCGAATTCGCTATGAGAAACACAAGATTGAAACATCAGAGGAATTTCATTGCAAAGAGGGGCGGTATTTCAGTCCTTCTCGACCGAATTCACCATGATTCCATGAACTTCGCGTCTGAATCTAGGCTCAACGACTTTCTTAACAGCATTGCAACACAAAGGTGGTCAGCATGCAAGAACTGCGGGAGGAATGTGAGTGATGTTGAAGGAATTTTAACCCCGCCTTAATTGATTGAGATGTCTATCGCCTCGAGCACAGACTGAAATGCATGGTCGTGCTTTGAACAAGACGACAGAGCACAATATCATTTGTTACGCTGAATCATTTAAGAACTGTAAACTATTGTTAGAAGGAAGATGATCATCATGCTTTAAAGCGTGACCGAGACATCATGTGACAAAGATCAAAATCACATTATAAAGGCTTTTTCTGCGCCATCAATTCATGACTTGGGTAGTTATAATGTCTTGCCGAGACCAATTATAACTTATGGCTTAGAATATGAATCGGGTCTGCTGTCAACATTGAGGAACCTATAAGGCTACACATAAGAATGAGCTATAATGGATGTTAGAAAGGCTCTCTCTTTAGCCCATGATTAAGCTCAGCACAGCTTTCAAGCCTGTCTGCTTCATTTAAATTTGTTTAATAAAAGGCTTGGGAGGCTTGATATAAATATGGTTTATACCAAAAGATGGTTTCTTTGAAGTGGGCGCTTAAGAGAGAATTATTTTTAGAGTTTTGGAAGACACTAAGGTGTCTTTGGTTTTATGGGACAAAGACCTATCATAAGGTGCTAGCACATCCATCCCATTCATTAGTACCCAAATAGTGCTATTTTGAGCCCTATTTATTGCAGGTTTTAAGAACTTTTTGTGTACTAATCAAATTAAATAACCCAATTGATACATTGAGGTCCCGCTGCATCATCACATTTTGTAGCTATTTTTGTAGTTTTTGGCAGGTAAAATGATACCTCATTATCTTCAATCCGATTCAAACACAATGAACCCGAGCGACCAAGATGCACAGATGAGAACTGAGGAGATTTGCAAAGTATATAAGAAGACACAAAGTGAAATTTATAGAAGCTGCGTACCATAACTTAATGGTGTTACACTCTGAACACTTCCCGACTCATACATGTTCATCGCTGACCGCAAAGAGTTGGTATAAATCACCCTTGATGTAATTTTTGGTCCTTGCAAATTTTTGTATTTCGCATCAGCATCTATATAAGCTCGCAATAAGCTTGTAACATCAATCAACTGCACCATCAATCACTAATAAATTTAAGCCAAGTTTCCGTCAGGCATTTTCCCCCTTTCCTTCACTTTCGCACTTTTTCACCAGCCAAACACCCTTGATGATGACAAATCAAGATACTCTGGCCAAACCCCTATCCTTGAAGGAAGGCCACTAGGTGCGCTTTGAGGTAAGATGGTTGTTCTTTGCTTTCATGGGCATTTCGTGCTCAAGGCTCGCCACCTTAGGTTAAAATCTCCTAGGCATGCCCTCACTAACGTGTATTTGGCAAGCTTTTTGGTTTTAGAGGATACTTAGTACTAGATCCACTGATATCCAGTTAGTTGTCTCCTATTAGTTACTGTAGGGTAGGGTTATGAGATGTGGTCTCACCGTCAGGGACACTTATGCCACAAATGCCACTGTCAAGAGGAAAATTATGTGGTTTAGGTTTTAAAGCTAAAATGAAGATCCCAGTTTCAGAAATAAATATAGGCTGATCTCAACGCGAGGAAAAAGACCAGGACATGTCGGTTGACTTAGAACCCTAAGCCCAATGGCCTGAGACTTCAAGGAGTTCTTTTATACTTTATTTCGATTTATTTTCAGTTTGCCAACCATTGAAACCCATTGTTTTTGAAAAAATCCTAAAATCCAAAGAGGAAACACCATTTTCAATCCACTGCAACTCTTCTCTCACGAAGAAAACCCATCCCTGTGTTCTCACCTGCATCACATAACAAGTAAGAGTTGGTTACTGTGAGTAGGAAACCCATGATGCAATTTTATGATTCCGAGAATCCATTTTGCAAGCTAATCACCTTATCCATTACTGCTCATGTGGATACCTTTAGAGGGCGTTGCACACCGCATTGTCTTGGCTCGTCGGATCGCTTTTATGAGTTCCGCTTTTATGTTTCGCAGGTGTGATATAGCAAATCGCACTAGTCGGTAAGATTAGTTCGTTATAATATCTGATTCTCTTATTCATTATTTAGTCATCGATTTCAATATTCATCGCTTAGTTTCATCAAACCGCTGATCCCGCGCTTCGGGCCATAATCTTTGTATTTCACCGCTTTAGATTCCAACAGCGGTATCAGAGCTACGTTGTTCGTGAAGGATTTTTATGTTAAGGTGATATAATGTGATCTAATAATGTATTTGTTTTGCCATATGTGAGGTGTCATGATCCATTAGCTTCATCCATTTATTAGCAATATAATCCGGAAATATGTTTTTTTTTCTTACAAGAGTCTCAGAACATCATATATCGTAATTTGTACAATTCATGAAAGTTTCTCAATAACCCACGGTTTTATGGGTTGCTTATAGCAAAGCACTTGAATGATCTGCCGATATAACCTGGCTCTGTGCTTACAACTATGAACTCGAAAGCTTCTAAGCATACCGAGGAATGGAGTGTACTATATGATGAGTGCACCTCCATGAATGTTCAATAGCAAGCACGCTCAAGAAAGGTTTACAACCACCAAAGACTAATGACAAGACTGTACCCGCACTTCAAGAAGGCACATAAGCAAAGATGAAGGGTCTCATCCATCATCTTGATGTAAGCTTCTCTGGGTGCTCCTATTGCCATGAGTCAAGCACGATCCGATTCTAGGTTCATTGCCCGAATCTTATGATCAATTTGTTGCGAACTACAATATGCACCATATGGAGAAATCTATCATTGAAAGTTACATGGAATGTTAAAGAATGTCGAGACGAATCGCCCAAAAGACAACCAAGGGCTTATAGTTCCGTAAAGGGGAAGGCATGAAAAGAAAAGGAAGCAAAGGCAATAAGGTCATGAGCAAGGATGTTTAAGCCTAAGGCCAAGAAGCCAAAGCCGCCAAGGAGGGATTTGCTTCTTCAGAAATGAACAAGGTCATCGGAAGCAGAACCGTAAGATCTAGTTGGAAGATCCGGAGAAAAAGAAGAGTAGCGAGGCCACCACCGCATTTATGTTACAGGTCAACTGTCATTTCGCTTCATGGGTAGATACTGGATGTGATCTCACATTTGTAAATGTGCAGGCCTACGGCAAAAGATCATCGCTAAATATATGCACCTACAAGGAAACGGAGCAAGAGTTTCAAGATTAAATGTAGAAGAGTTTATGATTTGACTTTGCCTAGTGGACTAAGTTTCCAATTAAAGAATTGTTATTATGTGCCCACGTGAGCGTAAACATAGTTCGCTGTTTAGATGTGTGATTTGGATTTCACTGGTTATTAAGAATAATATTTTCTCCATCTATAATGCAGACATTTTACGGAATGCTCATTTATCTAATGGTCTCTACTAAACTCGAACAACCCAAGCCCATCAAAGATCGCCATAGTTTAAGAGGTCAAGCTCCACGACTTGAATCCAACCAACTTAGCATTATTGTTTTGGCCATGTCAATGAGAATCCATCTGAAGCTCCATCAAGACTGGCCAACATATTCATTTTTGGCCTTAGAGTCATTCTTCAAAATATGAATTTAGCTTACTAGGCAAATGACCAAGGCTCCTTTCACTGACATAGTGAGGGCTAGTGAGTTATTAGGCCTTATACATACAGATGTTGTGTGAATCAACAAGCCAATTGCTAGAGGAGGTTATCACACTTCATTACATTTACTGGCTGACTAAGATATGGTTAATTACTGACGAGTATAAGTCTGAATCATTTGAAAAGTTCAAATTATTTAAGAATGAAGTACATAATCAGCTTGGAAAGAATATCAAAACACTTCGATCTGATCGAGGAGGTGAATATTTAAGCCAAAATTTCGATGATCATCTTAAGGATTTGGTGATAGTCTCACAACTCACTCCACCTAGAACACCACAATGGAATGGTGTATCTGAAAGGAGAAATCGAACTTTATTAGATATGGTTCTATCTATGATGAGTCGAACCAATCTTCCAATATCCTTTTAGGGATATGCATTAGAGACTACTGCGTTCTTATTGAATAGAATTACATCGAAAGCGGTTGAGAGAAAAACACCATATGAGTTGGGCAAAGAAAAGCGTCCTGATTTGTCTTTTCTCAAGATTTGGGGTTCTGAAGTTTATGTAATGTAAAGCCCGTGAAAATTTTAAATTTAATTTTTTCAAAAATGGGAAGGGGGCAAACATAGATTTTTCTAGATATCTACGATGAAACGAATTAACCGGGCTGAATCGCCTCACGAAATCTAGCCATCCAACATTCTCACAATTCGAGATACACTCACATATTTCGAGGCACCTGCAGCCGGGGCGACACATGATGGTTATGCATGACATGGCTAACTATGTGACACATGGTGAACTAAGGGTGACACATGGCGCTCATGTACATAGTGGCATGCCATAGCCACACGCATGGCACACATTTAAGGCTATAAACATGGCATCAAATTCACCTATATGTCAATCTGTGGAGCAAAGAAGAAGGAGTGGAGGAAGGAAAGAGGATGGGAGGAAAGGAGAAGAGAAAGGGAGGAAAAGAAAAGAAAAGGAAAGAAGAAAAGAGGAGGAGGAAAAGGAGGAAGAGAAGAAAAAGAAAGAGGAAAATAAGTATGTCGCAGAATGAGGAGACCTGCATCGCAAAGAACTCCGAATCAAGGCACGAGGTAGGTTTCTCCACTTCAAGATTTACTCAGGGCAAAATGGCTCTACAGTTTTGTCTTGCCGCGACTTGTATGCCGTGGTTTATTTAGATTGTGTGATGGTCAAGACCAGCTTACGGATTTGTGGATTTCTCCGAAATCGAACATCAGGTTCGGGACAAAGAAATCCCAACCATAACGTGGCAAACAGTGTGTCAACACACACCCTTGTGAATCGCTACGCCAACTTCGACTGACTACAACTTCGCCCGAATCTCACGAAGCTTCTGCACCTACAAAGTCATTGTATAGAATTTAATAAAATTTTTAGCCAAAATGTAGTTGAATATCGGGATGGGTCATGGATACAACAGAACAATATCGTTT
Organism: Tetrastigma voinierianum; assembly: GCA_016808115.1. NCBI lineage: Eukaryota > Viridiplantae > Streptophyta > Magnoliopsida > Vitales > Vitaceae > Tetrastigma > Tetrastigma voinierianum. The sequence continues at coordinate 151,487 of JAEQBH010006347.1, read as the reverse complement.
CCGAACTGGTTTATAACCGAAATGCTCGGGACTCCATATGGCCTCGAAAGCAGAATTGCGTTGATGCTTTCGTGGTGTTATTACGTATCTGATCTCTCGACTCCGACATTTAAAGCCAAGATGGCCACTCATGGTCGGAATGACACAAAAGCATGGTTATAAATTCAATGACATACCGAATATGTGAAATTATGTGACATATGTGTGATAAAAAGATGGAAATAATTATAGCGCATTGGGTCAGTGATTAACACTAAGGTTCACCCTCGAATATGGGAACTATAGCATTACTCACTTAAGTACGTTGAACTGCGCGGCACGCTCGAATGATGCGTCAAGAATGAACTCAATATAGAAAACATAGAACATGCCATGTGATGTATTGATTTGAATGTATGAATATTAACATGATTGCATGTATGCTGATGCTGAATCGAATATATGGAATGTTAGCATTAGACATGAGTGTTCATAAAGACACATATACAGAGAATGTCCAGCGTAGAGGCCTTCATTACCATGTTTGAGTGGCAACAAATTTGGCATCACATTCCGAAAAGAATTCGACATATGGTAAAGCATGGCAGGTCATTTGGCAATCGCTTGGTGCGTAATCGTGTGGGCTTGGAAATGGGACGTATCCATAATCTGAGTTCCACAAGCAGCAAGAACAAATGGAAAATGGTTTTGTCAAGGTGAATAAGTAGGGATAGATACCCCCGTAGATGAAGCCCGAAAAACTGGTTAGACAAATGATCCACGCAAGTCCCAAAATGCCGGTGAGGGGGTGTAAGAGACCCGCTGTGAGACCTGGGGTGTCTCACGCCCAAAAGACACGAAACGATTAAAGAAATATCACATAGACTACGGGTGGTGAGATGAGAGTCGACCGACTTAGATGATTTCCACTGGCACCATATCGGGTGGTGGGTCGGAGGTGATGAGTCAAAAACTCATTTGAATTTTAATCCATTTTTCTAATTTAAATGAAAATATGAATGTTGATTAATATGTAGAAATATGGATATTTTACTCAAATATAATTTTGTAGAGAATTACAGCAGAATCAAAAGCCAAAGAAGAACCAAAAAGAAACCGCCTAATAGCAGCGGTTAGCAATTGAGAATTGAAGTCAAAAGAACATGAACCTCTTCACTCAGCTAATTCCGTGTCACGACACCACCAAGACTAGTCTTTTGAGGGAGAAATGGAAGGTCAAGATCGCCAAGTCCTCGGCTGGTGAAAGTGAGGCGGCACCAGAATACTAAGGCACCCGTAATAGATCATACCACAAAGACGTCCACGACACATTAATATTCGTTAAAGAATCCATACATCACACCAATGAAGATCGACGAATAAAATATAAAATCGAGGTCACATCGCTATCGTCCATTGTTTACAAGATGAGTGCCTCACAGAAAATCGTTTAACTGGTTTTAATTAATGATTCTCAACTCGCCACACGTGCGCTTTTTGAGGTCGTGGACATGAAACAAAGACAAGGGGTCTCTTTATACGAGGCTGCGTTGCTAATGACCATTCAAACTCAACTTACATTTAAGGCAATCGACAAAACTACTAAAAAAGAGCAACATAAGGTCATAAACATCACTGGTATCGCGACCAAATGTAAAGGAAGCAAGGAAAATGATCGTAACTAAAAAAATAGGGTTGCACTCAGAAGAATACAAGGAGTATCACTGAGGTCGACTCAGTTTCTCCTGGGCCACTACTAAAATTCTGTGATCGATGAAGATAGAAGGTCTCCATAGATAATCTGTCGCAATCATACATAACTCGAGACAAAGACAAAGGGTCGAAGGTAACAAAGAGGTCACAACTTGCTTTTTTGAGGTCGCGTAATTAAAACCAAGTGATAAGAGAAATTACTTGTCCTCAACATGTTATCGACGCCGCACAAGCAACATGTATGAGGACAAGCTCAAACAAAGAATGTCGCAGCCTTAAAAAAGAAGTCATGACCTAGAACCCAAGAGATACTGTCATGAAATGGTCGCACCCAAATGAGGCTCACTAATGGTAATTTAGGCGCAAAAATTGTCATGTCGCTACTCCATTTTGAGGTCACACCACTAATCAAGCAGTCAAGTGAATCTAGTCACAAACTAAAGATGTCAGCTCTATAAACCAAATAAGTGCAAATGAGAGAATTCGTGTCAGACCCTACTCTCTTGAGGTCGCGACTGGAAAACAAAGAACTCCGGGGCCTTTCTTTAGGAAATCCACCGAGCTTGAATCAAGCCCACTGACAGCTATAAATAGTTCTCATAAGTTTTAGTAAAGCAGCTCTGCCTTCGATACCCATAATCGGAAGAGGAGAAGGACCACCGCATATTTTAATAGATTTTTTTAATTTTTTTTATTTCTTTCTGATCCCTCAAACCAAGTTGACTCGTAGAAACGATGAAGTTTGATTTAAATTTATGATTTCTTCACAATTATTGCCTGAAAATAATGAGTCGAATTTCAAGGGGAATTCGTTCTTTTTCTCATTGGTCATAACACAAAGGGTGTACTGATCAATGATCCATCGTCATCAACGTATTAGAACCAGCCATCAGATCGATTTCACGCTAGTTATTATTTTCCGCATCATTTGTATGAGAAATACTTGATTGAAATTCTTAATTGATTGATGTTGTTCTTGAATAGACCGCCTCAATGGCAGCATATGACACCATTCTCAAGATTTGTTTCACTCACTACAAAGAGCCTCCACGGACACAGAGATGGAGATCCCCGAGAGTTCGAACATTCCACTTGGTGATGATGATACTACCATTGATGAACTACTAAGCTCTGAAAGTTCACCTCGATAAATTCCCTATTCACTCATAACACGAGGGAACACAAATAATCGAGACTCACCTTAATCCGAGGGAAGTTCTCACTTATGCTAGTAGAAAGCTAATCATGGGAAGGGAAGAACTATTAGATTTAGTGATTATCATCAATTGAGTTGTAGAAGTTTAAAGAACTTATGTGCAAGAACTTACAGCCTCAAGAATGGGGTAAGTATTGAGAAAGAAATATTCTATCTTGCAAGAAGGTCAAAATACAAGTAGCCTAGTTAGATCCTGTCTTCGAGAAAAGTAGGCCTCTAATCAAATAATATGAGAAACTAATTGCATTTTGTAAGACATCTTGGACAAATCCACATCCAAAGAATAAAATAGACAATGAATATTAATGCAGAATTGACAGTCACAAGATTCTCCGGATAGTGTTCATTTCACAGAACCCATCATCCAAGAATTTATTTTTTTATTTTTAACCAGTAACATTTTATTTCCTTTTACATTCCTTATAAAATTCTCTTGTATTCATTATCTTCTAGATTAAAACCATCACTATATCCACTTGAGTCAAACAGTGAACCTTAAGGTTAGTAGTTATTCCAAAATTCTCATTAATCAGGGAACATATCCGGCTTACATCCATTTTACTTGTATGATCTGCACTGTTGGTTCTGCATAGATTAAAACAATTTGAAATTAAGCAATATAAAGTAATTAACAATTATATCCAAGTAATTTATAGACAAAAGGTGTTTTTTGATTAGTGCTCAAAAAGTGCTATTTTGAACCCGCTATTTACACGAGCACTTTTGTACTTAATCATGTTAAATTTAATCTAATTTTCACATTAAGGTCCCCTTGCTATTTCATCGACGCATCAAAGCTAATTTTGTAGATTTTAAAAACTATTTTGGCTAAAATGATTTGAAATTAATCCAAACACATTAACCCAGTTGGTTCATCGCAACAGATCTTAGAAGGAAAGAAGAGCAAAAGTGAAGAAAATGGACCACCACAGAACGCCGTCTACGCGAAAGACTGCTCCATATGCCCTGCCAAATCGTCACCATGACAACATCGCTCACCCGCTGACGCTTGATGGTTTCAATTTTTGTTTCTTCCATTTTGTCCCTATAACAGTTAAATTACTTTGCCCCATTTCGTAATTTGTAATGGCTTGTGTGGGCGATATTTGAAGCCCAACATCAAAAGAGACTGGTGACTTTTGGCAATAGAGATACAAAGGCGCAAGCCTCCTCGCCCTCTTCCTTCATTTTCTTTCATTTTTCCATTTTCATGACAAAACACCTCCCAGTATGACACCTGAGACAGCTGCCAAACCTTTTTCCTCGGGAGTGGAAGGCTACAGCAGGGACTGGCTAAAACTCCAGGTTTTTCCATGTTTTAACTCGAGGTATTTCTCTACCATTTGTTTCAACAAATGTAGGATTTAATCCTTCGATTGCTTTGAATGATCGCATTTGATAAACTTTTGGTTCATTGATGCTTATTGCTAGATCCATTTACATCCGTTAGTTATCATCTATGGGGCACAGTTACGATTCAAGGATATTTTTATTTTCTCCAAATTCTTAGGTTTGATCCTTCTTGGCCACTTACAATGTCCAATACTTGGTGTTTTTAGGGTTCATTGTATGCTTATTGTTAGATACAGTGACATCCATTAGTTATCATGTATTAGCTATTGGAAAGTGAGTCAAGGTGATGTTATTCACTGTCCGAGACCATCAATGGGAGGCAAATACCAATTTTTCAAAGATAATTATTTAGGGTCAGTTTTTACAGTTAAATGAAGAACCGGTTTGGGATATGACTATAGGTCATCCTCCCCAACGCGAGGAAATGACCCTGGAGAACCTCAGTTGCCCCAAGACCCGAACCCCAGTGACCTAACACTACAAGGAGTTCTATTTTACAATTTTTTGTTTACTTTGTATTTCACCCCAATCACTAACTCCCCGTTACCAAAACCCCAAAATCAAAATTGAATTCACCATTTTGGGCCCTCACCCAGAAATCATGTGTACGAAGAAACCCATCCCCGTGTTCGAATTCCTGGGAGCCACTATAATCAAGCAGTAGAGTAATGCTACTAGCAGTGAGGAGGAATTTAGGTTTATGTTGTTGATTCCTGGCATTCATCGTGGTATGAATCAAATGGCGCTAATGTCGATGTCGGGCGCATTTGACGAAATGGGTGGGAACACTTCTCAGATCCCCACTCACGGCAATCGGTGAATTTCTTTATATTTACCGCGCTTTTTCTTTTGTTTCACTCTTCACTAAAAAAAAAAATAGTCACAAGTAGACTGTTTCGTGGCTGGCTGGTCGCTCTATTTCTATTGCAGGATTGCATATTCCTGTGGGTTTGAATTGTGAGCAAATGGAACCCCCACATGAAGAGCAATACAGTCAGGAAACAAACCTTAGTTTAAATATGTCCATGAGGGCTTACATGCACCTTCCTTGGCAGAGTCAACAACCTGTGGAGAGGAATCCTAATACATATAGGTCCATGAGGGACTATAGAAACAAATGGATGAGTGCACCCTTCTACAGTGTTCCCCCAACTTATGCACCTCTTGCTTCTCCATATTATGCCTCAATTCCTCAGCCACCACAACCACCACAGTTAATTTCTCCGCTGAAAGCACACGAACCTTTTTACTTGCCGGGGTGGGTGACGCCAAGGAGGAACAAAAGAAATTCAATGCCCAATTAAGTTAAAAAATTCATACTGTGGAGAACTCTCTGAACCAAAAAGTAGATGGGCTTTAAAGTGAAATTTGTCAGAAATTTGACAACCTGCATAACACCCTCTGCTCATAACAAAGTCTATATCAAGAGGAAGAGAGTCAAGAGGAAGAGTGCCTAAGTGGCACCAAGGTGAAGGAGCAATGTCAACAGCAACCATTATTGGAATCTTCAAATATTTGTGCCATTGTCTGTCCATGGGAGAAGAACTCCCCAATCCTGACTGAGGAGGGCAGTGGAAAGGAAGCAGGGGAAGAGCCCCAAAAGCTTATCCTGCAACCATTCCCATAAATTGGATCCAGTACACCGCCTTCCAACCCATAAAACAAATTCACTACCAATGTATATCCCGCTCGCAGCCACGGGCCCCGCGCCTCAAGAACCCGGCTTCCCGCTGTGTGTTAAGGCCGCACCATCACCGCCTGGCGCCAAAACTTCAAGAACATGCCATTGTTCAAACTTTTGCCACTACATCAGCGACATCGGGCACGCCGCCATATCAGATGGCACAAATGGATGGTCTGGTGCCGGGTTAAGACATGGAGCACCTAGACTTCAAGAATTTAATAGCTCCACCGCTCCAACAAACCCTCCAAAGGGTTGAAAACCGGTTCAAAGTGTGTGTATCATTTTTATTTTTTTAATTTTTCTTTTTAGATTTTCTTTAATTTTTAGTTAATTTGTTTCTAGCTTAATTTTCAATTTTTTGCAATTTTCTTAATTTTATGTTTATTTTTGTAGTTTGGGTCACCTTATGTTAGAAGAGGTCCAAGAACCCACCAAAATTCGCAACCTTGCGACTTCATAGTGTCATGACCGCAGGTTAATAAATTTCGTAACCTCGACCACAAAGCCGTACTATTCTTGCAAATTTCAGCCGCATCAGAGCTCATCAGAGCCACTCAGAGCTCCATTGTAGTCATCAGAATTATATATATATATATATATATATATCAAATAATATAAATAAAAAATAAAAAAATTTGTCTCTCACATAAAAATTTAAAAAAATTGTTTATTTTAATTTTTATTATTTTTTATTTTTTATTATTAAAAATTCGCAGTGCGAAATTTCGCAACCTCCATCCAGTTTCGCAGCCAATTTTGTTTTGATCATAACTTTTTCATCCGAACTCCGTTTTAGGAATTTTTGGTAATGTTGGAAATCTTAGAGAGTGTAAAATCAAAATATATCCAGAAAGAACACTTTTTAAATTATTATGAAGGTTTAATTTTTAAAATGCTCCAACTGGTCACTTTTTCCCTCTCTTTTCTTCTCCTAACTTGTTTATTCGGGGTCAAACGGAGTGAATAAGGTGCTCAAGTGGGAAAGCTCGAGAAGTCTCCTATCCAATAACGAGTACATTTCACTGAGAGAGCACTCTTCTCTTAACTCTTCCAATCCAAGCCCATTGCGACAATGTGACATTTGGTCGGGGGAGAGTTAGCGAAGGAAGTGACATTTATGTATGTTTTTGTTACTATTTCTGAAAGCAAACCCATTTTGTATGTTCAAAGTGGGTTTATGGTTCTTTTTGTAGTCGTTATACTATACAAATTTACTTTTTCAATCCAACAGACCTTTTGTGGTTTTGCCTAACTCAATGGACAGTACCCAAATAGTTGAATATTGGAACTCCTGCTGGCAGCAGTTTTATGTGCTTTTTGTGTGCTAATCTACTAATAGCTCAATTGATACATCAGTCCCGCTTGCAACCGATCACTACTAGAGCTATTTTAGTAGTTTTGCGTGTCGAATGCCTCTCTATTTTATTCAATTTGACTCAAACACGTATGAACCCGAAATAATTCAAGGATGCATGATCAATCGGTAAAATTTGGAACAAATTTATTAAAGAAGGAGGAGCAATATAAATTTTTGGGTTGCAAATTTGGCAACTTGTACCGCAGTCGTGAAATTTCAAGAACTTGCGAAATTTCAAGAAGTTGCTAATTTTCACAACTCGCGAACACCGCTCACTGCGGCCTCACTGTGTTCGTTGATCACACGCACCTTTTCGTGGTTTATACAAGTTTCGCCCTCATGTACTTTTGGTTTTAAACATTATTGTAATTTTCTTTGCTCTGTTTCATAAGCTTAGCCATGCTTGTAATCAAATCAACTTTGTCACTCCATCAATCAATCATGAAATCTGGAAAACAAGCCTTCCTCCTGTCAGATTTTCTTCTCCCTTCACTTTCTTACACTTTCTCGATATCCAAACACCCCTTGATGATGACAAATCAAGGGATGCTTGGCTAATACCCCCTGATCCTTAAAGGGGAAGGCCACTGGGTGCTGATTTTGGGCTTAGTTGCATGTTCTCATGCTCTTCATGTATGTATTTAAGGGTATTCAGGCCCTCGGCTTCACCTTAGGTTAAAATCTCTAAGCATGCTTCCTAATGTGTATTCGGCAAGCTGTGGGTTTAGTGGATACTTTCACTATCCACCATTTCCGCTAGTTGCCTCCTATTAGTTATTGTAGGTAGGTTTTAGATGTTTTCACCGTTAGTGATATCATGTTTAATCAAATGCCATCTTTCAAGAGGAAAAACTCTAAGGTTTAGGTTCTAAAGCTAAATGAAGATTTGTTCAAAATGACTATATGTGATGATCTCATCCAGAAAATGATCTGTTACATACGTTGATCTAAACCCGCTTCTCCAAGCGGGCCCGAGACTTCAAGGATTTCTATTAACTCTTTACTTCAGTTATTTCAGTTTTCAACCATTCACACATTGTTTTTCAATTAACCCTACAAGTCCAACGAGAGACACCCAGCCAATGCACTGCACCTCCTCTCACGAAGAAAACCCCATCCTGTTCGACCTCCCCTAAGAGAGCCGCTTATACTACGTAGGTTTGCTACGCGCAGGAATCCAAGGTTATAAATTTTGTTGATTCCAACACCTACTCGCCGTAACGACCAATGGCGTCGCTGTCTGTGGATGGTGCCCTAGTAAGAAAGTAAAGAAGAACTGCATTCATCACAAGTTTCCTGTGCAATCTCATTTCTTTTATTATATCATTTTTCCCCCACTTGCGCTCACTCGTTGTGGGAATTTGAAAATTTCACCCGCAGAAGTTTGAAACTTCACCTAAGTGCATCGTTACCCTGCTTTTGATTTTAGCTAACCATAACCTTTGTTAGTCTTATTTTGCTGGTCTCTTGTTTTTGGTGTGTTCATATAGCAAATCTACGCATGGGACGTAAACATCGCAGTGCATCGAAAGGCTAGGTGCTCCAATTGAACAGGGTTGTGAAGTAAGCCTGCACACCAATCAGATGGAGACCCCACCTGAAGAGCAGCAGATCTAACAGGGGGTTCATCGGGAACCCAATGCCTACAGATCGATGAGGGATCACATACACCCACCAAGGGTGTGAGAGGCAATCTCACGAAGCACACACCAAGCAGAGGATGGGCAAAGAGACCTTATTCGGGTGCCCCTCGCTCGACCTTCATAGCGGGAAACGAAAATCCATACACACATATTCAGATTTAAGAGGTTTGCACTACTTTCATGGAGGGTGCATTTGATATGGACTTGCTCGTCGAAAGCTTTCCTCGACCAAAGATAAAGCCAAATTTGGCTTAATTCACTAAGGCCAAGGACCATCGTGAACCTGGCCGAGTCAAGCAAGCTGAATTTTACAAGTTCTTCAAGGCCCATAAGACCAATAACTCAAGAGAAAATCACCTTGCACTTCATGATGCAAAGATTTTATCGTTAGCCGGAAAGGTATCTTGAAACCATCAGTGCTTGCCCTCACCATGGCTTTGATACATGGATGCTAGTGAACCATTTCTACGATGGAATGTCCCCTTCCATGAAACAAGTCCTGGAGACCATGTGTGGAGGGGACTTCCTTAGCAAAAATCCTGATGAAGCCATGGACATTTTGAACTACATGGCTGAAACCTCTAAGGGATGGGAAGAGCCGAACCCAAGGGAGGTAGAGAGAATGAAACCAACAGTAAACCCGAGGGGAGGCATTTATTCACCGGGACCTGAGGATGTGGAACTAAAGGCTGTTGTCCACTCGAACAATGTAAGGATGGAAGAACTCGAAAGGTGGAGGTACATGCAAAGGATCGAAGAGGTGCATCTATGCTCAACCCAACCATGTTTCAATTGTCAATCTTCCGGCCATCAAGGAGAGCATTGTCCACTTCCCTCGCAAGGGATTCATGGTTGAAAATGCAAATGTCATGGGCCAAAATAGCCACCAACCGATGCCTATATGGTAACACTTATAATCCCAACTGAAGAACCACCCCAACTCGCCAGAAATTCTAAACCTTCGTATATGTTCAGTACATCAAGAAGAATAAAGATGGGGTCCACCTCTCAACAAAGAAGAATCAATAACTCGCTACTGTGGAGCAGTTATCAAGAATTTGAGCAAGGTAGGAATTTTGTAGAGGAGCAGTAAAACTATCAATGCCCAGACAACTAAAGAATAGAAAAGGTAGAAAGCTCCATGGACAAAGAATCTGATGGCCTTTAAAAGCTTAAATCAAAAAATTGATACCATGCAATCATCCATCAGTAGCCTGAACAATCAGCCACAGGTACTGGAGAAAGGGAGGTTCCCCTCCCAGACACTGCCCAATCCTAGGGGAGTGCATGAACTAAGCTTTCCCAGCGAGCCTGCGAAAAGAATGGATGAAGTTCAGGCCATTATCACTTTAAGGAGTGGTAAGGAAATTGAGCAGCCAATGCCCAAATTTAAGTGAAACCGTGAGAAATTGTGATAAGATGAGTCTGAACACATAGTCATCAACCAGGATTCGATGAAAGAAAGCATGCCCCCCCCATTTCCCTAAGCACTAAGAGGCAAAAAGAAAGCTTCAAGAAGGCATCCCGGCAAGGCCGAGGCGTGTCAAGTGCGAACATCCCACCGTCATATGATCAAATGTTCCAACCAGTGTTGTTTCAGCGACTTGTGGGGCCAAAAGGGGTTGGGCATTAATAAGAAGGCGTTCCTGACTGAACATGTCAACTCTATCATCCAATGTAAAACCTTGTTGAAATACAAAGATCCAGATCCCCACCATCTCGCCAACACTGAGCGGACTCAGATGTGGCTGCGCACCTCCGATCTCCAGAGCCACACAACCACCCGCATACTAATGTGCAAGCACAGTCTGGGGAGTTTGAAGTCAACCAACATCACCCTATCCTTAGCAGATGGATCGCAGAAATTATCAAAGGAGGCTGGAGGATGCGCTGCGTAGCGTAGATAATTTCTATTATCCAGATTTTGTGGTTCTTGGATATAGAGCTACGGCGTAGGAGCACCACCGGCGCCCATCACTCTTGGGAGGCCATTGGCCAGCACAATACAATCAATCGCTGAATAAATATGCTCACCTTCACAACATGACTCGAGCTCAACATTTTTCACTGAAAATGGGCGATAAAGTGTCGAGGATAAGGAGCAGGCGTCAATAGTCTACTAAGTGGCACAAGGATAAAATAAAGGAATTATAAATCGCAAGAAGAAATAATGAGAAAACCAAGAAGCATGATAAGGATCAACTGACAATATTCTTCCTGATCTGCCATGCCACCAAAGACCACCGTAGTGCATAATGCTTAACAACCAGGAGCAGAAGTTTAACTCAACTGCAGAACACCTCACTACAAGCATGGAGGAGCTTCTCCTCCTTGACCCTCCATGAGACCTCTTATCAGCATTATAGGGAGTGGTTCCTGCAGGAACATGGAAACCACTCAAAATTTTAATTAGATTTTTGTTTTGTTTTATTTCAATTTTTAAATTAGGATTTTCATTAATAACCTTTAATTTCCAAATTTTGTGAATTTTCTTATTTTTCACTAACTTCATAATTTTTGCTTTGTTTGGTTGCGTGTTCCAAGACATGGGGAAAAAATTTTCCCTGAGAATCCCTCAAATTGAAAATTTTCGCAACCTACTAAATTCTGCTTTCGCACCCCTAAATTTCATGCACCACTCGACACTGCCTCATCTCTCCTCCCCTCGTAACTCTTCTCGCTTCTCCCGCAACCTCCGTTTCACGCTCCTGCAATTAAATTTTATAATCTTTTGATCCATTCAATTAATGGTCATTAAAAGCCATTAATTGATTTTGTTTTCCCACCTACACCTCCCCTTCTATTTAAACTCTTGTCTACTTTCATTTTCATTTCACTTCAACCACCCCTCCGAAACCCATCTCCCTCTAGTTGCTCCCCTCAGCCCGACAAATGGCGAAGACCAGGAGGAGCCTATCCATCTGCACTGGCAGCCAGTGGCCCCACCCCTCGCCGGACCTCCACACTGGGAGCCCCAGCCCCGCCGCCGCCGCCCCTCCTGTCGCAGCCAGCGCCGGCCCTAGCGCACCCACTCGTGCGCCCCTCCCGTTGTCGCCGCCCCCCGCCCCACCACTCGTATAGAGCCCAACCCGCCGGTGATGCTTAGGGTTCCTCCTCTGTGGCCCCTGCACAGAGGAGATATCATACCCGGGTTGAGCCCACTCCACCCGCTCCTTCGCATCCCTGACCAGCCCGGAGGGCCCCACCGACCAAGAGGGCCTGGACTTCAGGCCCAGGGGAGTCATCTACTTTGAGATCAAGGGCGCCACCCTCTCCACCTTATTAGGGTATTTCTTGAGCCCTAGACTTATCTCCGGCATCCATCATCAAGAACTTTACTTCCCTACGAATTCTATCCCCGGAATGTTAGCCGTAGTGGGGAGAGATTTCCACGGGAGGTGTACTACGATCTCCCTAAGATTCTCTGTCAAGCGTGACCTGTGGCTCCGAGACTCCATGCTCCTCGTGCAGCGATACCATCTGGAGCCATTCATGGTGCCGCATCAGTTCTTTTATCCTTGGGTAGTCACCGAGTTCTATCATACGATGACATCTAGGCGTGAGGCCAACCCGACTGCTCTTCATTTTTCTATTGACGGCCGACCAGGGATACTTCGGGCCTCCGACATCACAACTGCTCTCCATCTACCAGTGGTTCTCGCCAATGCGGCCGGTTATAGACAGTGGCGCATCTTTCGACCAGGGAGATGGTCCGACTTCTCTCTATGGACGCTACTGGTGGGTCGATATTATTCAGCAAGACCTTCCGCACTTATGCTACTAATAGGACCACGCTTGAGGTCTAACATGTTTCCACTCTTAGCACATTGTACGTAGGAGAGGAGCCATCTCTGGGAGGTGTTATATCGCATTTCGGAGGGGGATATCGTTCAGCCCTACAGAGTCGATTATGACATCCTTATTTACTCGAGACAAAGAGTCCACCGCCTGAGTCTGGGCCCCGCGAGTCCCCGCCTTCGTTTCCTCGACTTTTACACGTGCTTGAACACATCGCTTCCTACTAAGCTCGATCGAGCGTCGCCAAGGCCGCAGGCCACCCTTACTGATCGATGATGTCAGCCCGAGCCTTCCATCTTCCCCTCCGGATCGCACGAGGACGAGTCACCGATGATAGTCCCCGAGGGACTCCATCCCCTATACCGAGCACACCGGGAGCCTCCACTCCGCCTCTTCACCCGCATCTCCCTCCAAATTTCTTCAGCTCCAAGATCGCACTCGTGCCCGATGCCCTACCCTCCTCGAAAAACTTTGGGTCCCATGCCCACCGCCGGCCGATATACCGAGTCGAGCACCTCCGCATTGCCCCACAGCACATTACCCCCTACCGTGGACTCCCCGTCTCATGGAGACGCATCCGCATTATTATCAGCCACTACAGCCTTCATTTGCACTTCATAGCCACACTACAGAGGATGACCCGCACCGAGGCCGATAATGCATCCAGCCAACCTTATGCAAACATGTGAGCCACTCAGCCTCCTTACCTGCCTCTCCCCGCAGTTCCTGGCCAGCCTCCAATATCCCTCCAAATTAAGCAGTATTAGCTTGATTCGTGCCACTAGGTAGGGGTGAGCGAATCAACAAAATTTGTTTCTATGTTCTCTCCTACTCCGTAGTCAAGCCACCGCATAGCGGTCTAGGTCGAACACTGGGACGGCTTTCATCCTTAGAATGATCCGCATCGTGGTTGAAATGGTGAGGCTTTTAGTTTGATTTTTGGATTTTTATTCAAAACAATGGAGAGTCAAGCCGTTGTCGACACTGTAAAAAACCGGGAAGTGGGAAGTGTGAAAAGGTAACTTGAAGGTTTAGGTCACTAGGCTCGACAACATGGGGGTAACAAGTGTCCTCGGGTTTTATCCTCGCATCATGGCAAGCAACCTATAGTCCAAGCCATAACCGGATCTTTGTTTAACTAGAAAATCTAACCCTAGAAACACTCCTATTTGAGTCAACACAGGCAACATGCATTCACAGCCCCTTTCAGTTTAAAACCCTAGCACTCAACCTCATTTCAAAGGCTCAGCTATCTAGCACAACAAGGCATCTAATAATAAGTATGCAATCAATTCCCAAAGCATGGTAAGTATTGGCCAAAGTAATGACATTAAATGATATTTGAACCCTAATTTGAAAAGCTAGGAGCCATAAATACAGTACCTATAGCATTTAAAACATGAGGACAACCTGCAACTGCCCAAAACCAAACTAGCAACCCTCCTCTTCAAAGCTATGAGGCTTAGCCAAGCATCTCTTGAGTTGTCATCCTCAAGAGGGGAGTTTGGCAGCCTAGAAAATGAAAGAAAGAGGAGAGAGAAGAGAAAAGCAAACCCTCTAAACTCGAAAGTCGGAGATATTTACATAAAATGAAAAGTTGCCAAAAGATTGCTTAGGGTTACAAAATGGGGGGGGGCTTATATAGGCCACCCAATGTGTGAAACTACAAGAAAGCCTAATATATTGGCTCATACAAGGGACAAGGAGGTAATACACCAAAACTGTGGTCATTCCGCACACTACACAAATTTAACAGTATGTGAATTTCAAGATGGAAAATTTCGCTAGTTTAGCTTAAATTTCTCGGCTAGCTTAATAAATTGCACAGAGATATGAACACACGCCGCTATGCACAAAGGAATTTCGCTAGTTAAATAAATTTCGCTAGCCTAGCGAAAAATTCCAGAGGTGAAACAGAAGAATTTCGCTAGGCACGCTGATTTTTCAAGAGAGTAGCGAAATTTCGCTAGCCTAGTTTAAATTTCACTCGCTATAGGATTGCGAAATTTTGTTATATCGCAAATTTTCGCAATCATAGCTTAAATCTCCTGGCATGGCCTGCTCTTCACGTTTATGCCACCGCATTCTATCGCATCCTTTCTTTTATCACTTTGTCTTCGCTTTCTTCACCGAATTTTTATAATGCTTCGATGGCCGAAAAAGTTTCAATCTTCATGGTTCAAATACATCTCGATATCAAATTCGACTTTAATGGACGAGGTACACAAACCCGCAAAATAAATCCACAAATAACCTCGAAATGGCATAAGTGATACTAAGTAGACCCGAACACCTCAATTAGATTAATTGGATACGATTAAGGCGCAAAAGCACTCAAAACCTATCTCGAATGTGGCTCAAAATAGCACTGGGCACTAATCACACCCCCAACCGACACGTCATAGTCCCGTAGTAACAATGCTAAAATAATAAGGGTATGGCGTTGATTTTCAAAAAGTTTATGGTTCAAAAGGTGGCAAAATAAATAAGCATTACCTTTAAAATGAAGAATTGATACCAAGTTTGAAAACCGATATGAAAGAGCAAAACCCATACAAGAACAATTTTTATGTCAACATCTGATCCATGGTAATCAACCTGAATTTCCACAAAGATCTAATGGTTCCTAATGTAACCAGATTGAGCCAATAAATTGCAAAATTATTCCTTCCCCCCAACCTAGCTAATTCCATGGCCTTAAACTGTTGAACAACCTAAATAGGATTAGCTACACACTTATTTCTTTACTTGACTAAATTGTAGGTGTAATGCCTCAAACCCGATTTCACCAAAGTCCTGCGGTAACGGGTCCAATCGATGACTCCCAACCAATTAAGGTTTAGTGGCATCAAGCCAAAAGGATCACTCGACCACAAATCCTACAAAGCTTCACCTGACTCGAATGACTTCGAGAATTACACCTACAAAACGCAACCTCTATCCATTCACCCGCAAACGAACACTAAGTCGATGACTCAACCACTATAATAGGCATCTAAGCCTGAAGGTTATATACCCTCGAACTCGTGCTCTGGTTTCAAGGCAAAGTGTCACGACTTTATTTTCTTTTTCTCTTTCTTCTTTTCTTTTTCGCTTTTTTTCTTTTTCCTTTTGAAGACTACATTGGTCTTCAAACATGGTAATACAAACCCATCGGTTGCCAACATACCTAAGGCCTAAGTATGAAAAGTGAAAGGAGGCAAATAATTTGACAAATCTCTATCGCAATAACTGATGTGCGTGTGTGAATTAGCCTATGGGAATGTCTATATTGATAATGGCCGGAACTTCAATCACCAAAAATTGCTTCAAACATGGACTTGTTCTAGCATTAAGGTAACATGCAAGGTTTCCACTTTTCAATTAAAGTACCAACTGCTCAATTGAAGACAAAAGTGATACAGCAAAGTGGAGGCACAAAAAGGAACGAAAAGTGTAATAAACTCAGATATAACTCAAGAAGCTTTTTAATATAACCAAATGGCTAATACATCACATATTTCAATTAATAACAAAAGTATCTCGCCTACTATCTACCAATACATGCATCCTATACAAATAAGTAGCTAATAAAGCTAAAAAAAACAAAATGTGATAAGATGACACTCCCAACCTAACTTTTCCCCCCAACCAAAGTATGTAAACTACGTCTCCACCGAAAGTGGTGACCCAAAGCTAGAGAAGGAGTGCGACCACCTCACTCGTGATGCATGCCTGTGAGGATCCGCCGCCGCAGTTCAATGGGCAAAGACATCTTAAGGAGGTCGCCGGAATTGTTGGAGCTCTAGGAATGGGAAGCCTGGGTGCTCCAAATCAATCGCAAGACCGAACCATCCACCGTGCATGCGATGTGAGCTGGGGCCGTCAATTTTTCGATGTAGTGGCACAATACGAGCAATGGCCACTAGCTTCTCGAGGTTTTGTAGAATAGGCAAAGTGATGGCTCGACTTTAGCGGTGGATGCTCAAAATAGCTGGATTTGGATGCAAAGTGTGATATACACTGGGTCGCTGGAGGGGGCTACCGCGTGCTGGGTTTTGAAGGGCTCGGGGTAGTAAGAAATGTGGATTCACCCCGCGGGAATCGTCAAGGACATTCTTTTGGGCACTTCCACCGCTTTTGTTTCCACTCCGCCTCCCGCCAACAAGGCAATGATTTCTCGGTTCTCCTGGAAAAACATCACACATATCCGAGGATTCACCAATCCTTCGATAATCTCAACAAAACTCTATAAGCCCTCGCGCTGGCCTGTTGACACTTTTCTCCGCCATGGTGTCACTTTGGCACCCCTTCCTCCGTGGACACTACCGCGATTGATTGTGTCTTCAAGTGGAATCTTGCAAGTTGTCCCATTTATGCTCATAGTCATTTTTTCAGCCATCTATTGCTCAAATTGCCTTCCACAAAGACAATTTTCCTCTCGATTCGAATGGCATTAATCTCCTTATCTCTTCCACAAAGTCATCCACTATCCGAGTAAGGTCCAAAATGGCTTGTTCAAATGGGAGGGATTGACTGTGGTAATAGGTGACTGGAAATATGGGCATAAAATGCAGGTTCGTATGACATATCAGGAGGTCTGGTTCCCATGAGGAATTAAAAGTGATTCCCCAACTATGGTTGTAAGCACTACCATATGGTGAACCTATCCATTGGTTTCTATAGTCCCTCATGGAATCTATATTCACTGGGGTTCCTTCACAAAGCCGAATTCGCTACGACCGGGCTTCATAGTCCTCATGACCGTCGGCTTACTAGGAGTACCTGGCTGACTTTGTTGTTCTTCAGGTAGGTGCTCCATGGTGTCACTGTGTACACTGTCTGCACTGCCTTGTTCAATTGGTGTACTGATTCTCTGTAGTCTACCCGATAGTTCCCTTTCCCAGCAAACACCGTTACACAATCGAGACACAACAAAGAGCACAAACAATCTTTGCAAAAAGGGTTAAGGTTAGCTAAAATAAAACTGACTGTATGCAAAACAAACAAAAATAAAGGCGCCATCGAAAGGACAACTGCAGCTACGCAGAACCGGGATACAAAAAGGGTTAAAAAGGTCACCTTCACTTGTGATGTTGATCACAAGTACACTTCAACTTATCATACGTAGTTTGGCACCATCCCCGGCAACGACGCCATTTGATTCGTGCCACGGTAGGGTGAGCAGAATCAACAAAATTTGTTTCCTATGTTCCTCCCACGCCAGAGACTGCCACCGCAAAGATAATGTCTAGTATCTAACATGGGACGGGGCTTTCATCCTGTGAATGATCCGCACGTTGTTGAAATGGTGAGGCTTTTAGTTTGGATTTTGGATTTTTGTTCAAAATTAAAGGAGTTGTTTGCTTGTCGATTAATTGTAAAACCGGAAGTGAAGTGTGAAAAGGTAACTTTAAGGTTTAGGTCACTAGTTCGACAACAATGGGGCACAAGGTCCCTGCTTTTATCTCGCAGATCATGGCAAGCAACCTATAGTCCAAGCCATAAACCTGATCTTTGTTTAACTAGAAAATCTAACCCTAAACACTCCTATTTGAGTCAACATCATTGTGCAACATGGTACTACGCCAAAATTCTCTTTCGCTTTAAAACCCCAGCACCTAACCTCATTTCAAGTGGGCTCGTAAAGGCCATTTAAAGAATAACAGTGCATCTAATAATAAGTATGCACTGTACCCTAAAGCATGGTAAGTATTGGCCAAAGTAATGACATTAAATGATATTGAACCCTAATTTGAAAAGCTAGGAGCCATAAATACAGTACCTATAGCATTTAAAACATGAGGACAACCTGCAACTGCCCAAAACCAAACTAGCAACCCTCCTCTTCAAAGCTATGAGGTTGCATTTTAAGCATCTCTTGAGCTGGCCATCCCCAGGTGTTTGGCAGCCTAGAAAATGAAAGAAAGAGGAGAGAGAAGAGAGAAAGCAAACCCTAAACCGAAAGTCATTGAGATATTTACATAAATGAAAAGTTGCCAAAAGATTGCTTAGGGTTACAAAATGGGGGGGGGGGGCTTATATAGGCCACCCAATGTGTGAAACTACAAGAAAGCCTAATATATTGGCTCATACAAGGGACAAGGAGGTAATACACCAAAACGGGGTCGTTTGGCATTAATTACACAAATTTAATGTATGTGGAATTCATAGGAAAATTTCTAGGTAGTTTAGGCTAGCCTAGCGAAATTTATTAGCTCAATGTAGTTGCAATAAGAGATAGCGAAATCACAAATTTTATGCATTTAGTGAATTCCCGCTTAGCTAGCTAAATTTTGCTACCTCTAGTTAAAAATTTGAGAGAGATAAATAAAATGAAGAATTTTGCTAGGCAATGTGCTGATTTTCGTTTATATAATGAAATTCCTCGCTTAGCCTAGCTTAAATTTCTCACTTTAGATTAAATTCTCGCTATGATTAAATTTCAATCCCACAAATTTTCGCAATCATGTAGAAATTTCTTGGTCGCTCGTTTCTTCATCGTTGGTGCCACCGCATTCCCATCGCATCCTTTCTTTATCACTTTGCCTTCGTTTCTTCACTGAATTTTTATATGTTTGATGGCCTAAAAAAATAGTTTCAATCTTCATGGTTCAACACATCTCGATATAAAATTCGACTTTAATGGACGAGGTACACAAAAACCTGCAAAATAACCACAAATAACCTCGAAATGGCATAAGTGATACTAAGTAGACCAACACCCCAATTGGTTTAATTGACACTGACATTAGTGCGTAAAGTACTCAAACCCATCTCGAATAGGGCCCAAATAGCACCCTTTTTGGGCACTAATCATAGCCTCCGCCATCAGCCCCGCAGCCTTCCTTGATGTGTCAAGTGAAACAGAAAAGATCGCCCACTTCACTGAAGAATACCTCACCGCCCGTGCCGAGGATGATCCTTCTCCCCACCGATCGAGATAAAATTACTCTCCAAAGAACTTTTCGCTCGTCGACGCTAGTTATGGATGTGATGTTCATACTTTTGATTTTAGTTTTACTTATACCACATGCCCAGCAAAGCCCATTTTTGTTTATGAAGAGGCTTGCTGTTTACTTCTTCTTGCAAAAGTCGAAAATTTTGTAAATTCACCTTGATATATATAATAAAAATCTATTTTTCTAAACTTTTGCATCTCATATTGCCCCTTTATTGTGATTGTTTTACCTTTCCTGTAAATTGAAAAGTTGAAGCACTGTATGATACCAAATGCTAGAATGGTTCCATGCCTTATTGAGTTTTTGGTCAGCTGAAGACCCTGGTAATTACCCCTTGTCTTCCACCATTCTCTAGCAACACACACAGTTCACATTAGTTTTCATCAATAGGTTGAGAAGCTACATACTCCTTTTGCTTTACAAAACCGACCTTAGCTTCGTTGACAGTCCATAATAGATTAGACTTTCCTAAGAAAGAAGGCCAATGTGTCTTCCAAAAGAAAAAGAAAAGACAAAAAAAAAAGAAAAGGAAAAGAGATAAGTAAAGACGCGCCGCTTTGCCTTGAAACCCGAGCACGGTCCAAGGGGTCTACGGCGAAAGCCTTTAAAGCCTGGTGCCCTAAACCAACTGGTTAGGAGTCACTGACTTAGTGCTCGCCATACGGCTGATCAGTGGAGTTTAGCGAGTTGTGTGTTGATTCTCAAATCATTCGAAGTCCTGGGTGAAACCTATAGAGTTTGTGGTCGAAAGATCCTTGTAACTTGATGCCCTAAACCTTAGTCGGGTCGGGATTCACTCAAGTGGATCCTGCTACACTGACTCGTGAAGTCAAATTCTTCAAGACGCACCCTACAATATAATGTGGCATGAAATAAGTGTGGAACCTAATCTATTTAGGGATGGTCAATATGTCTAAGGTTTTATGAGTTTGGTCGGGGGAGGTAGTTTATAGCTTATTATTTAAACTGCTCTCACCTAACAACACTTAGATTTTGGTGGATATTCAGGTTAATTTCCTTGGAATAAAAGTTGCACTAAAACTTGTTCCTGTATGGCATTTGTTCTCCTGCCGGTCTTTATACAGACCTAATTTGTCATAATCAAGGTTGGGCATTACGGTACATACTTTTGAATGCATGCCCATTTAAAATATATCCCGCATGATCTTCCTTCTTTTTATCATCAAGTATGGGACTAGCAATGTCTCAATTGGGGAGTGATTAAGAGACCTAAATAAGGTAAATATTGAACCTTGTTTATAAAGGGTGTTTTATGCGCTTTTGTTTACTAATCTACTTCAATAGCTCAATTGATACATTTGTCCCAAATTTTTGCTACTGATCACATCTTGTAGCTATTTTAGTAGTTTTGCAGTTGAATGCCTTATATTTTCTTCAATTTGACTCAAACACGATGAAATTGAGCCGAATTCGAAGATGCATGATCAAATCAAAGGAAATTCGAAACAAATTTATTGAAGAAGGGAGGAGCAATTTGTTGAAGTTTTGGGGGTTGCAAAATTTGGCAACCTGCAAATTTCGTAGGTTGCGAAATTTCACAACCTGCGAAATTTCACAACCTGCTAAATTTCGCAGGTTTCCAATTTTCGCAACCTGCGAATATTGCTCACCTGTGCCTCACCTGTGCCTGTTGACTTCTTTTTTACCCACATTTTTGGTGGTTTTATACAAGTTTGCCCTCATGTGATTTTGGTTCTTTTAAACATTATTGTAATTTCCTTATTCTGAGCCTATATAAGCTCAACCATGCTTGTAATCAAATCAACTTTTTGTCACTCCATCAATCAATCAAGGAAATTTGGCACGAAGCTTCCTCTCCCTCTGCTGTTGGTGATTTTCTCTTCTTCTCCCTTCATTTTCTTGCACTTTCTGTGAGCCAAACCCCTGATGATGACAACCAAGGGATGTTATTAAAACCCCGATCCTTAAAGGGGAAGGCCACTGGGTGCTGATTTCGCTTTACCAGATGTTCTCTTGCTGCCTTCATGTATATTATGTGATTGTCCCTCTTCACCTCCAGCCAAAATCCCGCCACGCTTTCCAATGTGTATTGGTAAGCTCGTCCAATGGATACTTTCACTAGATCTACTGATGCCCAGTTAGTTGTCTCCTATTAGTTATTGCAGTGGTAGGGGAAGTTTGAGAAGTGTTTTCACCGTTAAGGACATTTATGCTCAATCAAATGCCAGTCTTTCAAGAGGAAACACTGGGTTTAGGGTTCCCAAAGCTAAATGAAGATCCGCCAGAAATGACAATATGTCATGATTCCCAATGCGAGGAAAAAGACCCGAGCACATGTCGGTTAATATTATGTAATCTCATTACACATAGGGCTTATTTTCGCACCACCATAAACAATCATTGATAAATCAGAATTGATATATGAATTGAACTATGTATATTAATCATTAAGACAAAGCTTAATAATATAACATGCTATTAAACACTTTAATGGCAATATCCCATTCGGATTCTTAATCATATTAACGAATCCTTTTAGGTTTCGGATTCAATCAATTAATGCCTTAACAAAACCTATTAACTATGTCGTTCTCACAAACCATAATATCACATATATTCATAAATGCAAATCATGCCAGAATCATACACATCACATACATACGATCAAACATGGCATTATCAAATTTTATGAAAACACAAGTGGCTCTGATACTTCCATCAAGTGTTACTGCACAGATCCAACTGGATGCCACATAAATGCAAATGGAATTTAAAATTTTATCCCTAACCCACTAAGGATCACATGCGCTTCATAAAAACCGGCGAAGGGTAAACGAAACTTACCTCTTGTAGATCGATTCATCAAGTCTTCAAAGTTCGCCTTAATATTCGGATCTTCAAAGGTGCTCATTTTCTTCTCCCAAGTCGACCACCCCTCTCACAAGTATCCACACACTAAACAATAATGAACGATCTTGTTGAATGCTGGGCTTAGGTCTCGTCTTCAAAACGAAATTGGTGGTCTCTCTGCTTTGCTGTTCTTTCGAGTAAAAGACTCACCACTATCTATAAGAATATATATGTCTCACATATATATATCTATAAGTCACATAGGTTTTTTTTAGTCAAAAACGAATTTTTTATATTATTATATATTTAAAACTTCTTTCAAATAATAATTTAGTTCAAATTTTATCGATAAGGAAACACTCTATATTATTATATATTTAAACTCTTTAAATAATAACAATTTAAATTCAAATCCTTATCGATAAGGAAACTAATTTATTTATATTAATATATATTTGAAACTCTTTAAATAATAACAACAATTTAAATTCAAATCCTTATCATATAAGGAAAAGTAAATTTATATTATTATATATTTAAAACCTTTTAAATACTAAACAATTTAAATTCAAATCCTTACGATAAGGAAACGAATTTATTTATATTAATATATATTTAAAAAACCCTTGGCGCATTATTTCTTATCCAATAAGAAAATCTAACAAATTAATTATTTGTTATAATTTAAATCAAATTTAAACTTTCTCAAAATTAAATTCAATTTAAATAACAACTAATTATTATTTGTAATTTAAAATAATCTCATCATTTTAAATTACTGCGTAGAGTGAAAACCATAAATCAAGTATTATTCGCTCTAATGTGCGACTCTCATGTTCACTCAACATCGCGTTAGCCTAAATCACATTTGATCCTACAAGTCATCCGCCTAGCAAAGACATTATGACTACCTGCTAAATGAAAAGCTCATGATCCGAGACAACCTTAATATAGCTAATGACATAAACCTTTTGTCTCATGATATCTCAGATAGAATATAAGGTATGGACAAAGTCAACCTATATCAAGGTTTATCTTTTGATTACTCGAACCCAATTAGGATCGACTAAACAAATGACATTGGATCTCCATCAATTCATTTGAGTAGGGCCATGCATTTCGTAGCCTCAATTGTCGAGGGACCCGTAGATATCTCTCTTATAATAAGAGGGACAATTCATCATAATCGCTTCATATCTCTACCTTCACATAATTCTTATTATGTTCAAGTATAACCTTTATAGTCATCCGATGAAGACAACGCTTTGATTATATCAAACACAATATCTTTATGTTGAAAACTATAGCGATCTCAAGTCAAAGATTTAATGACACAACTATTAGAGATTAACTTATGATTTTGATCCATGTATTAATTCCCAAGATCGTCTATATCCAATATTTGTTCTCAACAATAGATATAAATTTGATTTGTATTCATACACATATTCATCCTATGAATATCAATCAAACTTATACTAATCTTAATTCATTATTATTCTGATAACAATAACCGGTTAGGACATTTAGAATAATTAATAACATTATTCAAGGACATTACATATAACAAAACACGTAACCATCATAATAATAAATTCTCATAAATAGCCTAAAATATCATGTCCATAATAATGTGCCTAGAGCACTATTACTAAACAAGAGTAGCATTGTGGGCTAGAACAGGGTGGTGTTGGCAATTGGTAGAGACCTCACCCACGTCATGCCAACACCCATTTTGATTCTATAAATTTACTAGTAGCCCAAGGTCATTACAAGTTTGAAAGACCTTTTGATTTAGTTATGTTGGATGTCTTCTTTGACTTTTATGCATGTTAGTTTGCTTTGGTTATGTGTGCTGTTTTGTCTGATAATGTAGTTCATTTCAAGCCAGTGGATCTCATCAAGTGTTCCCTTTCTTTCTCGCATCCATGGTCCTTCTTTTTTATATGAGTATCTCTGCTAAAATACTATTATTAGGTCCATTACTTGAGACCAGGCTTTCACTGAGCCCGACGGTTGCATACCAAGCCAAAGTTAAAGCATCAGGTTTTTTGCCCGTGGGAAACTTGCAATGCCTAACTACACCCCAGCGCATTCTGCTGAAACTATTATCATGGTGTTACTAATTCAAATCTGCTGTGGACTAGCAAGTCAGAGATTTGGGTGTGCTGAATACATAAAAGTGCAACATTTATATAGGATTTAATTACTCCCACCATGTTTTGCTCTCATTTTATGATAGGTGCCTTTGCTCGCTTTCTCTGCTTTTTGTGCTTATGTGTTTTTCGAAGTTCCGCAGGCACATTTTATGAGGGTTCCTGTGTCCAGAACAAAATGTAGATCATCGCAGATGATGGCAGCCGCTGTCGAGAAGCCCCTGTAGTGCTACTACTTAAGAGATAACAGAGGCAAGTAAGTACCAATACCACACTTTCATCGGTACCGGGTACCCAAATGCAAGGAGGCAAAGTTACCCCATTCAAATAAATCCAAGATCAGACAGCCATGCAACACCAATAGTTACCCTTTGCAAATCGTACTCAGCATCGCATCTGCACCGGTACCACACTTACTGGTACCGGTACCAACATGCAATCTTTGCGGGATTTGAGCAGAATTCCAATCTTGGTGCAAGGGTACGCTCGTCTTTCAACCACCATTTCGAGATCACTAAGGAGAATGGCATTTAAGTCCATTGAAGGGCAGAGAAGAGTAGTTTTGGAATCTAAAATTATTTCGACTCGCTGAAGTGTCTCTCTATATTTTGTTAGGTTTACAGGTGAGTACTTATCTTTTCTTCTCGGATTCTAGTTTTCACTTATTTAAAATTCTCACTGATCATACAACTCTGTATTTTTCTTACCGGATTCTCAGGTTTTTGATATCTCAATCTTGCAATTGAAGTGTTAATTTCAAGTCACATTTATGCATAGTTTCTTATCAAACATGAATCGATTTCGGCTTTCAATGGAAGTTCCTAAACCTATGATAGGGAGGTTTTAATGGTGGAAACTCACCTCCGTCAAGGTAACAACCCTCAATTCCTATTTTATGCTTCAACATGATTGTACGATGCTAACCATTTGCGGGAAATCTTATAAACCTAGTCCGGACATCTTCACAACAGAACGTAGAGACCCTGCACGCTTGTGCGTTTCGATCGCAAATGCGCTAAGAGTCCAAGCAAATCGCTTAACAAGTGTTTGCATCGCTCATTCATTATCGCTTTAAAAGAAGCCTTTAACTACATCTTCCGTCGAAGACCATTCATCAATGGCTCCTAGATGAGATTGGGAATAACAGGTGGGGTGGGTATTACTTGATCGACGGTGAGTGGAAACCTGAGAACCCTATCATTCACCCTTTTTGTTTAAAATAGTTAATTTAATCAGTTACTCAATCAATCGATCACAACCCCCATATTTTACTCTTGAACGCACATTCTTTGGAGAGCAATCCTGGAGATCACCAGGAAAACACTGTGAAAGGACCCGTGACTCCCACAAGAATATAATGCTTGGATTACCTTACTTCCTACGCTGTAATAATTTCAGCATACTAAATGTGACGTAAGCAATAAGACTTTTGGAAGACAATGCAAAGACTTTTAATAACACCGCTAAGGTTGAATTCGATGAAAGAAGTTGTTTAAAAGAAGTAATCAAATGGCTAATGCGGTGTTTATATACAATCTCGAGGAGGCCTTAGTGAGCCTACCATGTGGTTCCTCCTAAGAATGGTGGATTCACTGTGATCATAAATGAGAAGAATTAATTGATTCCTATAAGAATTGTGACAAGATGGAAAGTGTGTATAGACTACAAAAAACTAAACACTACTACCATAAATTACCATTATCCTCTACCTTTCATTGACCAAATGCTGGACAAGTTAGCAGGGCACTCCCATTACTGCTTTCTCGATGGATATTCTGGTTATAAGCAGATTGTTATAGCTCCTTAGAGGATCAAGAGAAAACTACATTTACATGTCTATATGGCACCTCTGCTTCTAGAAGGATGCCTTTTGGATTATGTAATGCTCCTGCCACCTTTCAAAGGTGTATGATGTCTATGATTTCAGACTTGGTGGAAGAGGCTATGGAGATCTTCATGGATGATTTCTCAGTATATGGATCCAATTTTGAGAATTGTTTGGAAAATTTAGAAACAATACTTAAAAGGTGTCAAGACAAGAGTCTAGCTTTAAATTGGGAAAAATGTCATTTCATAGTAACAGAAGGTATTGTCTTGGGGCACAAAATTTATGCAGCTAGGTTAGAAGTAGACCGAGCAAAAGTTGATATCATAAAAACTCTCTTTCCACCTACAACAGTCAAGGGTATAAGAAGTTTCCTAGGACATGCTGTTTTTACAGAAGATTCATAAGGGCCTTCTCGAAAATCTCCAAACCATTATGCGAACTACTGGAAAAATATGTAAAATTTGATTTTGATGAATCATGCAAATCTGCATTCGATGAAATTAAATCCAGATTAGTGGCAGCTCTCATCTTTGTGATACCTGACTGGAACAATGAGCTCGAAATTATGTGTGATGCCAATGATTGTGCAATGGGAGCTGTATTGTGACAAATAACTAGAAAGATAGTCAAGGCCAAATATTATGCTAGCAAAACCTTCAATGAGGCATAAGAAAACTACTCTACCATAGAAAAGGAGATGTTGGCAATGGTGTTTGTTTGTGAAAAATCCAAGCCTTACATATTGGGGTCCCATGTCATAATACACACTGATCATGCTGCAATTAAATATCTGATGGAAAAGAAAGAGGCCAAACCAAGACTGATCAAATGGGTATTACTGCTACAAGAGTTTGATATGGAGATCAAAGATAAGAAGGGTAGTGACAATGTGATAGTTGATCACTTCTCTAGATTGGAAAAGGCTGTTGAAGAGGAAAAGAGAACTGAAATAGCAGAAAATTTTCCTTATGAGCAACTATTTTTGTTATCAATCCAAACACCCTAGTATGCTGATATTGTGAACTACAAAGCTTGTGGAGTTATGCCACTTGAGTTCAGCTACCAATAGAGAAGAAAATTGAGAACTGATAGCTGATTTTGTATTTGGGATGACCCACTACCTTTTAGAAGAGGAGCATATATGATCATAAGGAGATGTGTGGAGGAAACATAACAAGGTGGAATTATGGAGAAATGTCATGCATCACCATATGGAGGACACTTTGTAGGAGACAGAACATCCCATAAAATTCTCCAATCATGACCTCGTTTAATTTATTCAAAGACCTGCTTTTGAATGGGTAAAACATCCTCGACAATTGTCGTGAGAATAGGCAACATACGTAAAAACAGAGATGCCCCGCAAGGACCCCGGTTGTTCAAATTTTTTATGTATGGGGGATAGACTTCATAAGACCTTTTTCAACCTCATTTGGAAATCTTTACATTCTCCTAGTTGTGGATTATGTATCCAAATGGGTGGAAGCAATAGCTTGTCCTAGAAATGATGTCAGCACAGTGGTTAGGTTTATACAAAGAAACATTTTAAGCTGATTTGGAGCACCCATAACAATCATTAGTGATGAGGGAAGCCATTTTGCAAATAATTTTTTTCAAAACTCATGAGCAGATATGGAATCAAACATGTGATGAGATTGGCTTATCACCCTCAGTCAAATAGGTAAGCTGAAATTTCCAAAAGGGAGATAAAGAAAATTCTATAGAAAACAGTAAATACAAGCAGAAAAGACTGGTCTATAAAGTTAGATGATGCGTTATGGGCTTATAGAATTGCTTACAAAACTCCCATGAGAATGTCCCAATACGGAATTGTATTTGGAAAACCTTGTCATCTTCCTTTAGAATTGGAATATAAAGCTATGTTGGCCATCAAGAAACTAAATGTTGACTTTCAAGCTGCCAAAGAAAAGAGATTACTCCAAATGAATGAACTGGAAGAGTTGAGAAATGAAGCTTATGATAATGCTAGAATCTACAAAGATAAGACAAATAAGTGGCATGGTCAAAAAATTCTGAGGAGAACAAGTCCTCTTATATAACTCCAGACTCAAGCTGTTTCCATGAAAACTTAAGTTAAGATGGAGTGGTCCTTACACAGTAGCAGCAAGCACACCCTTTGGAGCAATAACACTATATACTAATTCTAGAAGTGAATTCAAAGTGAATGGTCAAAGACTGAAGCATTATCTTGGAGGAAGTAGGAATGAAGTTTAGATCCAGATTGTGGAGAAAATAAGAGAATTTTGTTGAAATAAAGACATTCTACAACAAATGTGTAGCTAAAGACTTTAAACTGATCAACTGCTTGGGAGACAACCTAAGCAAATATTTTAATTTTCACCTTTAGTGTGTTCTTGTTTTTAAATTTTTGTGTGTTTGAATTTTAGTTTAATGTTGTTTGAAATTTTATTTTGTGATTTTGTTATTATTTTTTCAGGACAATGAAGCTGTAATATAGATGGTTTTTATTTGGAATAATTACTTTTCAAACTTATTAGGTAGAAAGTGCTACAAGGCGGAGTTTTTCTTTTTCCCTAACTTGTTCTTTAATGATAATGCACAGTTGAGTTTAGGGGAATGTGAAATTTATTTTCAGAGCAGGAAATTGTAAATAGCTTTGTTATGCTCATTGCTTAGATGCATTGTTGATAATCATGATTAATTATATTGGTTGAAGAATGAGATTTGTGTTCATACTTGAATCGAGGTTCTTTCATGATTAGATGTATTTTCACAAGTATGAATTGAGTGGGAGGAATATATTTCATAATATTATGTGTGTTGTTTGGTTGAAAATATGTTAATTATGAAAGTTTTGAGGAAGGACATAAGATTGTCACGATAGACAAATTTATTTCACGACATTGTTTAAACTATGTTGCGACATTGGTTTTCTTTGTCACAACAAAGAGTGAACAAGCATCTTCTAAGTCATGGGAAAGTCTGTTGCAACATACTTTCTCTCTGTCGCTACAAGGTTAGTTCTAACCTTTGATTTTACAAGAAAAAATGTCACAACATTATTCCTTTTTGTAACGAAAAAAGTACATATGAACACCAAAAAATATGTCGCGACATTATTTCTCTATGTAGCGACATAAATCCACTAGAGCATCAAATTTTTCTACCACGAAATTTCTTACTCTATCACGACATAGAAATAACTTAGTTTTCAATTGATTGAAAAACTCTATTGCGACATTATTTCTCTATGTCGCAAAATAGTATTAGAAAGGTAACAAACCCTAAGTCAAATTTTGTCGCAACATTTAGTGAAGGCACAACAAACATTTGGCCTATAAATAGAAAAAATTTTAAAATTGAAAGGCCTCTGCCTCATAAACCTTCAACCCACTCATCTTGCTTCACCAAATCCTTTCTTTCTCTTTCAAAAACCCTAGACTCCAAGAAACCAAGTTCCAACAATGTCTGAGCCGTCCAACCTTGTACCTATCTTGAGCGAAATTATGGAAGAGTACGCAGAAGGAGAGCAAGAGGTAGTCCAAGCTACTCAACCAGAAATAGGGCAGGAAGAAGAAAGAGCTAAAGTAAGAGCTGAGGCTGAACAATTAGTTGAAGAAACCAAAAAGATGAAGAAAGAAGTTGTAGAAGCTGAGGTTGGGCGCAAAGAGGAAAAAGCAAGCGATTAGGTATCGAGACGGTGTTTACGCCGTTTCAGAGATAAATTGCAAAGACGTAGGATTTATTGAGAAAGAGGCTTCAACAAGTGGATCTCACCATTCCAAGAAATTATTGAGAAGAGAGGGTGGAATATTTTCTATGAGCACAAGGTTCTCGGGTTTCAGGATGTGGTTAAGGAATTCCCACGAAATACGGAAACGAAGGACGATATAGTGTATGTTAGGGGGAAATGGATTTCGTTCAGTAGAGAGTAGATTGACCAAACCTACAATCTGAACGAGAGGAAGAATGGATTGAAATTCAAAAGACTAGTTGAAGAACCAAACTTCCAGAAGATTGTAGACTTACTGATCGATGGTAAAGGCAAATGGAATGCCACCAAAAAGAACCCACATGCAAAGTCCTGTAGCAAAGCAGGAGCATCACTCAAACAAGAAAAGGTCCGGTTCTATTTCCTTTGCCTGGGGAGCCACCGACCAAGAACTTAAGTACAGTCAGGGAAAATGAGGCAGTACTCTTGTATGCTATTTTGAAGGGCTACAAGTTCGGGCAGGGAAAATTATAGAGAACTCAATCTCGAATTACTGTGGAAGGTACTGCAGGACTAGTGCCTCACCCAAAGACTAATCACTAGGCTTTGCATCTTGGGGGGTGTAGAAGGAGACTAGGGAGTGAAGAAGAAACCCGCTCCTAAGATTCCCAATCACGACACCTGCCACGAATCACAAAGGGGCTTAAGAATAGAGGCGTAGGAAGAGAAGTAAAAATAGTAAGAGATGAAGAAGAAAATGTAGAAATACATCAAACACAACTTGAAAGTGAAGCTCAAGAGCAACAATAGAGGCAAAGACGTTTGAGCCCAATACTGACCCTTTCCCCAGAGGTGAGACAGGTCCACCAGGAGCATGCTGAAAGCTTAGAGCCTCAAGGTAACAATGCTGAATTGATTGAGATGATGAAAACCTTGAGAAAACAAATGTAAGAGAGGGACAACCAGCTGAAAGTCCAACTACAACTCAAGGATGAGTACATGGATGTTGAGCTAAAAAGAAGATATCAAAATCTGGAGGAAGCACTTAGACTGAGAAATGAAGAGTGGAAGGGAAATAAGAGAACATGAACTGAGTGAAGAACTCAAGGCAAGAGAAGATGCCTTTCTTCTTGATCAGCTAAGGAGGGACATTGAGCTAATTAAGATTATGAAAGAGGGAGAGGAGGCCATGGAGCAGAACATGTTGTAGAAGGACGATGCCTACGGGTATATGTATAAAGAGCATCAGAAATAAAATAAGGCTCCTCGTAGAGAAAAGGGATAAGGAAATAGAAGCCACCCTAAATTATAGAGAGAAGTGTTGGACAAAAAGCTTAGACATGGTCAACAACAACCTGATAAAAATGTACCGCCTGTGGTGAGCTCGAGGGAACCCTGAACTCTAATAGGCATAGACAAAATGACCTGATCAAGCAAAAGGCATTGTCAATAGAGTGGTCTACACTAAATAGAATTGAAAAAGGAAGCAAGTCCAAGCAGCCATAAGTCTAGATCCCTGATTTCTCTCCTTCAGCAGCTGGCTATAAATATGAATTAGTTAATCTGCTCCACCATCCCTCTAGGCATGATAGAAGAAGAAAACGAGCAACCTAATTGTTTCTTCCCTTCCCTATCTGTAATCATATCCCTATTCTTGGAAAATTAAATAAAATGAAATCTTTTGCAAATCTTGGTGTCCAGTCTCTTTTTGCATTTATTGTGTTGATATTTTATTTTATTTTTTTCTTTCCTAGCTTTTGAATAAGTAGAATTTGATGAATTTGTAGTGAATAGCTTTGTTTTACGAATGACAAACTTTCAATTTACCCGGATTGAATTGTTTAATGGTTGTGACTTGCCTGGGTTGAATTGAAATGATGAAGGCATGAAATTGTTGTTACGTTATATTTATCTCGAACTCGAATGAATGATTTAATGAATAACTTTTTAAAAAACATAACAAAATATCAAATAACCAAACAAGAAATTTGATAGATGCATTGGGGTAGGATGAGATGAACTGGAAAAGGAAAGATGTAAGAATATTAATAGATGCGTTGAACTTCAAGAATAAGGAGGATTGCAACTAATTGATGAAACAAATAAGACTTATTATTCTGTTTTTGTAAACAAATTGTTATTAAAAATCCCGATGCTTTGCATGCATCAAAAGTAACTCTAAACAACAGCTCATGATTAGGGAACATCCAGATCCATCACGCACCCTCCACGTCCCT
Source organism: Tetrastigma voinierianum (assembly GCA_016808115.1). NCBI lineage: Eukaryota > Viridiplantae > Streptophyta > Magnoliopsida > Vitales > Vitaceae > Tetrastigma > Tetrastigma voinierianum. The sequence continues at coordinate 119,056 of JAEQBH010006347.1, read as the reverse complement.
AATCCTATTAGATTATGAACAAATGTGAAATCCAAGGCAATACCACTCAATCGTGAAATGATATAGGCTCCTTGGAAGACTGAAAGCCTTCAAAGCCTACCTTAGAATATGCATCAGCATTATAGCACCCCTTTCTATTAAACTCCAAATGTGGAGGATCCAACCTGCCCGGATCCTCGCTCAATTCTTTTACGCACTTTATTTATTTTTATTTTTTCAAAGTGTCGCGGATCTCGAATCCCCGACTTAATTCGAATGGCGGGATCCAACCGAGCTCGGGCTTACTCCGAATTCCTTTCATTTATCTTATCAAAACATTTTATTTATATCATTTCATTTTAGAGTTGTCAATTACGCGGAAGCTGTTTCAAATGGTAGGCCCATAAACATTTACTTTTATACAATACATTTACAAAATGGCGTATCATGCCTTTACAAAATGATATACAAAACAATAGTTCAAAGATTAACTCTTTTGTTCACAAAATGTCACACGTTCAAAAAGAATGGTATGTATATGACGGCGTATATACTTATATGCCACAATTTTCTCTATGACTTACGCTTCGATCTTGCCTTTCTTTCCCGCTTTACTCGAACCCGCGGTGACAGATAAAACTACACGCTAAGCATTTTCACGCTTAGTTGTTTTATACAATTCTATTCCAATTTTCAGTTTAACACGACATACATTTATCATAAAACCATGCCTTTTATATCAAATTATACTCAATCTTATTCATTTTCACATGCTTTCACTTTACAAATCATTGATCATATCAAAATATGCATTTTCACATGCAACAAATCATTTAACTCAAATCATGAGATTCAAACAAAATCTCCTAAGGATGTATTTAGTTTACAAATCTCATTTTCACTCGTCAAAGTTTGTTATTTCACTTTGTCTATACAATCCACATTCATGATGGATTCCATTCGGTGAATCCCATCCTGTTTGTCATTTGATAATGTGCTTACACATTTAACAATTTCGGTCTCTCATCATGACGGAAGTCGATTGGTGCGTCCCGCCAAGTGGTCATTTAAAAATTCCATACGCCATCATGATGGATGTCGATTGGTGCATCCCGCCAAGTGGGACATTTTAACAATGCCATACACCATCATGACGGATGTCGATTGGTGCATCCCGCCATGTGGGACATTGAACACTTCATTTGCCTACATGACGACGCCGATTGCATCCCGCCATGTTATCGCTCGGTATATCTATTCATCTAAGATGTCAAGAATTTACCACCCATGCATAAATTCAATTAATCACTCACATGCATTTAGTTGTCAAACATTTCAGATATCATATTTTCAAATCCATATGCACTTTCGTAATGTCATTTCAAAGATATACTCATTCCATATAATCATTTCAGATTTATTTGGTAAACTTCCAAAACACTTGAAATTCGAATATAATTACGGTGAACAAAGATATAACAATACTTGAATCAGAATAGAGGTCCGAAGAACTAATCGAAGTTGTCGGCTCTCGTTTCCTTCGCTTCGATCTCGGTCCTAGGTTAGGTGATCCTCACCCGTCCCTAGTCAATAACCATTACGCCACTCTTAGTGGATACACAATTATTATACATTTTTTTTAGTGAATGACAATTAATCTTTGTTAAATGTTTTGGGTCAAGACACTAAGTTTGCCCAAAGACGAACTCACTTTGCAGAGGCGGCGAGGTACGTTGCATTTTTCACTCAATTTTATTCTTATTTGAACCCCCATTAATCATTTATTAGGGTTCTTAAACTATCGGTGTACGAATACGAGGTGTTCGTAAAAAAAATCCAAAAATTGCTCGTTGTGAACAGTAGCTATACCGCGGTGTAGAAATGGTACGTCGTGGCGTACTCGAGGGGTGCCATTTTGGCACATTGGCCTCGCCACGGTGAGGGTATCCCACGCCATGGCATAGGTCTACGCCACGACATGGGTTCCCTACGCTGTGGCCTAGGAGCCCGATAATCCCTAGATTTTCCAGTTTTTGCACTTTTGCGATTTTTCTCCAAAAATCCCCAAAATCACAAAAGAAAACATGGGAATCACTCCCAATAACATCCTAATATCATCCTAAACCAACCACAAGCAGTACCTATGGATGGTTTAGGTTTTTTCCAACCCAAACATCATCAAAGAAAATTCTAAGGTTTGGTTCTTACCTTAAATCCCTTTGCACTTAAAGCTATAGCCTTTTTCCTTTTCCCTTATTGCAAGATCTTGAACAAGTGGAAGGATTTACTCAACAATCCCTCTTCTCCTCCAAAAACCCTAGCTTCCCTCTCAAACACGTTTTTGCTCAAATGAGCATTCTAATACCAAATGTGGTCTAATATCACTTCTCCATTTTAAGGCCATGTTTGGCTCTTTCCTCTTTTGGCTCTTAACCCATTTTTTTCATTTAAGTCTCCTATTATTCCACTTTGCTCCTTCATTTCTCATAATTTCACTTTAGCATTTAAGCTTATCATTTGACCCTTAGGTCCTTATTTTACCAATTCCAAATTTGCCCTTTTTACACTCGGGTTTATTTCCGGGGTTCAATCAATTTCTAATTTTAGCATATATTATTTAATCATATGCTCACATATTCATTTCACATTTCAAAATTTATCATTTTTCCAGGAAAAACCCAAGTTTGGCTCAATTCATACCCAGAATATATAATAAAATTATTATAAAAATTCTAGGGTATTTTTGGGGTGTTACAAGCATACACATTAGTTCCTTATTTGAGCCAATAGTCAATCTCATCATCAACCAGCAAATGAAAGCCCAGATCCTCCCTTGAACGTAATGTTACAGTAAAGAACCCTTATTTGCCTAGATTACATGATAAAATACATCAATGATAGAAAATGACAAGTTTGGGGGAATATTATTTGAAGTTATGGAGAAGGATGAAAAGGGTTGAGAAAGAAAAATTCATTGAGATGAGGAGATATGAAGAGAATTAAGAAAAGAAGCTATAAAAAGAAAAACATCAAGGTGGAATGAGTTTGGTCTTGTTTCCTCCCTTGAACAATTAAGTTATTAAGGGTGTTCAACACCTAGTACCCTAATGCCAACTGGTATGGGAGTTACCGACCCAAAATTCGTTAAGGGTGGTATAAAGCTTAAAAAGACAAAACATTACACCATTCCATAAACCTTAATAAAAGATGAAAAGTGAAAAAGCTTCTAAGATATGGAAGAGAAAAGAAAATACCATAATGGAGGGTATGGAGAAAGATGCACCAAACCAAATGGTCAGGTTAGAGACTTGATATCAATGGAAAAATCATGGATGCACAATGAAGGCAAGAGTTTTAAGTTGTCAATGATGTCTAGGTAAAATTGAGCCTAAATTGTCCAATTATCTACCCAATTACCTAAGTCACACAGTACAAGACTAAAAGACCTACTTGATCCTGAAGGTGGTGATATGCTTACATTAGTGGAGATTAATATGACAAACAAGCATATGGGACTAAAAGAATGAGGAGAAGCATGCTAACTGATTATTATCCCAGAATATTAGCTAATCTGCCAAGGTAGAAAAGAGAAGACCATCACACACTCACAAATTAGGATTGAATAATTGAATTGTTTACATTATAAGAATTATTTGACTGTTAGTGAACTTAATTGAAAATCTTCCTGATCCTAGATTAGAAACATTTTTAGAGATAATTTTACCACTAACTTATGTTCCTACGTATTTCACCTGTTCTGCCGAACTATGTTATAAAAATGATGTAGAAATTGAAAATTATACATTGATCTATTTCCTGTTGTTAATCAGATTTCCAAGTGAACTTCCAATCCAATTCATTTTGATTTTGTTTCTATACATGTAATTTTAATTAGTCATTTTTCTTAGTTTAAAACAAATCATCTTTGTACTTTTGAGTTTCTTAAATTTGCAAGGGATTTTTGAGCAGTTGGGGTAATTGATCTTTAGCTTTCTCAACAATCCTCATGGGAAATGATACTGACTTATTTTTAATCCACTTTATTACTTGTATGACTTCTGCACTTGCAGAAATTTTCTTTTAGACTAAAAATTGTAAAATTTTATAATATAGAGAAAATATTTATACATTGAACATAATAATGACAACAGTGTTTTGGTTTATATAGAAAAAGGTTATAAATCAACAAACTTGTGTGTCACACCATCCAGTCGTCTTTGTAATGTCATCTTCTCCCACGTCGCCTACCAAAACTCGCTTATCGATCTCTAAACAACTTTTCCAGCACGTTGTCAAAACAAATCATTTGTTTCAACTTGTCAACATATTCGCGACGACGATTTCAAACGCGACAGCGCCACAGAGTTTGATCAACCAATTTATTTCAACACTGCACCCATTCGTCATTCACTTATTTTTCGCGTCGTTAATGGCCGATATTTGGGATGATTGTCTTTATAAACAATTTTTCGGCAGTACCTACGGTTCGAAGAACCTTTAATCTCAATCCAGGCGCACCGCGAAGTCTCATATTGAACCCGTTTGTCACCGTTCATTCGAACTGTTCATACGTTTAAGCATCACAACACATCATCAGAGCTAAAGTTTATCTCATCTCGTATATGGTCAGTCTTAGGAATTCTCAAAATCAGATCGAGAGATGCGTCGCCCACAGCGCTCTATATCATCAACCAGAACAACAACGCCTTTGTGGTAAAAGATTTATTTAACCAATGTATCCCCAACAAACTACGCGACACGCAAACGCCTTCCAGAACTTAGGTTATAACAGATTGAGATCCGGATCTCATCGAAGAAAACAACGAAAAACGCTTCGCCACTTCTTCAAAAGATTTGATTCAAGAAAGATAATGATCCTTCGTGGTATACGTTCATCCTCTCACAATCAATATACCTCCAATCTGTTACTACCTTTGTTGGAATTAATGGTTCTTTCTATTACGACTATGAATCTACCCTTCTTAGGAACCACATGAATTAGGCTCCCGGAGGGCTATCTGAGATTGCATAAATAAATCTTGCATTCATCAATTTCAGTACTTATTTTCTAACAACTTCTTTCATAACTGGATTCAGCCTTCTCTAATGTGAAACTGATGATTTTACATTTTCCTCTAGGAGGATTTTATGCATGCAGATTTTTGGATTGATCCCTTTCAAATCTTCCACTAACCAGGCTATGGCTTCTTTATGCTGTTTAAGAATTTCTATCAGTTTCAGCTCTTTATCTTTTGTCAAGTCAATTGCTATAATTAAAAGTTTTGATATTTCAGCCCCTAAGAAGGCATATTTAAGATGTTTAGGTAATTCCTTCATAATTAACCCCTTATAATTTTTTTCTATTTCTTATGCCTTCTCTTCACTGCTACTTTATTTTTCTGCATTGTCTTTATTCAAACTTAATATAGTTTCTTTTAATTCAAAACTAGCATTCATATATTCAGTATCAAGATCTTCAATATAATGGAAATTCATCATATTTTCTTTCATTGAATCTTGATTCCTATAATCATCAATCAGTTCAAAACTGCTAGGAACTTATTTTTCAACATTCTTATATCCATCTTTTTCAAAATTAGATTGTTTCAAGCTCTAATTAAGGTTTAAGTGTACTTTTTCATCTCACACCTTGAGAATGAGCTCTTGTTTCTTGACATCTATCAAGGGCTGCTCTAGTGGCAAGAAATGGCCTACCCAGCAGTAGTGGAACTTGCATGTCTTCTTCAATGTTCATCACAATAAAAGCCACTGGGAAAATAAACTTTCCCACCTTGATCAGTACATCTTCCAAGATTCCTTTAGGTTGAGCCTTAGACCTCTCTGCCATCTGTATAGTCATAATTGTAGGAGTTAACTCTCTGATTCATGCCATAGTAGGTGTACTGGAATCAATAATATTTATAACCTAAAACTCCTACTATCGTGAGCAGCAAGCCATCAGAGTATAGGCGTGCTCTAGGGTCGAAATCGTGTGGACGTGGTTTTGTCAGACAAATGACTTCACAAATGAGGTTCAATTTTTGGTGAATTAAATTTGGATTTTAAGGTTTTGGCAGGGGGTTTAATGTTTGGAAACTGAAAATTAAATGAAATAAAATGTAAAATAAAACTTCTTGAAGTGTTAGGTCACTAGGGTTGGATTCCTAGGGCAATTGAGGGTTTCCTGTCCTTTCCTGCTATTGGGAGGATGACCTGTAGTCAGTCTCCTAACCTGATCTTCATTTAACTATAAAACTAACCCTCATTAAATTTCTTTGAAAATGGCATCCACGACACATTAAAGCTCTCATTCGTTAGTACCATGTCACCTTGGCTCACCTTACAATGGCTCATAATGATAACCAATCTTAACATCAATGGATCTAATATTAAGTATCCAATGAGTCCAAAAGCTTACAAAGTAATAACCATCCAAGGTGAACTGTATGATCAAACCCAAAGTTAAAAAGAGAAAACAAGAACGATAAAGTGGATACCCGCGTGACATGGAGCCCCCAAAGATGCCTCGTGATTCAGACCCGCAGCCTCCTCTTCAAGGAGGAAAGGGTTTTAGCCGCCCATCCTCCAAGTCATTAATCCTCGGGGATGCCTGGGCTATAGAAAATGAGAGAAATGAGAGAAAGGAGAAATCGAAAAAGAGGCTGAGCGCCGAAAGCTTCGCTAAAAAAGAAATTTTATTAATGGGAGATGATCATAACAAGAAATCTGGGCCGGGCTTTATAGCCAAACCCTCGCATAAAATTACAAAATAACATAGCAAATACTTTATTACAAGGCGTGGGCAAAAGGAAGAAACCAAAAGAGTCAAAAAGAAAAACGGGCAAAGATGAAGGAACAAGTATCGGAGGTAACAGTGGCATGAGGTGAATCACGCGCGCATGAACCAAATTTCTCGCAATCAGTATAAATTTCGTGAACCCCGCAAAATTTTTGTCAGGCTCCATTTTATTTGTATTTTCCGCTTCTTTCTTTCCTTCGGTCTCTGATTCGCAATGCCGAAGTTTGACTCAATTCTCTTTCAGGCTTGGATTGACTAAACAATTTTTGCATAAATAGCTTGTAAAAACTACAAAATTAGCCACAAAATGCGATCAGTAGAATAACAGGGACCTTAATGTGCAAATTGGGTTAATTACACTAATTAGTACACAAAAAGTGCTCAAAACCTTAAATAAACAAGGTTCAAAATAGCACTTTTTGAGCACTAATCACACCTCCCAATCTACACATTGCTAGTCCCTTAGCAATGAAAGAGAGAAAGAAAGAGAGAGCATACAAAACGATAACAAAATGATGTTCACAAAAATGGTATTTCAAAAAGGTTGTGAATGAGTAATGCCTAACCCTCGATTAGAATCACTTAAACCCTTGCCCAATAACTATCTTGAGAGAATGAATGCCATACAAAATTGAGTATCAAAAGAGCATCCCTCTTGGTGAATCAACCAGAGACTTCCACCAAAACCTAAGTGTTTGTTTGATCAGTTCTCAATAATAAACTGCCGAACTGCACTCTCCCCCCAACCAAGCTACTGCCTCCACCTAAGACACTAACCGACCTAAATAGATCAAGAGCCACTCTTATTCCACAACTCAGGTTGTGGGTGCAATGGCCGGTGAATCGACCTCACCAAAGTCCATGTAACGGGGATCTACCGATGACTCCCAACCAATTAAGGCTTAGGGCACCAAGTCATAAGGATCTTTCGACCACTAACTCTTCAGGTTTCACCCCGGACTTCGAATGATTTCTAGACTCCAGCACCTACAACTTGCTAAACCTCACCCATCCACCCATGTAGCGAGCACTAAGTCAATGACTCCCAACCAATTTGATTAGGCACCTAAGTTTTAAAGGCTGCCATGTGTACCCCCTTGACCGTGCTCGGTTTCAAGCGTGCCGCGCTTATTCTTTCTTTATTTTTCTTTGCTTTTCTTTTTCCCTTTTTTTATTTTGGAAGACACATTGGCCTTCTATTCGTGGGGATCCTTAACCTATAAAAGGTGGTCAACGAAACTAGGATAGGTTTGCAAAGCTTAGAGGTTAGCGCCAAATTCTATTGTTGAAACCCGATGCATAGTGTGTGGTTAGCCAGAGGTAGAAGAAAAAGGTCAAAGTAAAGCAGGATTCAACTAATCATCCACTAATTAGGAATGGAACCAATCTAACATAAATAAAATCGATGTTGTTTCAATTTTTCATACCGCAAAGCAAAAAGTGCAAAACAAAAAAAGGGTGCAAAATGGGTCCACTTTAAAAAGTAAGTTGTATATAGTATATCAGTTTCATAAAAGGAAACCAATGCCAACGAACACGCAAAATGGGCTTGCTCAAAATAGTAACAAAAACATAAACAAATACCACTTCCTTCGCTAACTCTCCTCCCAACCAAATGTCACATTGTCCGCAATGGGGCTTGGATTGGAAAGTTAGAGAAGGAAGTGCTACCTCCTTGATGAAATGTGCTCGTTTTTGGATAGGAGACTTTGCAAGTTTTCCACCGACACCTTATTCACTCCATTTGGGCTTCAAATGAACAAGTTAGGAGAAGAAAAGAGAGGAAAAAAGTGACAAGTTGAAGAATTTTGAAAATTAGACCATCATAATAATTTCAAAAGTGTTCTTTCTGACTATATTTGGATTCTACACTCTTTAAGCTTTCCAACTGACAGACTGGCCCCTGATACCCTCCTGTGATTGCTCCTGGTCCCGCTTAGTGAAGTCCCATCGCATAATCCCTGTGGAATATCCAATGGAACCCCACTTTAAGAAAGAAAGGAGACACATGCATTAATATAATACCTCAAATATATATAAAGATCTACAACAGCTCAAATCCACAACCGACCTATTTTACTATAGGTCATAACCACAAACATACATAATAAAGACTCATATGAGTTCAATACTAAGATCAGAGCATTCTAAGAGTGTTTGCGAATTTAGGGGTACAAATGAAAAATAAATAAGTCCAATAAAGACAAATAGATAAGATAGAATACTGCAGCTGTCGCAGAAAGAGTGATGTAGAAGCTGGCGCGAGGTAGGTCTCTACGAACTGCCTGGACCTAGGAAACGGATTTAAAACAATAAAACGTGAGATAATAAATCTCAATGAGTGACATAATTTATAAGGAAAATAATGTTTTTATTTTCGAAAATTCCTTATCTCAAGGTCTCACGTCCACTATTTTGCAAGGTTCCCCGTTTAAAATCATCTCTCAAAACCCAAACTTATACCCAAGTCAACAATATGAAATTCATGCTCAAAAGTTTAACCGAATTTATTATTAAGAAAACTATACTTGAATTTATTCACAACATGAAAGTGCGCATAAAATATATAAACATCATGTCGTAAAAATAATCATGAAAACAAATAGCGATAAATATTGAAAGGGTTGCATTTCTTTCCGAGCACCAACAATGTACCATACCCGCTATATCCATCATAAACCGTGGGATACCCGCTCCGCGACCCTCGACCTGCGAAGGTGTCGTGGTAATAATAACCAACAATGTACCATACCATATATCCTTCATAATAGTGGGACACCCCACCTCCACGACCCCAGACATCGAAGGTGTCATGGTAATAATAATAATGATGAGACGATGGTAAACCCGACCTCGCGGCCGTTAGAATAATATATAACCTGGATGAAACCAACCTCACGACAAGTGGCAAACCGGTGCCTTTGTAATACAAATCTTTGATCAGACTGCAGTGCATGGTACGCGATTTATAACTTGACGACACGGTATCCTTACTCCATGCCTGCTTTTCAGCGATCTTGCATTATAAATTAGGAATTTATAAATTTAATTTCAACAACTCAATCAAATATATTGATGAATTTCAATTCATCCATTCTGTTGAATCGAAATACCACAGTAATCTTCTACCATACAATTTTAAGCACATAAAAACTGACAATATTTAACATGCTTAAAATCATAAAAATCTTAAAAAAAAACCCATTCCTTAAATCAATAAATTTTCAAAGTGGTTTAAAACCTCAATCCATGTACCAAAATATTTAAATACCACAAATTTATCCATGAACTCAGTAAAATGTCCAAATATTTAAAATGTTGACAAAATTCACATGAAATGATAACTTGTTTATATAAAAATAGATAATTATATTTATGCATAACCAACCATTCGATCAAATAGTATATATATATAAAATCATTAACCACAATTATATATCATAACAATACCCAAAAACATTTAGAACACATAAACCACTCCGCAGTTCTGAGATATATGCTTAGTCTTTGCTCCCTATGAGGATTGTCTTTGAAGGCTCGTATTAGTGCTGTAATAGAATAAAAGAAAATACAAGCAGGCTACAATAGCTAAACCAAAGACATTGGGATGCCCCCAAATGTCGCCCAGAATAATTTTAGAACTATGAAACTATCTAAATTGGACTCAGGCACGTCGATTACATAGTGTGCCCTATAGACTGGAAGCCCTTTGAAATTGGGGCTTTTTACCGGAAGCTAATTTTCGAAATTGAACCCTCGATAAATCACATAAAAATATCAGTTTCACTAATCCATCTTCAATTTTGCCTAATTTGACTAATTGGTGCCCAATTTCAGTCCAACCCTTTTCGGTAATTACCCTAAATGACCAAAAAATGAAAAACTAACCAAACGATGTCCAAAATTTACAAACTTTATATCAACGGAAATCCCAAGAGACCAGGAACACAGCAGTACCCTTACCTTGGTTCAAAAGTTTACGTCTTTGGCAGAAAAACTTCGGTCGGCCGTCGGCCCGAATTTGTTTTCGTCGTATCTTTCAAACGGTGAGGAATCTTAGAAAAAGGACCACGGGAATAAGTTCAGATGGTCCAAAAATGGGGAGGAGGTATAGGTCGGCACAGAATGGTTGAAAAAGCGAAAAATCCGGCGACTAAGGTGGCGACGTGATCTGTTCACCCGTGATGCGAGCGGCGTCGTGACGGTGCGCCGTGAAATTTCACGGACAAGGTCGCTGCAGTGGTGGGCTCCCTACGGGTGGCGCGTGCATCGAGGAGGTGGCAGCGTCTTCCACTGGCTGAAGCCTATTGGCTGGCTTGGTCGAAAAGACCCGGTCGGGTCCACGGGTCTTGGAGAATTTTTCTAGGGTTTTGAAGTTGAAAATGAGTGTTTTGGGGCTAGGGCTCTATTTGGCACAAAAAACTAGGTTTATATAGAGCCTAGGGTCATTTCCAGGTAAAAACCCCGGACTGACTTGGACACTGATAAAATACTACTGTTTGAACTTCTCAAGGCCATAACTTTTTATCTGTAAGTCGGATTTTGACGTTGGCAGATCTATGAACTCGTGATGTGAGGCCTACGAGATGGTGTCTTAGTCAACAAAAATTATTCATCAGCAGAAAAAAGAAGTCAACTTGGGCGCATCTTAATTATTTGGTTAAAGCTTTGTCAAAGCTTAGTCAAACTTGGTCGAGCATTAAAAACTTGTATTATTTGGTACAGGTTAATAATTTCAAAAGTGTTCTTTCTATCTATATTTGGATTCTACACTCTCTAAGCTTTCCAACGGTACAAAAAACACCTAAAACGGAGTTCGGATGACAAAGTTATGAGCGAAACAAAATGAGGGTATAGCAGGTTTTCGCAACCTACGAATTTTCGCAGGTTGCGAAAATAATTTGGCAACCTGCGAAATTTCGCACGTTGCGAAAATTCGCAACCTGTACATGCGATTTTTATTATTTATTATTATTTTTATTATTTTTATTTTATTTTTAATTTTTTTATTTAAAACAATAATAATAAAAAAATAATAATAATGATTTTATTTTACATATATATTTTCAAAAGACCATATATATATATATATATATATATATATATATATATATATATATATATATATATATATATATATATATATATATCATAAAAGAAAAAATTGTGTATAGTGTTGGTTTGCCTTCCTCTTCCATACGGGAAGCTACAGGGTGGTTGCGAAATTTCGCAGGTTGCGAAATTTATTCTGGCACTCCACTGCAGCAAAAATATTATAAAAACTGCAAAAATAAACACATAAAAATTTAAGAAAAATTGCAGAAAATTGAAAATTAAGCTAAAAACAAATAGTAACTAAAAATTAGAGAAAATCTAAAGAGAAAAATTAACTAAATCGAAATAAAATAAAATAAAATAAGAAAAATGAAAAAAAAAAGGTGGGGGAGACTGAGCCTTCCCCAAAATCAATTCCTCAAGCCTTTGGAGGCTGCTGGAACTGGTGGAGCTTGTAGAAATGTTGAGGTTCCGGGTGCTCGAAATGCGAACCGACACAGAGACCATCAGGCTGCCATGCAGTATGGCTTGGTACCTCCAAAGTTTTTTGATGTAGTGGCACAAGTTTGAACATAGGCCACTAACTTCTTGAGGTTTTGCAGGGCAGGCAGTGTAGATGGGATGGCATTTGTGGTAGATGTTTCAGGGTTCGAGTGTGCTGTAGGTGTGGGCAAGATATACACTGAGTCAGTAGGGGCCAGGGGTAAATTGTGCTCTTGGTGTTCTTCCACTGCCTCCTTTCCCTTTGCCTTCCTCTCCCGAGTCAACAAAGGGAAGGATTTCTTCTTCTCTCCTCCATGGCCCATAAGTAGAGCATAGTTCTAGGGCGTCCTACGAGTTCCTCGGGAGCCTGTGAGGTTCCTCTTTCCAATTCCTCTGGCTGAATTGAGCCTATTCACTCAAAATAGTGTCAGTCAGGCACTCTTCCTCCAAAATCTCCTCCTCTTGATGAACAAGCTGATTGGTGAGCTTTAAGATGGATTACTGTGGGATGTCAAATTTCTGATCAATTTCGCTCTAGAACCCATCTAATTCCTTGTTCAGGGAGCTCTCCCTTTGTATGTCGATTTCACGATTGGCACGGACATTCCTTTACCTCTGCTCCTCTATGAAATTATCCACTAGTTTGCTCAAGTTCAATATTGCTTGCTCAACTGAAGATGTCAATTGTGGGGGTTGAGGAGTTGAGGCATAATATGGAGAAGCGGGGTATCTTGTGATGTGGTTCATGAGGAGGCTGTGTGGTTCCCCCAACTAGGGTTGTAAGTATTGTCAAATGGTGCATTAGTTGGGGAAACACTGAAGAAAGTTGCACTCATCCATGGAGGGCTCTATAGTCCCTCATGGACCTAGATGGGTTTGGATTTCTCTCCACGGGTTGCTAATTCTGCCATGGAAGGTTTCTGTAATTCCTCATTGACATATATGCACCATGGTTTCTCTCCACTGAGTACTCACTGTATTGCTCTCCCTCTTCCATTTGGTTAGTATTCAAATTCAGTCCAGGTTCCTGTGGAAATTTGACTTTGATCAACTTGCCCTATGGATTTCTAATCCTTTGAAGTCTGCGGTAAAAATAGAGACGAACACTGACGACCCGAAAACAATCTACCTAAGATTAGGGTTACCTAAAAAAAATAAACTGTGAACTAAAAATAAGAAGACTAACAATAAAGTATATACAAGAAAAAAAAAAATTCACCAAGACTTGTGATGAGGATCACAAGTGTTCATCAGGTCATCATCTGCACTTAGGCACCTATCCCAGAAGCCAAGCGCCATTTGATTCATGCCGGTGGGTGTCTTTGGAATCAATAATATTTATAACCTAAAACTCTTCTTTGTAGTAGCAAAGCTACTACGGTATACTTGACTCTAAGGGTCGAACTCGGGGATGAGTTTTTCTTCGCACAAATGACTTACAGTGAGGTTGATTTGGTGGGAATTAAATTTGGATTTTAAGGTTTTGGTAAAAACAGGGGGGTTTAATGTTTGGAAAACTGAAATTTAAATAAAATAAAATGTAAAATAGAATTCCTTGAAGTGTTAGGTTACTAGGGTTGGATTCTAGGGCAGTGAGGTTTTCAGGTCCTTTCCTCGCGTTAGGGGAGGATGACGTAGTCATCTCATTTGGATCTTCATTTAACTATAAAAACTAACCTCATTAAATCTCTTTGAAAATGGCATCCTTGACACATTAAAGCTCTCATTCGTTAAAACACAAGTCACCTTAGCTCACCTTACAATGGCTCATATATGATAACTAACGAACATCAATGGATCTAACATTAAGTATCAATGAGTCAGCTTACAAAGTAATAACCATCCAAGGTGAATCAAGGGATCAAAACACAAAGTTAAAGAAACTTGATAACTGACGGTGGATACTGCGTGAAAAGCATGGAGCCTCAGCACATGCCTCGGGATTACGCACCCGGTGGCCTCTCACTTCAAGGAGAAGAGGGTTTAGCCGCTCATCCTCAAGTTGTCATCCTTGGGGATGTTTGGCTACTGAAAATGAAGAAAGGAGAAAGTGGGGAGAAAGCGCGGAAAAGGCGGGAGCGTTGAAGCTTCCCGCCAAAAAGAAATTTTATTAATGAGAGAGATGATCATAACAGTGTCTAGTCTTGGGGCTTTTATAGCCAAACCCCTTTACAAAATTACAAAAATAACATAGCAAATACTATTACAATTGGGGCAAAAAGGGAAGAAAACCAAAAGAGTCAAAAATAAAAAACGGGAAGCATGAAGGAACAGTGGCTGGAGAGGTGAATATTGGCATGAGGTGAACAGTGCGCGCAAGAAGCAAATTTCGCAACCGTGCAAAATTTCGCAGGTTGCTAAAATTCGCAACCTTGAGAAATTTCTAAGTTCTGTGAAATTCGCAACTTTCCCTAAATCCCTGTTTGTGCTCCCGTTTATTTGCCATTTTTACGCTCTTCTTTCCTTCGGTCTCACGATCAACAATGCTGAGTTTATTTCGAATTCTCTGTGCTTGGATCGACTCAACAATTTTGGCATAAATAGCTTGCAAAAACTACAAATTTAGCCACAAAATGCGATCAGTAGAATAGCAGGGACCTTAATGTGCAAATTGGGTTAATCACGCTAATTAGTACACAAAAAGTGCTCAAAACCTTAAATAAACAAGGTTCAAAATAACACTTTTTGAGCACTAATCACTCCCCCAAGCCGAGTCTTTTCACCATAGACAATGGCATCAGATTGATGCTTGCTTTTGAGTCACATAAAGCTCTCCCAAACTCATAGTTCCCTATGGTGCAGGGAATGGTGAAGCTGTAAAAAGTCACGCATTTTTCGGTGGTAGGTTTTTAAGATTCTTGCGCATGTTGCTATACGTTTACCACTCCATCTTCATCAAACTTCCTTTTTATTGAGGATGTCCTTTAAAAACTTGGCATAATGAGGCATCTGAGCAAATGCCTCGGAAAAAGGAACGTTTATCTCTAATTTCTTGAACATGTTCAGGAGTGCCTTAATCTAATCATCCAATTTTTGATTTGCGTTCTTTGAGGAATGGAATGGGAGTTGAAGTAAGCATAGTCAATTCCTCATTCTTTTTCAGTTCTCTCTCGATGCACTTTACTCTTCTTTGCACCTTTGATTTCTCTTTTCCATCTAATGATTCTATTATGTTCAACTTTTTCTTTTTGCAAGTTTCTGCTTACTCTTCCTTCTCAGTCAGTCTTATCTAATCTTCTTCTCTTTTATGCAATTCTCTGCCACTATTAAGTGTAACTACCATGCAATCCTTGGGATTCTTCTTGGTGTCACTAGTGAAAGAATCCCTAGAATGATTTTACATAGATAAGGGCAACTGCCCTACTTGAGTCTCTAGATTCTTCAAAAAAGCATTAGTGTTGACTTGAAACACAGTTGTGTTTGCCCTTAATGCTGCTAGCTCAACAAACTTCTGCTCATATATGTTCAACAATCTTTTTTTTTTCACCCATGAAGTTCAGCATCTGATCCTCAAAAGACTGGGACCTCCTCTAGCCTAGATTGTCTACTCTGTGGCTGCCCTGATATTGTTGTCCCTGGAAACCTTGTGGAGCATATTTTTGCTAATAGTTTTGCACTAGTCTTGGACCCTGCTGCACTCCACTTCCATAAGATAGATTCTCATGGTTTCTAAGGGCTGGTGTGTAATGGGTTGAGAGGTTGTTGTTGGGCTTAAAGTTATAGCCCTATTTCCTTGAATATACTGATCTTTTTCTACTTGGTAAGGACCTTCATGATCTAGTCCTTGGTCAGTTTGCTTCTGCTTAGCTCATTCCACAATTCCCACTTCGTTTGCTGAATGGATTCTTCTTTCCTGATTATTCATCTTTCTCATCAATGCATCCCAGCTGCTTCTGTATGCTGTCTTGTTCGACTCAATTACCACCTCCTCTCGATGCTATTGCTCCCTAAAGCTTCAGATAAAGCTCTATGGTTGCTCTTAGACAAATCTTCTATAATCTAATTGGCCTCTTTAGCACTCTTCCTCTTGAATGCACCATAATAGGCTGCATCAATGATACCTTTTGAAGTGTAGTTCATAGCATGATAAAAGATATCCGTCTGTGTCATTTGCTCTATGCCATGCATTGGGAATCTTCTCAGTAGTTTCTTATAACTCTCCTAAGCATTGAATAAAGACTCATCTTCTTTCTACTTGAAGGAAATGATTTCTCCCCTCCTATCTGAAGTGAGATCAAGAGGGAAGAATCTACTTAGATATGCCTCTATCAGTTCCTACTATGTGTTGATTGATCCATATGGCGGGACTCAAACCATCTAGCTATTGTGTCCCTTAGTGAAAATGGGAACAACTACAACTTAATAACATTTGGATTGACCCTATTCCGCTTCACTGTGTTTGCCATCCTCAAGAGACAACACAATGCTCATTTGGATCACTCACTTGGATGTCTAGTAAGCTGGTGTTTACTAAGCCATGGTGATGAGTGCGACTTGACAAAGTTGTTAGCTTCTATAAAGTGGGTTTTGGCGCCAAGTACTCATCTCTGATGATAGGTGTCCAAAAGTCCTCCATTGTTCTTTGCCTTTGAGGTATGTCAGCTACCACAATTAGGATGTTCTGATGTGTCTCCCTCTTATTTTCCATAACTGATGCTTCAACTAATCTCACTTTCCTTTGGTTTCTCAGTGTCCTCTCTAACTCAATGTCTAGTGGCAGCAATTCTGCTTCTAGCCTTCTGTGTGTATGTAAGAATGCTTGAAATAATAATACACTAAAATCAAAGTGAGATCAATAGACAACTTAAACATGTTATGATTAGCTCAATAAAAGATAAGTAGCTAAATCAGCTACTACAATTGAAACTAATTTTGAAAATTTATATGAAAATTTTGATAAAAGATAAAAGAAAAATGTCCAAACTAGCAACTTTCTTTTTGGCAAGAATATTGGTTTATAAACCTTACATCAATCCCCGACAATGGTTGATTCGTGCCACGGTAGGGTGAGCGGAATCAACAAAATTTGTTTCCTATGTTCCTCCTACTGCCGTAGTCATTTCTTCTTGTATGCAGTCTAAATTGGGAACATGGGGATGGGTTTTCATCTATGAATGACTTGCATACGTATTTGAAAATGGTGAGGCTTTTAGTTTGGATTTTGGATTTGTTTCAAAACAGTGGGAGTTGTTTGTTTACTGGCTAACTGTAATGGCTGAGAAAGCCGAAGTGTGAAATAATAGTAACTTTGAAGGCTTGGGTCACTAAAGCTTGACAACATACAGGGCTAACAAGTGTTCTCGGGTCATATCCTCGCATTATGGCAAGTAACATATAGTCAAAGCCACTCTTAGGATCTTTGTTTAACTGAAAACTAACCCTAGGACCACTCTATTTGAGTCCACACGGTATTATGCATTCCACAGTCCTTTTATTTCAAAACCCACAGCACTTTCGGCCTCATTTTCGGTGGCTCGTAAAAGGCCATACAAGGATAGCAGTGCATCTAGCAATAAGTATGCCTTGTACCTAAAGCATCAGTGAGTATTGACCAAAGTAATGAGCATTAAATAACTTTAAACCCTAGTTTGGAAGATATGGAACCATAAATACGTACTGTAACCTTCTGATGAGAAGGGCCGAGCACACAGTAACCCCCCCGAAACCCAGGCTAGCAACCCTCATCTTCAAAGCTATAAGGCTTAGCCAAGCATCTCTTGAGTTGTCCTCAAGAGGAGTGTTGTAGCCCTAGAAAATAAAAAAGAAAGAGGAGAGAGAAGAGAGAAAAGCAAACCCTAAAATTGAAAGCTGCGGGAGATATTTACATAAAATAAAAAGTTGCCAAAAGATTGCTTAGGGTTACAAAATGATGGGGGCTTATATAGGCCACCCAATGTGTGAAACTATAAGAAAACCTAAAATATTGGCTAATACAAGGGACAAGGAGGTAATACACCAAAACGGGGTCGTTTGGCATTAATTACCTAAAATTAGCAGGCGAAATTTAGCTATTCATTGGAAGAGATTTTGCTAGGTAGCCAATTTTGCTAGCCTAATGAAGTGCCTTCTGAACTCTTGAGAATCAAAATTTTCGCTATGCACGAACAATTTCATTAGCTAGCGAAATTTCGCTAACTAGCCGAGGAAATATTTTAGAAATACGCTGGCGAAGAATTTCGCTAGGCACGATCGATTTTCGCTATATAGCGAGAATTTAAATAGGATTGCGAAATTTTAAGCTGTAAACTCTGAAAATTTTGCAATCGACGAAATTTTGCAATCATATGAAATTTCTTTGGGTGCGTTTCTTGTTGCTTTATCTTGCACCCCCTCTTTGCATCCTCCATCTTCTTTGCCTTCATTTCATCTTTGAATTTTGATATGTTGATGGCTAGAAATAGTTTCAATCTTCATGGTTCACCACGTCTCGATATCAAATTCGGCTTTTAATGGGCGAGTATACAAAAGCACAAAATAACCACAAATAACCTCGAAATAGCAGTGATACTAAGTAGACCTGAACACCTCAATTGGCTTAATTGATATGATTAGTGCGCAAAAAGCACTCAAAACCTATCTCAAATAGGGCTCAAAATAGCACTATTTGGGCACTAATCAATGGTGCAAAAAGCTTGGTTGACAAATTTTCAAACATAAACTAAAATTGATAAAGTAATTGACAAAAGTGCTAGAAACTGTTTCCAATCCCCCAACAGCTATGCCAAAAACATGATTTGACTAAATATGTAAAAACTGTTTTCTGCTGTTGTATATAATGATCTGCAATTAAAATTGGTTTTGGCCTAAATCGCTATAAGTGCATAGGTCATACAAGTAATAAAGTGGATTATAAATCCATATACCATTCCCACGGGGATTGATGAGAAACTTGAAGATCAACTACCCCTACTACTCAAGAAATTGACTATTTAAACCACTAATTTCCATAATAGATTTAGTGCTAACATATTGAATAAAAATTTAGTATGATATTCTATAATGAAAATGGAAAATAAAAATAAAAATATTAGAGAGTTCACTGAGTTACAATAACACTGGGACTAGGATCAGTGTTATGACTATCAATCCTTGAATCAAGTTTTGAAATAATCCAGCCATGAGTTTGAATTCTGAATTTGTCCAAGAGCAAAGTAGTGTAGCCTTGGAATACCTCCTGACACTACTCAACCTTCTCTTTTAGGATTTGATCATCTTTAAGATCTAGTTGTTTTCCTAAACCAGTACTTCACAGCCTTCTCTTAGGAATGAAGATTGCTTGCCCCCATAGACAGGGTAACACAAGCCTCCTTCAATTTCACTGCCACCTCAGTCTGCAATTCTTTAGAATACTCTATCTCCTTGATTAGATCTTTGCTATCACGGGATCATTCTTGATACCTTAAGTGAGATGAAACCTTTAAATAAATTGATTGTCGGTAGGATGTCCATCCCACAGAATATCACATCAAACTGATCAAATCTCAGGAAACTATTACTCTCGTATTCTAATGGGACAATCTTTATAGACTCTATTCACAACGAAACTATTGAGGCCTGAACTTTCCATGCTTACCTATTAAGACCGTCAAGATCCGCATCAGAGTCACGTCATCCTTTATATGAAAATGCAATGCATGTCATAAACAATTTCAAAATCATTTACAAAAATTTCAAAATAATTTTGTAGAACCGCCTAAACTTTGGCTCTGATACCACTAAAATTGTGGCTCAGCCCTTGTACTGACAGGCCTAGAGAGGCGGGTGGATCGGGACATAATCCTCTTTTTGAATCAATTCCTTTTCTTTTCAATAAAACACATTTCAATGCTTTCGTTTTGTAAAGGATGTTATCTTTATGAAAATATATTTGCCTCTTAAATTCAACTTAAGAAATACATCATTTGTTTTCAATACACATTTTCCATTAAATATGGCATTACATGTCCATTTGGTCCATTTACCACCTTTATACATTATGGCATTATAATCCGTTTTCAATGCCAAAATATTTACAAAAAAAAATTAGAGTTTGTACAAAAAATGTAAAATATATTTCATGAATGCAGGGTCGGAGCTTTACTTGAACTCCGTGAGGCCTTGACGTTGACTCTAAATCGTTGTGGTCTTTTCCTTTGTACATGTTCACTCGGTACCTGTGAGATGATAAAACAACACGCTAAGCATTTTCATGCCTAGTGGTTCTATACAGTTCTCTCTTAATTTCAGTTTAAGTAAATCATGCATTTTTCTAAATCGATGCCTTTGTATAATTTTTCATGTGTCACATTTAATACATATATGTATATTTTTCATTTTAATGCCATTTTATTTTAATTCATTGGTCATTTCAATCATGCAATTTCATATGCAATAAATCATTCAAACACAAATCGCCATTTCACAATTTTCTTTCATTTGCCCTTAAAGCGAATACAGCATATAACTTCCGGTGCGGGATAGCGAATCACCATCACGGTCCGGCTAGGCTGCAGGCCGATATAAAAAAAGGTTTTATAACACAGTACGGTCCCTCTAAGCTGCTGACTGGTTATTAAATATCATTTCGTGAACACTACCGATACTGTCCCGCTAGGCTACGGATTGGAGTGACACATCATTACGTTCGGCTTAGTAATGTTCATTTGACCCTTATTGGTATACCAATCTATCCTTAACTCGAATTTAACAGTTAACATTCTATTAAGGGTGCTCAAATCATTCATAAGAATTTACAATAGTGTATATACATTTATATCCAAATACTTGGTTTCCAATACTCATCTGAGTTTTTCATATTAATTCATTTCACAGTCCGGTTATCAAATCATTTTAAAAAACAAAACAATATGAAATTTATAATTCATTTCAATAAATCCCTTATTTCATAATCAGCCAAACATTTTTTGAAATAGAGAAAGTGGAGAACAAATCAATTCATTTATGGCTCAAACGGAGCACACATGCATATTCATATAAAACCTTTTAGATTTATTTTGTCAAGCAAAACACAAAACCGAAACAAGGAAGGAAGTGTGAAGAAAAAACCCAGAAAAGGTTGTCACTCTTCGATTCCTATTCTCGGAATCCCTTTCTTAAGTTAAACTGTCTTAACCCTAATCCATCACAAATATGTCACTATCAAAGAACAACCAAGAAAAAAAAATCAATTATGCATTATAAGATTTTTGATTAGGGTTGATGTCTACACAATACACCTTCACTTGAAATTTTTTTTGGGGACACATGAGCCATATTTTTCTCATGATTACTTCAATAAAATGATAGATCTATGAATATATTTTCAGTAGGAATTGGAATCATCTCATTTGGATCACCCAAACTCAAGTTATGAAATTTTAATGTCAAATTGGTCTGTATGCCCAGCTCACTTGGTTACCTACTGTTATTGTCACTTTCACGGGTCTTAAGTCCATAAATTGGTAATGGTTCCTTCTAACCATTTGAAGCTATGGTTCTAAGGTTTCTTCTCCAATTGGAATCATCCAAGGTAGATCACCAAAACTCAGTTTATTTCATTTTACATCTAGACTACTCTAATTTGCAGAGCAGAATTAGATTGCTCTTGCACATAGCTCCACTTTCACGGATTTCTAGGAACTTTGGGGTTACAAATTGCATACACTTCCTTCAAGTAAATTATTCTCCTAGAAGTATTGTTTACCATAATTTTGAATCACTCAGTTTGGATGAGTGAAACTCAACTTACGACCAAAACACCACAACTACACCCAAAACAGAGCATACCCGTTAGCTACCTGAAACTCACATTTAAGCCCATATTCGGGAGCCTTAGAGCTACAATTTGCTCCTACTCCCTCCTATAAATTTGTAGCTCTAGAACTTATGGTTTTTTACCAATTAGAATCACTCAATTGGGAAGATCATAACTTAACTTATAGCCAAATCAAAAACAGGGGTTTTGAAAATTTTTTGATAGCAACTCCTTTGAAACTTCATCATTTCCTTTATACAAAAATTCATCAACAACAATCCAAATCACAATATAAAAGCTTAGAGCAGCCCCCAAAACTGAAATAAACCAATAAAAATCCATTTTACACAAAGCTAGGGTTTTTATAATTCAAACGTAACTAATCCAAACCACAATACACCATGAAATCTTGCAAATACAACTACGAAAGAACTACAACACTTCGAAACACATACCACATTTGGGGTTTTATTAAACCCAAACACGTGTAGAAAGGGTTAGGACTGAAGTTTTTCCTTACCTTAAATCTTGATTCTCTTTCCTTTCTTCTTCCTCATTATTCTTGATCAACTTGTCCCATGATTACATGGAGAATAAATCACAAATCCCTCTTTTCTCCTCTCAACCGGAATGTGCCCTAGCCTTTCTTCCTCTTTCCCTTTTTTCCAAATGTGAAAAATGGCATTTAAAAGACCAAATTTGGTCTTAAGCCTTAAGTCTTCATAAGGCCTTGTTTGGCTTGCACATAAATTCCTATTTTCCCATTTTTCTCATTTTAACTCTTCATTTCACTTCAATTTCATTTTTACATTCACTCCTCATTTATGACCCTTAGGTCCTCATTTTACATTTTTACCAAATTTATTTGGCTCCTGTAAAATTTTCAAGTTTTTATCATTTTTCGCTTTTAGCCGTTTAAATGCCGTAAATATATAATTTAATTTATTTTACACCTTGAACATGTTATAAAACTGTTAGGGTATTTTTAAGGCGTTAAATGTTGTCACCCAGAAGGGAACCTTGAAGTCAGAGGTTAGAACAAACACTAGTGATTTATCACTCATTAGTTATGAAAATATCAATCTAGCATACCCAAGTTACTACTCTATATTCTCAGAACTCTCCATCTCTGTGTCCCTCAGAGGGCCTCCTGGAAATCAGAACACAAATGCAACTCTATTATTGGTGTATTCTAATGAGATCAAGAACAGTTCACTACAGGGATAACACTAATTAAATCAATCCAAAACTAAAACCCTGACATTCATTCATTCACCAAATTTGATAACCAAACATACTCATTTCCCAAGAGCTTGTCTTCCTTCTCTGAATCCAAAACAATGATTAGTTGTAGTCAGATCGTAAAAATTCATTGAAACTGTAATTAAAACTAAATAAAAATGAATCCCAGAAAATTTCAAGATTTCACTAAAGTTAAGACATAAATGAAACTTGATTTACAATCAATCCAGCTAAAAAAATCAACTCAAATTCACTACACTAATTCTAAAAGAAAGAAAAATTGATCTAAAAAATAAAATAAAAAGAAAAGAAAAGAAAACATATACAAGGGTGACTACGGCTCCTCCCAAACGTTCAAAGTTCTCTGAAGGATCGAGCTGAGCTTAAAAGCTATGCACAATACCCTAGGCGCTTCTTATTTATAGTTTTGGAATGCTGGGTCAGAATTCTAGGATAAAATTATGGATTTCACTGCCGCCTGGGCCATGTCTTTGTCGCGATATGTTTATCTATGTCGCGACACTACCGCTACTTGTGTGTCTTCGTGCTTGCTGCGGGCCTCGCGCGACATCGCCTTGTCTATGCAACTTTTGGTTTTGATACTTCATTGTCGCGACAAAGTTGAAAAATGTCGCAACATCCATGCAACTTTTATGTTTCCATTCTTTGTTGTGAGTTTGTCGCAAAGAATAATCACTAGCATTCTTTTGGGAGCGATTATCACATAAACTTTTCAAATGTCGCAAGAAGTTTCAGCATATGCCTCAAGTCTCTTCTCTATAATCACGCGACAATGAAAGGAATATCAGGACAATGTTCTTGTCCTCTCCTCAAATCAGGTCGCCGATATTACTTTGAAATGTAAGGATAACGCTCCAAATTGACTCCTTCAATATTCAGACAAGGTTTCAAGTCATGACATTATTTCGCTCTTAATGGCACTTATGGAAGTGTTATTTAGACAAAGTTTTGAAATGTCATATATCCTCATGCTCGAACTTGCATTTCCTAAAATGTTTACAGACATTAAACCCTTGTCATGAAAAATTTCTCATGACTTGTATTGAACTATCGCCGATTTTTGTAGCGACCATAGGTATAACTGTCACGACATACGTTTAGTCTTCTACTTTCTATTTTGTCTCGATATAATTTTGGATGTCACGACAATGTTCTATTGTCATTTTCCTTGTCCTTTATCACGACAAATTTTCGAACAGACGCGATATCCTTTAGTTGTCTTCCAGGGCTCACTTTCATCCTTTTGTCACAACAAAGCTGTGAAATGTCACGACAAACATGTCTTTGCCTTCTGTAGGAGTCTCCTCAATATTTGTCACAATAGAGTTCTAATTGTTGTGACATTCTTTTATCTCTTCTCCATTAACTGGGTCGTGACATAGCTTTAGAATGTCACAACAAACCCTCTCTGCCTTCTTCACAATTTATGCTGTGAATTGTTGTGACATTTTGCAACTGTTCTTTTAGGCAATCTTTATGTTCGTTGTTGCGACAAATATTTGATTATTGCGATAAATTTCCATTGGTTATCTTGAACTTTTTTCACGACATAATTAGAAAATGTCATGACATTCTCCATGTTTATGCCTTAGCCATTTTGTTGCCTTTCTTGTTGGTTTTATTGCTTATTTTCTTTAATTTCTTGCAAAACATAAATCTAGGTGAAGATTCCATAATTTCACATTTAATTGAACTTTTAAGCCTCAAATATGCATGAAAAATGGTCATAAAAATATATGAGTTTTGGACTCATCACAAGTCTAGTTTGGCATCTGAATATGCCTTTAAGGGATGTTCAATATGTGGGTAACCCATACTTGAACGCATACAATTCGAGGTGGCCACATCACCTATACCTCTCAAGGGAGACAAGTGAAAATATTCCTCAACCTCCACAAGTGAAAGAGTTGAACCTTGAAAGAGCAATGACTAAATTGGCCAGTTGAAGGGTTGAAATGGAAAATTATCAAGATTAGATGGTCACATCAAGCCCAAATGGAAGTCGCGGGTCGGATCGCTAAGTCTCGTTGAATCGCTAAGTCTCAAGTTTAATTGATAAGTCTCAGTTGAATCGCTAAGTTCAGTTGAATTTACAATCCTCAATCTCAATTCATGAATGATACAAGGGAAACTCTTAAAATTCAGTTAATACAACTCAAGAAATTGGAGGTGCAAGTAGGGCAAATGGTAAATATACTTTCAAAAGAACAACAAATGAGTTTTCCTACACTTAAGGAACCTAGAAGAGTAGAGGTAGATTCTATGGAGCTACATGTGCTAATTGTGAAAGAAGAGGGATCAACTTCTCCATAAATGGAAGAAAAGAGAAAAGAAGTTATGACAACTCCAGATATGATCCTTTAAGGAAGATGGCCGGAAGTTAGGAAATCATAAAATGGCTCCTATTTGGGAGTTTGACTGAGCCCACATTCGTTTCAACAGAACTTGCAATCATGGTGAAAAGGCTCCTATGTACCTAAGAGAAAGTACGCACAAAAAGATTATGTCCTCGCACAACTACACGGGCGCATCACTTTTCTAGTGAAGAATGAGAAAAGAATCACCATCCAATCAGAGTCATGAGTCAAGTTGACTCTAAAACAAAGCGCTTTCAGAGGCATCCCAAGCTCAATAAGTTTTCCTTACCTTTACATTTTTAATTCAGCTGAGTTTGTTTTGAATAAATTTCATGCTCGATCTGCTCTCGCTTTAATTTTCGTATTGAGAACCAAAGTTATTATGTAGGTGGAGAATCTGAGATTGATGTTATAGCATCAGGATGCTCATGTAACATAAATCGAATAAAAAAATTTGTTCTTTTTAACATCTTCCCCTCGCACTTTAAGTTCTTTCTAATCTTCCTATTTTCAAGCTTCCCCATTTCAACTAAGGCCTAACACCTCAAAAACCTTTGGCCTCTTAGAAACCACCAACTCTTCATCCCCTTTCCCTCCCTTTTATCTTTATTTTGAAAACCATGCCCATTTCTTTCTCTACAAAACCGACCAAGCTTTACAAACATATCCCACCTTACGGACCTCTTGGTTCACCATAAACCTCAACTCTTATGCTCATGAAAGTCAAATTCTCAATTGTGATGCAAGTTTGAAGTTCCTTATGCTATATGTGAAGTTCAAGTGAGTGTGTCTCACCTCAACACATTTGGTTGGATTGTGAATGAAGTAGAGCTCAACTTAGAGGTTTGAAAGTGGTTGAACAAGAAGGAAATTGTTGTTTGTAACTGAATGATGTTGATATTTGCTGATATATTTGAGCTTAAAGTCTCTTTCTATTGCATTCCCTGGAAGCTTCAAAAGCTCTCACAGTTCCAAAGAAGCGTGCACAAGGATATGCCTACCAAGTGTTTCTAAAATGGCCACTGGGTATCAAGTGCATGAAGGTTATTTCAAGAGGCACCTTAGTCTAATTTTGTTAAAGTATCACTAGTGTACATCAAGCTTTATAAATTCAGAATCTACTTCCCAATTTTCAATAAAGAACCTTTCGTGTGGAAACTCACACTTCTGGATCGACTTTAGGCGTTATTAGCCCCAAACCTCGCTACACGGCTAATGAGTACAAGTACGGCTCGGAACTCATGATGTCAAGCAAGTTCTCAAGCCTCGAAGTAGCTTCAAGCCCATGGAGATGACAAGAGAATTTAGAACCATGTCGAACGGATCGCACGAGAAATAGAGGAGTTTTTGCGCTGACAAATTCGCAATGCCTTTAACGCACTCTTTCGCTCTCCCATGTAATGCAAAATCTCGCATTCGCGCCCGCTACCAATTTTGCACTACTTCCAAGGAGCATTGTGAAATTTCACAATGCCTCCCATGTGCAATGCGAAATTTTGCAATTCCTCCCATGAGCAATGCGAAATTGACGAGAGTCACCAAAATATAAAGTTTCACTTATAATCTTCGAGATATGACTTGTATTAGGAAACTAATTATTTTTGGACTCTAAGAAACATCCAGATGTGCGTTAGTAAATAGGGTAGCATCAAACTACAAATGAACATGAATAAATAGTGATTTTTATCATAGTTCCTTTCTTCTTTTGGGTTAATAAAGCTTTTAGTCTTATTTTCTTCAATTCTCTTGTATGTATTCTGCTTTTTTTCATTTACGGGTTTGCTCCTACCACCCACGAGTGAGTAGTTCACTTTCTAGGGATGAGGTAGATCCGATCCACCCCCCATGGTAATAAAAGGGGATGATAATGCTTCATATCAAACGTAGAGGATTTGAATACTATTTAGAGACCTAAAGGTCGGGTGTACATAAGTTGGGGACACCCCGTATTGGCTCAGACAGGCAAAGAAATTCGATTCCACCTACTATTCATATAAGAGTCTCTATTCTCTTTAACTAGTCTTCTTGACACTTTGCAAGTTTGAATGGTATGTTAGGTGCTTAGACCACGCACCTTTGATCCATCATGCGGAAGAGATTGTCTCTTACCTAGAAACCACCAAAGGGTTGAGTCGAGAACCTGTCAGAAACCTCTTAAACTCGGTTAGATCTACTCCATCATGCACCTAGAATATGTACTTTATAAAAATCATAAAAGAGGCACCAAGGTGGAGTTCAGGGGTCCAGCTATAGGTTGTGCTTTTAGGTAGACGACCGGAACAAACAAACCCCTTTTTAACATCCCATGGTGATGTTGGATTTGGTGAAACCAAGCTCAAGACCTTAGTCGTTTAATTTTCTCTAAAAATCAGCAATCATACATCTTCCAAATCTATAAAAGTCATAACTTTAATTTACTTAGCTTCACTTTCTTTTTTAAAGTAATTAAAAAAATTAGATTAGTATATAAGAATACTCAACAAAGGGAAGAAAACCCATCCTAGTGGATGACCCTATAATCACTATACCTACATTAGTTGTGGGATACCGGGAGTTGGCTTTAGGTTATTATAAATTTTTGTACTTTCCCATTTTCATTAAAACAACCACCCCACGTACAACGAACCACACGATTATTCCTTCATGGTCCAAACTTGTCTGAATTGCTTCTAAGGGCTTCCAAGTTCACATAGAAGATCCCGACACATCCTCATTGCTTGACCTCATGGTTCTAAGATCCTTAAAAGTGCCTCAAAAGGTCTAAAAGCATACATGTGCACAATAAAACCATTAGTATTGGCCTTCGTGCTAACAAACGACCAAAGTCAAGCTAAATATGAGTTTCACCATAAAAAAGTTATAATTTTGAGTTATGCTTGAAAAATGCACTTTTGAGTGGCTATCGAGAATCTTAGATGAATTTCTTGTGAAATCTTTCTTTCAATGTAAAGTTTGGATTTAGAGAAAAGTTGGTTTCTTTGATAGAATTCAGAGTTTGCCAGTTTTCGTGGGCTCTCGCCTCTAAGAAAAACACACATGATGGTTCCGACGTGCGCTCTCGAGGTGCCCTCTAATTGGGGATTTATAATTAATAACAAGTTCTACGAGTAAGAAAGATTAGTGATACACATATGGCATCGTAGGCCTTTCATATCGTTCTTTCGCAGTCCGTACAAGAGACACTCTCAATCAGGTATATCAAGTGAAGGATCTTTGATCACAATACAAAGGCGCTGCTTCGGCCATGATGAAAAAATCCTTCGACAACTATGCCCTCAAGGTCATCTAACGTAGCCGAAAGTGTCACCCCTCAACCCCTGTAGAGCTCCCATTCTTTACTCCTCGTCCTAAGCGAGCCGCATCGGGTTTCACTCTTCTCCTTAGGAATTCCATACACACACCCCTTAGGATCCATCATGGTAGGACTTGGATACACCCAACCCCAAGATTAAGATGACTACTCATTCATGGCTAGTTAGATGGCATCCATGGGTGAAGGAAAACAACGGAAATTGTGAATAAAATAAAGAGAAAATAGAGTAAAGAAAATAAACCAATTTTATTGAAATAAAACACTCTAAATTCTCTTACTATTATTTTTATCAATCACCCTGTATAT
The DNA here is from genome assembly GCA_016808115.1 of Tetrastigma voinierianum. Taxonomy (NCBI): domain Eukaryota; kingdom Viridiplantae; phylum Streptophyta; class Magnoliopsida; order Vitales; family Vitaceae; genus Tetrastigma; species Tetrastigma voinierianum. Next base: position 89,768 of record JAEQBH010006347.1, on the reverse strand, counting down.
ATAGGATGTTTTTACACGTTTAGAGGCACATTTAGGTAAGTGAATTTGATTCTCAATCCAAATATTCCAAATAGAGACGTGTTAGATAGAAAAAGGAAAGAAAATAATCGATAAAATCCTATTCACAGACCTACGTAGAGTCGAGGAGTGAAATTTCGCTCCTCGCCTATGGGAGCGTTGAACACCTAGAAAACATGTTTTTCACTAAGGGAGCTTGCCGATGAAAATTTTGCACCTCGCACGACCTGAGAACGCCTAAAACATGCTCTCATCCAAGGGATGTAGGGAGGAAAATTTGATCCCACCTTGTTCTTGGTGCGAAACTCCACAAAATACTACTTTAGCCTCCACATTATGTCCAATGATGCTTCCAAGGCTTCAATCTTGATCAAATCTCATCCCGAAGCTTCAAATGTTGAACATAAGATCCCAAGGTTCTCTCATTGCTGATTGTCATGCAATCCAAGAGCCATAAAGATACGTAAAAGGCTTGAAAATACACATGTACTTAAGAAAAACATATGTTTTCAGGTTTAGGATTTAACAACTTGCAAAATTAGGTAATTGTGAGTAATTAGCATCAAAAGTGTTTTAAAAAGAGGGTTTTTAGATAGGAAAAATGTCTACTTTTGAGTTGTCATCACTTTTCTTCATCCTCTTTACTTCTTTTCCTCTCCCAAGCATTTGATTAAGTCTTAAGCACATGTAAGAGATATACAAAGCTTAAAAACTCAAGAGAGAAGCTCATTGACATCTCATTGCTTCACTCCATGCTACAAGAGTCGAAAAAGAGTTCAAGACCAACAACTCACATAAGTGGAAAAATAGGCATGATTACCACTCCAAAGGATCCAAAAGTGTATGAATTAAGCGTCCAAAAATGTTATTTTTTAGTAGTAATAAATATGTTAAGGGCTAGTAAGATTTTGTGTATTATATCAAATTAAATTACATGCTCCACCACTTGTTAAGTCCTCACACCTTTGAGTTTCAAAATTGTGGATGTGATTCCCTAAGTAGAGCTTCTTCGCGTGTTAGCTCCACTCCTAATCTATGTATACCAAGTACAAACACTGCTTATGGCATCGACTACTAAGGTATCTAATCCCATTTGCCTCCCCATAAGCCAAGACTCCTAAAGATTTCCGTGAGGAACCCAAAGAGCTACTCTTCTGAGTTCCTTCATCGATCTTGTTGACCGATTTTTGTATAGACCAAATTTTTCCAAGTGATTAGCACTGCTACAACAGGGCCAAAAACTTGTTGACAAAATATGTGATGAAAAATATATGTTTGTCCCTTTTTCTTTGTAAACTAGATTCATTAAAATTTGGGTTTGGTCATAATCACTACAAGTGCACAGATTGTACAAGTAATAAAAGTGGATTTTCATTAAGTCCAGATATCGTTCCCAAGGGGATTTAGTATGAATCATAAAATAAACTACCCTAACTACTCAAGATCCTTACTATTTGAATTTCAATATTAAGATGATTAAGAAAAACAAATAAAATAATGCTAAAGTAATTCACTAGTGTACATAAATGATAAGACCAAATGATATATGCAAATTTATGACACTGTTACTAAAGGAGTATTATCTAATCCTAGGCAACAATGCCATAAACTTGTTGAGACCATTTTTCATATGTATGAAAAGATGGAATTGTTTTCCATTGTAAACTCATTTAAAATTTGTGTTTGTGGTCTCAATCACTGCAAGTGCACAGGTCATATAAGTAATAAAAGTGAATATTTAAAGTTAAGATATCATTCCCACAAGGACTGATGATAAATCAAAACACTAATTACCCTAACTACTCAAAATCATTACTATTTGAACTCCACTGATATGATAATAAGAGGACTTAAATGTAGTCCTAGACATAAATCTTAAATATACAAGCGTAAAGTTTAATAAAATTTGGGTTGAGGATTCACCTACGACAAAATCGGATCCGATCAGCTTAATACTAATCAATTTCTCAGATCATTTCAATTTTTAGCTTAGCCATCAATCGTGTTCCAGTTTGTCAAAGATGCAAGGCAAGATGGTTTGTATTTCTCCCTTTAACAATACTTTTCACCGATTAAATGTTCATTCATTTATGAGACATGATTGTAATCATTATTTGTAATATATAACCTCTCTTTTCTAAGAATCAAGTATTTTTCCTTTCAGCACTTCATACTCAAATCTTAGACTAAAGAATTTTGCCTACAGATAGGATCTCGCAAGCCTCCTCCAATTTGATCGACACTGCCTTACACTTTACGCAAATTCTCTATCTCTTTGATGATGCCTCCCCCCCCTCTCCCTGCTCTTCTCTTCTCCCTTCTCTTCCTCCTCCCTCCGCTAACACGAGATCATAATCAATTCCTTAGACATAGGAGAAACCTCTAAGTGATTAGACAGATACTTAATTCAACCTATCTCAACTTATAAGTAAGTTTGTGATCTATCTGAGTAATCCTTCAAAGTTCATTAGTTCCATAGTATTAGTCTACCATACCCACAATGAACTGTTCTACACTCTTAGGATTATCCATCTCTGTGTCACTTAGAGGGACTCTTGGAAATCAGAGTGAGACACACTACTTTGCATTGGGTACACGGTACTAGTACTGAGAACAAGTAAATTATAAACAATACCAATCAAATAAATTCAATAATTCAAATTAAAGCTTCCTTCCACCTTATGCAGAAAAATGTCTATCATCAAATACCCATTTCCAGTGAGCTCAACTTCTCAAAACTAGTTTACTCATATCAGTGAATAACTGATCAGGAAAATTCACTGAAATTATAAACAAAGTGAAATAAATGAACTCCAAAAACTTTCTATCATCCATTTAAATGAAACAGTTAATGAAAAGAAGAATTTATAGAGAAATACCATCTCGAAGCTGCACATCAATACAATACCCAAATCTAGAAAATTAAAGGAAAACTAACAAAATAAAGATATAATAAGCTAAATACATTTCCCTAGAAGCGTGTATTTATAGGCTTTCCACTATTGGGCCTCACTTCATTAATTGCATTGTGGATCCCCAAAATTCTAGCCTAAATTAGTATCTTTGTCGCGACATAAAAAATTTATGTCACAACATAGATTTCAATCTTTATCGCTGCCTCTATCGTAGCTCCTTGTATTCAATCGCGACCTAATCTCCGGCTTGTTTTGAATCGCGGTCAGACATACTTTGATAATGTCATGACATAATTTGTATTCAGTAGTCTTGTTCTTGTCGTGAAAGGAATGCCTTGTTTTGTGACACCAAACTTTTTGCACCCATCTTCTCATATCCTTGTTCCACAAGAGTTTATCATGACACAATTTTCCTTGTCACGACAAACAATTGTTTTTGAACATGGAAACTCAGTCATGAGAGAGTTTCTCTGTCGTGATAGGATTTCTTTAAGCCCTTAGCAATTTTGCTATCGCGACAAGAAAATCTTTGGTCGCGACAGAATTTTCTTCTCAAGTTCTTGTCACTTGCTAAGTTGTTTGTCGCGACATAGAATTATATGTTACAACACAATTGCCTTAGCCATTCTCAAGTCTTCTTCAATTTATGTTGTGACCTAATTTTCTCTATTGTGATAGAATTTTATCATTCCTTAGCTTTTATTGTCACAACACAGGTTTTGCTTACAACTCATTGATTTTGTCGCAACAAGAATTCTTCTCGCTTCCACTTTCCTTGTCGCTTCTTCAGCATTCACGCACAGGGAATTCACCTCCTCGATGTTTGGTCTATCACATTAAAATAATATTTGCTGCATTAGATTTGTAGTCACTCTCGATTATGAATTCTGATTGTTATGTTGCGACATGATTTCCTAGGTTGCGACATGATTTCCTATGTTGCAACATAAAATTATATGTTGTGACATAATTGCCTTGGCCATTCTTAAGTCTTCTTCAATTTCTCGCTGTGACCTACTCTTTCTCTCACATGACAAAATTTTATCATTCCTTGTTTTTTATTGTCAAAGGACAAAACTTTTTTGTCGCGACACAAGTTTTGCCTACAAACTCATTGATTTTGTCGCAACAAGAATTTCTTTGTTTACATTCTTCTTGTGTTTCTTTTCAGCATCTTGTCACGACAGGGAATTCACTTCCTTCATGCTTTGTTTATCGGTTTAAATAATCTTTGTCAGCGATGTAGATTGTGTTGCCCTCGTTGTGAATTTCGATCATTATGTCAGCGACGTAAGCCTTCCTTGAGTCACTGATCATGGAAACTTTGTCGCAACATAAAAACACTTGTCTTAGTTAACTTGTTTTTCCTTCATGATAATTTCTATCACGATAGAATTGTCTCTTACCACGACAAAGTTCATCCATTAGTCTTCAGCTTTTACATTGCAACATAAAAAAATAATGTCGTGACACAATTCCTTCGCCATTGACCTTAAGTATGTCGTGACAGCTTTCTTCAAAATCTTCTTCAAGTTTTGTCGCAACAGAAAACTTTACTGTCGCGACCTAGAAAGATCTTTTCATCCTTGAGTTCAGACTAGTCTTTGTTGCGACGTAGATTTGCTAGCTGCGACATAGTTCCTTTGGCCTACTTGAATCTTGTGTCACGACATATAAATGTTGTGTCACGACAATGCATTGTCAAGTTGGTCTCTCTTGCTTCTTTTTCGCTGATTCTCTCATTTTTCAATAATTGCTCGCAAACAAAAGTTGATGAATATTCCATATTTTCAGCATAAAATAGATCTTAAATTGTTAAAAACATGCAAAAAAATGGATTAAAATAGATTTAGCTTTACACTCATCAATAAACTATTAATAAGAATAGCTTGAGAGTTCGCTGAGTGAGACAACACTAGAACAAAGATTAATGAATAATTTGTCAATTTCTGCATCATTTTGAATCTTATCTCAGCTATAAGTTGGAAAGCTTAATTTGTCAAAGATGCAATTGGTATAGTTTGGATTTCTCCCTTAACCATACATTTCACTAATTAGTTATTCATGTTCATTTCTGATTCATGAATTTAATCACTACTGTAGCAGATATAGCCCTCTTTCTAAGATTTAAGTATTTTTCCTTTCCAAGATTTCATACCCGTGATCGTGGATTTATGAATTCTCGCCTCTATAGACACGAGTATTTGCAGTTCTCTCTCCAATTTGATTGACACATCATCTTACATTTTTTATGTAAATTTCCATCTCCTTGATTAGATCTTTCCTAACACAGGATCAGGATCAGTTCATCAGAATGAGGAGGAACCTTCAAGTGATTAAACTGATACTTCATTTAATTATCCTCACACCATGAGTAAGTTGGTGATCTATCGGAGTAACATAGAAAAGTTCATTAGTTCCATTAATATTAAATTTCTTACCATACCCACAAAGAACTCCGTCTATGCTCGTGGATTCTCCATCTCGTGTCACTAAGAGGGTCTCCCCAGGGAATCGTGAAAGCAAGATACAATACTTTGCTTGGGTACATGATAGTAGTACTGGAAACAATTAAGTTTATAAATAATACCAATCAAATAAATTCATGAATTCTAACTAAAGCGTTCTTCCATTTTGTGCGAAAAAAATGACGATCATCATCAATCCATTCCCAGCGGGATCTCAACTCTTCAAAACTGGTTCACTCATATCAGTGACTAACTAATAAGAAAAATTTACTGAAAGTGTAAACGAACTGACATAAAAGAAATCCATAAATTTTCCAAACTCCATTTCATTCAAGAGCAGTAATGAAAGAGAAAATTTTACAATGAAATACTAGCTTGAAGCTACACTACAGTTCTTTAATCAATTCAGGAAAATAAAAAGAAAAACTAACTAAAAACTACTATAACAGAAATAAAAGAAAAATAAAAGAGAAAAAATGAAAATATATAAGAGTCTTCAACTAACCAAAATCCCTGACAGCTAAGCCACACACGCTGCTCTAGATGCCCTATTTATGACTTCCAATGTCACGCACTTTAATAATCAGACGTGGATCCCTAAAATTTCGGGCCTAAATTGGTCGCTTCCGCTGGGCGATAGAAAGTTTTATCGCGACAGTTTTCGCCTTGTCGCTTCGGGCCTCATCAGCATGCAATCTTCATCGCGGACCGTTTCGCTTGTTCCCCGGTTCCCATCGCGAGCGTACTTCATAATGTCACGATAAATAGCTTATCCAAGCTCGAGTCTCGTTCTCGTTACTGCGACATAGATTTCTCGTGTCGCGACAATCTCAAATTATCTGTTTCTATCTCTGCTCGAGCTGGCGTCACATCAAATATCTCACGGCGAAGATATTCCATTTACGCGAGTTTCGTAGTATATCGCGATAGATCTTCGTTCTTGTTAATTCGCACGTATCGAACAAACGCTCAGATAGATTACGCTGTCCTTATCCCTAGCTAAGTTGTTTGTCAGGACATAGAGATCATTGTCACACAAACTTGACTCGCTAACGGTTCTTTTTCAATCTCCTCGTCATTAACCCATCAACTTCGTCGCTTATCACGCAACAAAAACTCTTCTTTGGCCGCTACAGGATTTTCGCTTCCCTATTTCACTATGTCGCAAACAGAATTTCTTTGTCGCCATTCCTCTCAGACGCTTTCTTAACTTCTATGTCGCGACAAAGAATTCTCATTATGACATAATTCATCTCAATCTCATAGTTTTGTTTATCGCGATGCAAATTATCGCTGCCGATAGTGGATTTTTGTTGCTCCCGGTTATGAACTTTGGAATGTTATGTCGTGACAGATTTTCTTGTCACTACGCATTTCTTCCTTTAGCCGGGTTCCATAGCCGAAAAATTTTGTCGCAACATAAAAACACTTATCTCAAATTCGACTCAGGTCAGATTCTGCAATTTTCGTCGCAGAGTCAGCTTCCGTCCCAACAAAGTTCATATTTCAATCTTCAGCCTTTTATGTTCCGACAAATGAAGAATTATCACAACAAAGTTCCTTTTCCATTTTCCTTGATCATTGTCGCGACAGAGTTAAGGGTATCAAGATAGTTTTCTTCGGCAATGTCTCGACATAAATGCTCTTTCAAATTTTGAGTTATGTTCGCTTTTGTTGCATATTACAGTGCTAGCGACATGCTTTTGATCCGCTGAAATTTTGTCGCGATGCACTTTGACTATGTCGCTACAGATCAAGTATAATCGAATTATCTTTTTCAATTAACACCGCAAAACAATACAAAGTTGGTGAATATTCCATAATTTGGCATAAAATAGATCCTAAAACCCGTTAAAAACATGCCGTAAAAAATGGATTAACAATAGATGAGTTTAAGACTCATCAGATTCAAGTGGATTAGACAAATCAAGGAACTTGATTCATGTGAAACTTAAATATCAACACGAGAACAAAAAAAGGAAAAAAAACTTATAATGCCCGTTATAACAACTTTTGTAATCCAAAAAACTTAAAGTAGATATAAATGTATAGACCTAAACTCGAAGCCTATTCAGCCTCACGAGCCCAATGTCGAGGCCTAAGAAACTAATACCCCCTCTTAAAACTACAATAAACACTCCCTGCCATAAGCTCGCTTCCAACTCTAACATTTTTGCATTTTTCAATGAGTTATATCCCTTCATCTTTAAACTCTAAATCATCCTTCTATATTATATATATAAGCACAACGGGCTAAGTTAGAAACACTAAATTTCAGGTGTTGGTGCAAGCCTGGCGACTAAGATGGTATATACCTCTTAATAAACTTAACACAATAACCAAATCCTAGCCAATAGATTTGAGTCACTGGATTTCCACCCTGATTAACAAGTTCTTCAGAACGCATCTCATCAAATATGTCCAAATCCAAAAGCAGATTTTATTAAAGCCACTAGTATCTTGAGATTATAATTTTATGGCTAAATAAAAAAAGTCAATTAAATTTTGTCAGAACCTTTTTAAAAATGGGATTCTCCAGATTTTCTTGTTCCTAAGTTGATTAACTAAACAAGGAAAATCATAAATATAGTGGATTTTATTTTTTGGTATAATTTCAAGTAAAACCAAGCGAATCTAAACGACAAATTGCGTATCTTAATGGATGTTGTCTTAAATATATCCTTGAGGATCTCTTTTCATCCCCTATATATTAAAACTCAAGCACTGATTTTGAGCACCAAGAAAATTAGTTTCGTTGTTCATTCAAACTCTTCCTCATGGTAAGTGTTGTCTTTGCCAAGAAATTCAGGTGATAAATTTGGTTTTTACTAATAAGGAAACAGCTTAAGTTTTGTTCCACTTCTATTCTTGTTATAAATGCTTTTGTGTTTTGATCCATGTCATCATAATTTCACTCCTTTGATTTATGCATGAATATTGAGTTTTTCAAGTTGGTACCATGATTATAATTTTTATTTATTTATTAAAGAGCTTAACATGATTATTTCACTACTTTTCTATCCACTCTTAAGAGATTTATGTATATTTCTGTAGAAGTTATTGCATTTATTTCTACAAAAACAATATTTTTCTATACTAAGATTATGTGCAATAATCGGGTTTGTTTATGCGTGAAAAAATGGATTTGAAATGTCACACAACCTCAAAGACCATGAAAATCATTGATACCGAAAAAGAAGATCTCTGCTCATCAGATGATGATCTTCTTTTTCAAAAAATCCATAAGGTAATGATGACCAAATTTGAATCAAGTCCAACTTTAAAAGAAATGGTAAAGAAGTCGTTGACCTATTCCTCTCAGGCGCATCTTTTGATCTCATCCTTATAGATCTCGCAATGCCTATTATGGATGGAATTGAAGTAAGTTCTTAAAAATATGTTTTTAATTGTTTGTTGAAGAATGTGTAATAAAATTATGAACAAAGTAAAGACTAAAATGGTGATATCCTCAAGAGGTAGGAGGGCATCATCTTATTGTTGTTTAAAAACAAAATTTTGGACCTAATTTTATGTTCTAATTTAGAAAAAAAAAAAGTATTACTTTTGATGAACCCAATTGCCCAATGTTTCTATACATAATTGTTCCTAAATTTTGTACATTATACTACCTTATCTAATTTCTTATGTGATCTCAAACTACAATACTTTGATAGGCAACTAAGCAACTCCGCTCGATGGGTGTTACAAGCATGATAGTTGGAGTGACATCTCTCATAACTGTGATCCGTAGATACAAGCCTTCCGCTTTTTGAAGTCCGGGTCCGAATGCTTGCCATGTGAAGCCTCCGAATGTCGGTGCCTATCGCCGTGCTCAATGAGCTGAAGAATATTTGAAGTCCTATGTTATCTTTCCTAAAGTCCATATATTTTAAGTTTTCAAACACAATTAAATCATGACATTAAGTAATGTGCTTTCTGTTTTAGCCTTCTTTTTTTAGAGACATGCTAATGAAACTATGTGGAGTCACGAATACCTTTAGGTTTGGCTTTAAATAAAGCTAGCTTTATATTTCCATATATATAAGTGTGTTTATTATTAATGATTATATACCCTTTTTCTATTTTCCTAATTAGATCCATAATGGTTTTATGGTTTATTGCAAAAGATCTCATATTTTCTATGAATGGCTAAAATTTGTATGATAATCCTTTTTTTTTTTTGTTATAAACAAAATTGAATGGACTTCCAAGTACTCAACTGATTTGTTGCACACCTAAGTAATGTGTAGCTATGTGGGAAATCATAAAATTTATATTCCTATTACAAACCTAGGGTAGTCAAAGCTACTTGTAGGTATAGTGCTTCTAAGATTATCCACTAAGATGGATTTTGTTGCCATAATGTGACTTTGTGGGTTCTAGCTTTGTTTTATCCTAAGTCTTTAAAATGATTTTATAAAAATATGGGGTTGAGAGTGTATGTTAATTAAAATAATTAACTTCAATAATTAAAAGACCTAGGGACTTGGTTTCACCAATTCAACACACACCAATGATGATTTAAGGGGTAATTTGGGTTCCCAAATTAGTGAATGATGAGACAACTTATATCCACTCACATACTAAGGTGATCGTCTTATTTGATTTTAGATTAACTGCAAGTTCTATGGTTAGGATAGATTTTTAACCATGTGAAGGTGGCTTGGTGGTCTCACCTAAGCTCTGCATCTCCCGACAAGAAATAATTTGTCAGCAGAGATGCCGTATGAAGGATTAGTTCAACAACTATCCGACATACCTATTGAATTTCCTAAGTATCAAAAGAACTAAATGGTCTAAGGTGAGAAACTCCTTCCAAGATAGTTTGAGGGGTCCGATCTCTTAGCCACCATCTCTTGGTTTGGCCAAACTGTTGGAACACGACCTAAAGGCATTCAATTAGAAAATAATTCATACATTTGTTAATAAGCCCATTTTATCCCTTTTGGGCATCATTGTGGGAGGCTTGGATACACGAAACATCGAGATTGGAGGGTCTACTCACTCATGGTGGTGTTTTATGCATCCATAATGTGTGAAGACATCCAAAGAATAGACAAAGAATGACATAAAAATTGGAAATTTTATTGAAAGCTTGAAAAACAATGTCCTACAATGGATTAAATGAAAGACAATGATAAATTTATTTTGATCAACCTTAGTTGTAAATAAGGGATGAAATTACATCTTGGGGGCCTTTAAGGTAAGTTACAATGATTCAAACCTTTTACATACGAAAAATAAGGCTTAATCATCTGATTAGAATAAAAACATTCCTTATCGACTAATTTCGACATTTGCTCCACCTAGGAGTTAGAGGAAATTTGACTCAAGGGGTTTCTATCCCTTTCTAAGAGAGCTAATTTTTAGTTTCACTTCATGTAGAGTGAAATTTCACCGAATGCTCCCCCAACCTTCATCCCTTCGTTCAATCATGCTTCAAAGGCTTAAACTCATATGAATTTCTTCCTGGAGTTTCAAAGCTTGAACTAAAGATCCCAGGAAGACCTCAATTCTTGACCTCACCCTTTCCAAGGGCCAGAAAAGTACATTAGAAGGCGTATAAACACACCAAAACTCGAGAGAAACTTTAGTAATAAGGTTACGGACTTGACAATGTGCATAATCAGTTAAGTATGACAACTTAGCAATGCAACTACTTTCATGAAATAATTATGTGTAACAATGCTCTTTTGGAGTGGTTATCATTAAATGGAAGCTTCATTCACCATATTTGATGATTTTATATTTTAAATATTGGGGCTCATAATTTTCTTAACTTTTCAAATATAATCAGTTCAACTTCAGATAACCTATTTCAGATGGTTCTAATGTGAACTCTATCGTAATATTTGAAATAAATAAATTTCTCATATATTTAATTATTTTACACTATCTACATTTTTTCAACACAATTTTTGTCATTTGACATGTTTTCTTATATTCATCCAATCATTTACATTTGTAGGAAACTTTATTCTCCCTCTATTTCATACAAGCAAAAAAAAGAAAAACATCTGCATTTTTTATATTTTTTCACACTATGTCTTTTAAATAGTACTTAATTATTATCATTAATAACATAAAGGGGCAGAGCGAACCTCTCTGCCAAATGCGTAATTTCGTACTACCAAAGAGGCAAAGCGAACCTCTCTGCCAAATTTTGTTTTGCCACCTAGGCGAAGCAAAAATGCCCAGATTAGCCTAGTTTTGTCTTTTCCTCAATTTCTTCCCATTTTTAACTCCTATTTTCGATATGTGTGCTGTATGGATCTTATAACATGTCATCTCCCAAGATGTATTTTATCCATTTATATAGAGGCTAGGGCAAGAAAAATGAATAAAGTTTGGATCAACCTTGGTTTACAACACTTTTTATATTTTCTTTCAATCCTTCAATAAAGCTTGCATTTTTCTTTTATTTTGTTTTTGGAATGGTTGGGATTTCTATTTGTGACATGGTTGTTTCCAACCCCATCATGCGTGAATAACCCCATTTCTTGGGTAGATGAGGATTTAGGGCTCACATCCAAAGGTAATGAAGGAAAATCTATCTTAATCTAAAAGGTGAGCTCTTTAATTAGTTGAACTTGCTTCAGATCTACGTAATACGTCTAAAGGGTTAATCCTATGCATTTGTTATGTCTTGTAACTCTAAAATACCTTGAAGGAATTTCCCATCCTAGGTCATATATTTTGCTTGACACTTGGTAATCATAGTAGATACGTCGGATTATTATCGATTTCATCCTTGACCTACTGTCAATGAATAGTTATCTCCTTTCCAGGATCTAAAAGAACCTAAGTGAGAGCCTAAAACATTATTTAAATGGTGAAAGTTGCTCACCATACCCCTGTAACTCTGCCTAATCCAAATCTAATAGAGGACCATCTTATTGAGGTTTAGGTGATCAACTATATGTTGAATCCCCATTCACCTAACTACGAGACTCTACAATTGCTCAAGTTACCTTAGGAAGTGATCCCTAATCAAGTGGAACCCCAAGGCCTTTAGCATTTTTATACACGCTACTGCAAGTATACAGATTGTACAAGCAATATGACTTAATGAAGTACAAGATGTCAAAGCCACAGGGAACTAGCTATTGATTACTAACCTAGTCTAACCCTAATAATGTTTGGATTACCAAATATGATGATTTTACTTAATTAACCTAATTATGCAAAATGATTAACTATGGAGATAAAACTAGGGTTTTTGAATTCACCAGAGATATCCCCCTAGTTCGGGTTTGGTGAAATCCTAAATCCCATAGTTATATTTTGAAGCTCAATTAGCCTAACCTATCATTGGTCTCTCTCAAGTACTAACAACCTATCCTTGAGACTCGACTATTTCTTCTCGTGCCCCCGCTCGTCCGTGAAGCATTATGTATAGCTAATCTCAACGACCACATGTGAACCATAAGAATCTCTTGCCTATGGTCATCACATGGTCTAACGTCCCCGATCCCATCTCCCCATCTCTTCTCATTCTCAAGCTCATTGTGAAAACATGCAAAAGGTGATCAAGAAATTGCAAGCATTAAGAATAGAACAAAAAACATCAAAATATATGTTTACTATTATGCTGAAAGGTTACATAATCCAAACCCTAATTAGGGTTCATACCCCAAGCTACATCGTAGCCCTATAAAACAAAATTAAAACATAATAAATCTAAAAACAGCAAACCTAATGTAAAACATCGCTGAGTAATGAAGGAACGTGATCCACTCGGGATCTGCCGATGCTCATGCAAAGAAACTTCAACCTCTAACAGTCAATAACCCTAGGAATCATGTGTAGGGTTGCTTTTTGATGAGCATACTTGATACTCATTTTATCCTCAGATTTTGGTTAGTTTTTAGCATGGTTTTATCGTATACATAAGTGTTCTAATGTCCTATTTTGTTTGTTTTTTATCAAGTATGCATTTGGATGGTTAAGAATGGAGAATGAGCTGAAAGACATTAAAAATGAGGTTATATGCATAAATAATGACAATGAGTGATTCGTGCCACGGTGGGGTGATCCGGAATCAACAAAATTTGTTTCCTAAGTTTCTCCTACTGCCGTAGCTGCTTACCTGGAAGATAGCCGCCTAGGGTCGAACACTGATGGGTTTTCATCCCACAAATGATTCAGATCATGATTCAAAAAATGGTGAGGCTTTTATTTGGATTACTTGATTGGAGATTAAAAGTGTGGAGCTGTGTCACCCGACTAACCGAAATGGCTTAAAAATAAAGTGTGAAACAGAATCAGCTCGGGTCACTAGCTTCGATAAATGGATTTATAAAGGTGTCCCTGGTTGTTTCTCGCATTGGGTGGCAAATGATGATGAAGTCATAGCCAAAACCTGACTTTATTCGCTTTTGGAAAAACTAACCCTTATAACACTCCATTTGAGTCAAAAACATATATCGAAAGCATTTAATGTTCCAATACTTGAAAACATAAAGATTTAACCTCATTTCAATGGCTCGTAAATGACATCTAAAGAATGTCGCATCTACCATTAAGAATGAATTAACCCTAAAGCATGACAAGTATCGAACAAAGGAAAGACATTAAAATAGCATTAAACCCTAAATCTTGGAAAGTTTGAACCATAAATGCAAAGACTGCTTTCATTTAAAATCGAGGACCACCCGCGTGATCCCATTAACCAACCTAGCAACCCTCCTCTTCGAAGGTTTGAGGCTAGCCAAACATCCCTTGAGCTGTTGTCATCCCCAAATAAGTGGTGCTCGCGCCCAAGAAAATGAGAGAAAGAAGAGAGAGAAGAGAGCAAACTGTAACCTAAAACAAAAGATGCGCTGAAAGCTTGAATGAATCCCATTATGGTTACAAAAGCTATAAGGTGGCTTATATAGCCAACCAAAATGTGTGAAATACCAAAAATACCTAAAATGTATGATTACAATAGGGACAAAATGGGAATTATACAAACGAGGTCGTTTGGAACCAAACATTGGGGAGGATTTCATATGCAGCTGAATTTCGCTATCATAGCAAAATATAAGGTATAGCGAAAAATTCAAATTTTCTCGCTTATGCACAAGAATCTCGCTATGCACAAGGGCTTTCTATGATAGCGAATTTTCGCTATGATAGCGAAATTTCGCTATCATAGCGAAAAACTGTGCATAGCGAAATTTCGCAGGGATTGCGAAATTTTCGCAATCCTTGCGAAATTTTCACAATGCATACAAAATCCCGCAATCCTCGCTCGCTTCAGACGCTCTCAGACGCTCCCATCGCCAACCTCCATCTCTTTAAATCCACTTAACATTTCCTCATCCCGGCTTGATGAAGTCGCTGAGAATTCTCAACATTTAGCACTAATATAAAGCCAAGCTTGAAGACTGAAATTCCCAAAACCTGCAAAACTATCAAAAACAACCTTGAAGCGAAATCATTAGCACTAAATGGACCTGCACAAGTTAATTGGCTTAATTCATATGATTAGTATGCAAAAAGCACTCAAAACCTATCTTAAGTAGGACTCAAAATAGAACTTTTTGGGTACTAATCACACCCCCCAACCGACACGTTGCTAGTCCCTTAGCAATGCTAAAAACAAGCAAAGTATGCATGCTGCGTTTTTTGTGGCAAAGTGGATGTCATTCAAAGTGTGTGTACAGATAAGCTTTACCTTTAGTATGAACAATTTAGACCTTGTACGAAAACCATCATGAGAGAACAAATGCCATATAAGAACAAGTTTTATAACATTTCCGCTCCAAGAAGTCAACTCGAACTTCCACCAAAATCTAATTGTTCTTATGCAACCGCTTGCACCAATAAGTCAGAGTTATTCAATGCTAGGTTTTTAAATTCATGGTCAACCTAAATACAGAACCACTCTACACTCTTATTTCTTTCTTTGATTGTATTATAGGATGCAATGCTAAAAACTCGACTTCACCAAAGCCTGTGTAACGGGGGTCCACCGATGACTCCCAACCAATTAATGTTTAGGGCATCAAGCCAAAAGGATCAACTGACCACAAACTCTACAAAGCTTCACCCCGACTCGAATGACTTCGAGAATTGGGCTGACCTACAACTCGCTAAACTCCACCCGTGTAGCGACACTAAGTCGATGACTCCCAACCAATCAAGGCTTCAGGCATCGTTTAAAGGCTTTCGCCATATACCCCTGACCGCGTTCTCTGCTTCAAGGCAAAGCTGCTACTCGCTTTTTTCTTTTTTCTTCTTTTCCTTTTTCTTTCTTTCCTCGAATACTACACTGGTCTTCATATGGGTACACAAACCTCGTATAGCTCACAACTGATCTAAGGCCTACTTGCAAAGTGAAAAGAGGTATATACTCTTCTCAACCTATTGAAACAAACTCGATGTGCAAAGTGTGTGAATTAGCTAAAGTGGGGATGTTCAAGGTCAATATGCCGAAACCTAATCAACAAAAACTAACCGTGCATGGAATTGTTTCTAACATTGGCAGAGGATATGTGGCTTCACCTTCAACTAAAGGCAAGAGTAGGAACACAAAATATAGGCACATAAAGCAATCTCAAAATTAAAGAAAAACGAATTTGGGTACTGTAGGGCATGAATATCCAATAAGACTAAATTCCAAAAATATGAAAATTACCTCTCGATCAATTCGCATGGGAATGAAAATAGAGGATGGAACTGCACTCTCCTCAAACATGGTGGCAGGAGAAGTATCATCCCCAAAGGGTCGATGTTATCAGAGTCACAACACAAAGCAAAAATCAAATGCCAAACACTGATTACTACAAAAAAAAATTTAAACAAAAAGAAACTCAATCAAAACTAAGCAATTAAATTAGTGGCTTCTGAGACAAAGAAGGAGCCACCCTTAAATGTGTGGCCTGTGGGACTCAAGGAGAGTCCAAAAGGAGAATTTCCTCCTTGACGGTCTGCTGCACAACATAGGGATTCACCCTCTGTCCATTAACTTTGATCACCCTATTATCATTTGATCGAAAGTAGGCTCCAATAACCATCGTGTGCCTCGCGAACTATGAATGGACCCAGCCCATCGCGACTGAGCTTGCCCGAAATGTATGAGTTTGGAATCATATAGAGGACTCGTCCCCTCTCTGCTGGAAATTCTCGCGCTTATCATTTGATCATGCCATTTTTTTTATCTTTCCTTCGTGCAATCTTCAAATTCAAGTAGCATCATTTCGCATTTCCTCCAACTCATCGGGGAGATCAAGGAATCTTCTAACTCCTGTGCCTTACTTAGATCCATGTTCGCCTTCGATCGCCCACCATGCTTTATATTCGACCCATCGGAAGGTGACATGCCTTACCATAGACTAACAGATAAAGCGGATATTCTAAGAATGGTTTCGTGCCGCTCAGCCCACAGCGGAATCAAGCGCTTTGATGGACCTGCATTTTTTCTCGGCTGGCCGCTCACCACCTTCATTAGAATGGTCTTAATCTCCTATTAGCAAGTTCTATCACCACTTGTTCGAGGATTTAGTAGGAGGTGGCCACTCCGTGTTTCACACCATATTTCACCCATGAGGTTTTCAAAAGGTTTGTTACGTAAATGTGAACCTCCATCACTAATAATGGCTTTCGGGCAATTCTAACCTAAAAGATGTTTCGCTTTCAAGAATTTAAGCACCACCCTATGCATCATTGGTTTCAGGAATTGCTCCTCAACCCACTCGACACATAGTCCACTCCCCACCAATACGTATGTATGACCATAAGACGCGGAAAGGTTTACAAAGTCGATGCCCCAAACACGCAAAACCCGACTAAAATCGGGGTTCGGGGCATCATATGACTCTGAGACACTTTCGAGCTCGCATCTATCACACACACGCATTACTCGCGGCTTCTTTAAACAAGGAAGGCCAAGAGAGAAACCAGATCGCAACACCTTCATCGCCGCTCTTCGGGAAGCAAGTGCGACCACCACAGTACTCTTTGCGGGCGTTGCTGGCCCAATTCCTTGTTGTTCTTCCTCGTGCACACTTCCGGTTATCCGATCTCGCACAAGATCTAAACAAGAAGGGCTCTTCCCAATAATAGGAGTGAATCTTCGCAAAGAAATACTTCCTATCCTGTTCTTTCAAATCAGATGGGATTTCTCCTGTTGCGAGGAAATTGGCAATGTGAGCATACGAGGGAGCTTTTTCCAACTGCATTAGAGATTCTTCGTGTGAATTCATCATCGACGTGGTGGGCTATAAGTGTCACGGCTATCTAACCTTGAAAGATGGTCTCGCCACTACATTCTCTCTACCTTTGGCCTCTTTAATTTGTAAGTTAAATTCGGGCGTATGAACTTAATCTTATAAGTCTTGCTTTTGGCATTTTGCTTGGTCAGAGATATTTCAAAGCTTAATGATTCAAAAATGACTATATCGTGACCCAACCAAGTATGCTCGAAATTTGTCTAGCGTAGTAATTCATTGCCACAATTCCTTCTCTCGTAGTAAGATAGTCTTGTGCTTCATTCAAGGTTTTGTTTCAGATAATAGACTATACGGTTTTCCATCTTCTTCGCTGGCATCGTCCAATAGCAAGATCACTGCATCACACACATCACCTCAAAAGGCAACCGCCAATCGGTGCTCGTACTATCGCGCAAGGGTCAAATGGGACTTCAGCTCTTCAAAGCTCTCCTCGCATTCTTTTTCCCAAACAAATTTAGCATCTTTCTCTAGGAGTTTATAAAGGGGTTTAGCAATCTTCGAGAAGTCTTTGATGAATCTTCTATAGAAGCCTGCATGACCAAGGAATTGCCTAACTGTTTTTACATTTGTTGAAGATGGCAGTTTGGAAATAAGTTCAATTTTTGCTTTGTCAACTTCTATTCCCATTGGAAATAATGTGCCCTAAATACAATTCCTTGTTAACCATAAATGGCACTTCTCCCGCTGAGTACCAGGTTCTTTTCTATGCACCTCAGATAGCCTCTCAAGATTAGTCGACATTCTTCAAAATCTCCCCATATACGCGGATATCATCCATGTATACTTCCATTATGCGCTCCACCATATCGCTTAAACATACTAAGCATAAGACCAAAGTGGGCCGGCGTTGCAAAGACCAAAAAGGCATCTCCCAGAAGCATAGGTGCCAAATGGACAAGTAAAGGTTGTCTTTTCTTGATCCTTTGGTGCAATCTCTATCTGAAAGTACCCTGAATACCCATCCAAAAAGCAATAGAACGGGTGTCCGTAAATCCTCAAGAAGTCGATCAATGAATGGCACCCGGAGTGATCTTTTTTGTTACTCATTGAGCTTCTCCTATAATCTATGCACACCTCCAACCTAAGAGTAAGTCGGGTAGACACCTCACCCTTTTCATTTTGGCGCTTGTCACTCCCGACTTCTCGGGCACCACTGGTCAGCTTTTACCCAAGTGCTAATGATACGGGGTAAATGATACCGGCTTGGAGCAATTTCAGGACTTCAATGCGAACTACTTCTTGCAAGTGGGGATTCAACCTCCTCTGTGGCTTCCTAATAGCCTTAGACTCTTTTTCTAAATAAATGTGATGGGTGCAGATTGTTGGGTTTATGCCTTTTAAATCAGAAATTTTCCACCCCAAAGTCGCTTTGTTCCTGAGGAGGTGCAGCAGGTTATGCTCCTGTGAAGTGGTCAGCAGTGATGATATCACAACTGGACATTGCCTATTTTCTTCCAGGAATGCATATTTTAACTCAACCGGTAGGGGTTTGAGCTCTAACTTTTGAGGTTCCTTTGGTTCATCACCAATCAACAGAGGTAGAATTTCTATTTTCCTTCTCCAAAGACTTCTGCACTAAGCTTCATGCATTGAGGTTCTTGTTGCCTCTAAGGCACTTCGCATAACTCAAGTTAACACATCTTGCACTTGCTGCTCATTAGCCTGTTCTTCAAGAATTGTATCTATTATGAAGACTTCTTCACAGTCGTCCTCCTTTGAGTGCATATGTCTTTTACTCAAATGGAAGATATTGAGTTCTAAGGTCATATTCCCAAACGTGAGTTGCATAACCCCATTCCGGAAATTTATTATGGCGTTCAAAATAGCCAATAATGGCCTTCCCAATATGATGGGCACATGATTGGCTCCCACTGCAACCGGCTTTGTGTCAAGTACGACAAAATCCACTGGATAGTAGAATCTGTCTACTTGTATTAAAACATCTTCAATGGTCCCCTTCGGTATTTTAATAGACCTATCAAGAGCGACATGGTGATGGAAGTGGGTTTCGCCCCAAACCAAGTCAAGCCAGACATGGAATATGGAAAAAAGTTCACACTAGCTCCCAAGTCTAGTAGTGCTTTCTCTACACTAATGCCTCCAATATTAACTGAGATTGTAGGACATCCCAGGTCTTTATATTTCACTGGAGTCTTGCACTCAATGATAGCACTCACTTGCTCAGTTAAAAGGGCCTTTTTGTTTACATTGAAGCCTCTTTTTACCGTACATAAGTCCTTCAAGAATTTTGCATAGGTGGGGACTTGTTTGATCATATCCAAGAGAGGGATGTTAACTTTTACTTGCCGTAAAACCTCTAACATTTTAATTTGATTAACGGAATTTTTCTTTCTGAGAGCCCTGGAACGGGAGGGGGGTACTAATCGGTCTTCACCTTTTCCTTACGGGACTGCTCTCCTCCTCGGATCGCCATCGTGGGAGCCGCCTTGGCTAGAGCCGGGACTACCGGTCTCGCTCTTACCACTTCTCAAAGTCACCACCGCCTGACTTCATCAATTCTGCATATTTGGATCATTGGCTGAGCCTATTTCATGCACTCCCTCTCGATGTTGTCGTGGTCTCTGGAAGAAATTTCCCTTTTTCGAAACTCCCGCACCGCTAGTTGACAACCTTCGAAATCAGAGTGCATACTGCCCGCCTGCTAAGTGAGCTCGACCGCCTCACTTTCTCGATTAGTCCGAACATTCAACACCTTCTCGTTTCTTCCACAAACGCGCTTACCACTACTAAATTGTGATCGTCGTCAACAGAGGCGGTGTGGAGGCGGTCATGTTGTGTTGAAGTGGAGCCAACCGGCCGTGCTCCCATGGGATATATGTGGGGTTTTGGCTTCCATGACGTTCTGGATGATTTCTCCAATTCGGGTTATAGGCGCGGCTATACGGAGCATTTCAGGGTGGCTTATTTTACCCAAGACACGGGCATGCTCGATGCTCTCAGATGACTATTTGACTGACAATTAAAACAAGATGGTTGGGATGCAGGTAACTCATTTACTGCTTGCATTTCGTGCCTAATTTCCTACTACCTCCTCCAACCTTTCGTCAAAGGCCGCGATTTCATCCTCGTGTCTTCTGTGCGCATAAATGCCCCCTCCGTGGGTCGATGGCCTCGTTTCTTCCGCTTCCCTTGATTCGGGTTCATCCCATGCCTTGTGAGGTTCTTCGCCACATAGTTCAAAAGTCCATGGCCCTATCCGGTGTTTGCTCAAAAGTCACCTCCACACATGGTTTCAAAGAATTGCTTCACGTGGGTGGAGACATACCATCATAAAAATGATTAACTAGAATCCATGTATCAAAACCATGGTGTGGGCATGCATTGATAGTCTCCATGAATCTCTCCCAACACTGATAAAACTTCTCATTGTCATAGGCCGAGTAGGTGTAGATCTGTCTCTTCAAACTGTTGGTCTTAGTTGTGCTGAAGAATTTCTTCAAACTCGCCAAGTTCGCCCAATTTCTAATTGTTCTCGTCTCAATGAATCGGGAGCCACCCTGGCCTTATCTTTCGCGCTGTCACGGGAATGCTTCTGTATTTGAGCAACTCCATGTCGGGCACTCTTCCTTAAAAGTTGTGCATACCTCCTCAAATCCCTGATATGAGTATAAGGATTCTCATCTCCATTCCATGAAATGTGGAAGCAAACTGGGTCAGTGGTCTTACCACCACACACAAGAAAGGTATGATGCAGAAGGTGCACTCACCCTAGGAGGGTGTATGTAGTCCCTCATCGACCTGCATATTGCCGGGATCTCATAGGGTCGCTTGTTGACTCGGCAGCTCCCCGTAGAGGATCCATATTTTCACTATGCACACTTACTCACAACTTCGATCTGCGTACGTGACCTTTGCGCCACTCCGAACTCCGGCTCCTATCCCAAATGGTGCATAAACACCTATTACACAAAATGAGACAAAGCAAAGAACACAAACAAAGCTTGCCAACAAGGATGAGTGTTAGCTAAAACAAAAATTAACTGACTGATAAACAAAGTGCAGTAACTGCTAAGTAAAGAAAATTTGCAATTCTTACAAACGAAATTCAAAAAGGATTAAAAGGTCACCAACACTTGTAATGAGGATTACAAGTTCATATCAACTCATCATTCGTAGTTTGGCACCATCCCCGGCAACGGAGCCATTTGATTCTTGCCACGGGTAAAGGATCCTAATCAACAAAATTTGTTTTGTTCTCCTAATACTGTAGTCAAGCTTACCGCAAAGATAAATGTCTAGGGTCGAACACGGGGATGGGTTTTCATCCCACAAATGATTTAATATGATTCAAAAATGGTGAGGCTTTTATTTGATTTCTACGATTTGCATTAAAAGGTAGGAGTTGGTGTCACCGACTAATTGAAATGGCTTAAAATAAAGTGTGAAATGGTGACCTTGAAGGCCAGTCACTAGCTTGATAGGATTACAAAGGTGTCCTCGGGTTGTTTCCTCGCATTAGGCAAATGACATTTAGTCATGTAAATTAAACCTATCTTTATTCTATTTTAAAACTAACCCTTATAACACTCCTATTTGAATCAAAAACATATAATCGAGCATTTAATGTTCCAATAGCTTGAAAACATAGCATTTAACCTCATTTCAATGGCTCAGAATGACATCTAGCAATGTCAATGCATCTACCATTAAGAATGCATTGAACCCTAAAGCATGACAAATATTGACCAAAGGAAAGACATTAAATAGCATTAAACCCTAGCTTGGAAAGTTTGGAACCATAAATGCAAAGACTGCTTACTTAAACCGAGACCCGCAGTGCATCCCATTAACTAACCTAGCAACCCTTCAAGGTTTTATGCTTAGCCAAACATCCCTAAGTTGTCATCCTCAGGTGTTTGGCAGCCAAGGTTTGAGAAGTTAAGATATAAGAGACAAACTGTAACTCTTAAAAACAAAAGCTACGCCGAAAGCTCGAACAATCCCTGCTAAAGCCATAAAATCTATAAGGTGGCTTATATAGCCAACCAAAATATGTTAAATACCAAAAATACCTAAAATGTATGATTACAATAGGGACAAAATGGGAATTATACAAAACGAGGTCGTTTGGAACCAAAACACAGGGGGAGGATTTTCGCTATACAATAAATTTCGCTATCATAGCGAAAATTTCGCTATGATAGCGAAATTTCGCTATCATAGCAAAAATACAAGGCATAGCGAAAATTCAAATTTTCGACATGAGACAAGGGATCTCTAAGGAGAAGAGACTCTCTAGGAGACTAGGGTATGGAAAAAAAAACTCCTTTTTTTCTTCTCTTCTTTTCATTGGGGCAAGGGTTTCTTATTTATAATCAACCCTAATTGCATAAATATTCAACCAATTTGGATATTTTCACCCTACTCCCATACGGGTCTTGATTAATATGGTTGTCGTGACTGACACTATAACTGCAACCCGTCCGTATTAAATTTGTAACAAATTTGCCTTATTACTTTTTAATCTATAAATCGTCCAATATTAATTTGTAACAAATTCTAATTAATAATTTTTAATTATAATCATTCAATATTAATTTGTAATTACTCTAATTAATACTCTTAATCTATAATCGTCCAATATTAATTTGTAACAAATCCCACTACAATATGTACAAGCCTTGATCATAGAGTGTAATTTATTCCAAATCATGAATCGCTCATCGTAGTAATATGTGAGGTGGAATCGGGACCCATGGATCTCGTACTTCAAGCTCCAATAAATTCAATAATTAATTAAACTCTCTTTAATCAATCATTTTAATTTATTAATTTCGAGTTATCTTAATTAAAAACTTGAAATTGAACTCCCGTCTCATAAAGACGATTTTACTTAAATCTGCAGTGTCCATTGATTTAATCATTACATGCAGTTCTATCCTCCAAGAAGTGGTTCATAACTAGAGTCGGGTGAAATTACCGTTTTTCCGCTCTAATTATATCTTGATCCTTAAGTTCCATTAATCCATTAGTGAATAGTTAATTTATAAACCTGTTATAAATTAGAGCGCTCAAACTGCTCTGCCAGCCTGCAACTACACTTAAGGGAACTAACTGGTCCGGGCCTTCCAAAGGAAGGGTTGGATTCCATGTCCATAGTTCACATTCTACCGTATACATCAATGGGCCTCCAAGACATAAGTATTGGGCCCATTCCATAACGGGCTTTAACCCATGACTCAAAAGGCCCGCTTTTACATAAAACAGAGCCCATGACTACTCAGGATTGAGACTGATCTGCATATGATCATCTAGCGGCGCTGTTTGAATTCTTGAGACAAACGGTATTTAAAAGAATTCGAAAACTGCGCCTTGGTCCTGCCCTATATAATCTTATTATATATGGAGCCTCCACTTTAATGTCGCCACATTAGACCCTGACAAGGTCACTTCATTCTCAATGATAGCGGACCGCCCCAGTAATATTTAATTTGAAGATCCCTAAACTTCAATTAATTTATTACGGACAATTTGATTTATAATCCATAACTGTTATACACTAAGGTTATGCTTACATTAATAAATCTAGGATTTTCTGACGTTTCATTCATACATTATGCACAAAAATAGCTAAATGTAATAAATAAGACACTTTTATTAATTTCCTCATAAAACATAAATACAAATTCATGCTTTAATGTGGCACTATCCCTAACAATCTCCCACTTGCCTGTAAAGCATGTGAGACATGCCTTTAAACTCCATCCTGCATAAGTGACCTCAAACGATTTTGCAGTAACGTCTCGTGAACAACCACAAGGTTGTCTCTATGATGCTATCTTCATACTGAGCCACGCTGCCTGCACGATCTCTCTAATCGTATGATACTTCCTCTCTATATGTTTCCCTCTTGTGACTCCTTGGCTCTTTTGGAGTTTGCTACGCCCCATCAAGTGTCACAAGAGTACAAGGGCTTATCCATATTTGGAACAACTTCCGTGATCTCGTAAAGAACTTCGAGCCGTGACCGCTTCTTAAATTTCGCTTCCACAAGCCACTATATATTCAACTTCCATGGTAGACTTCATGATAGCCGGATTGTTTGACACTTCTCCATACCACAGCTCCACCACCAAGAGTGAATACTGACCCAGACATCGACTTTCGACTGTCCTTGTCTAACATGAAGTCAGAATCAGTATATCCTATGGGATTCAGGTCAGCACCTGAGTAAATCAACATATAGTTTCTTGTTCTCCTAAGGTACTTGAGAATGTGCTTTAACACAATTCAAAGGCGCTCAACCTGTGGTTGGATTGGTAACGGCTGACAATTCCTATCGCATAGCAAAGATGTCCGTCTTACCACAACATGGCATACATGAGGTCAGCTTCACCGCTGAGGCGTATGAACCCGTCTGATGTCCTTCTTCTTCCTAAGGTGTCGGAAGACACCAAGCCTCAGAGAGATTAATTCCATGTCGGGTCGCAGAAGTTGACTCTTCTTGGAATTCTCGCATCAAACCAGCCAACACCTTATCAATATAAGATGCTTGAGACAAAGGCTGTGAGTCTGCTCTACGAACCCTTATGATTTGGATCCCAAGTACATAACTCGCTTTGTCCCAAATCTTTCATTTGAAACTGACTAGCCATTTCCTTTACGCCGACAATAATCCTATATCATTCCCAATGAGTAGATATCATCTACGCATTTGCACAAAAGAATACTTTGGTTTCTCATGTACTTGTAGACACAAGGTTCATCAACATTTTGCTCGAAACCGAAGGTTTTGATCGTCTCATCAATCCTTAGGTTCCAAGACCTTCAAGCTTGCTAAGCCCATAAATGGACCTAAGCGCTTTTGCACTTTCGCCTTTTGGCCTTCAACTATGAAACCCTCCGGTTGCATCATATAAATGCTTTCATCAAGATAACCATTCGTGCAAGCCGTCTGACGTCCATTTGCTATATCTCATAATCGAGCAGCTTACAATGGAGCATGATGCGACGGATTTTAAGCAAAGCATCGAGAAAGCTCATAATCGACTTCCTCCTTTGTGTATAGCCTTACATTAGCCGTGCTTTGAAAGTCTCCAATTTTCCCATCCACACCTCCTTTTTTCTTATAGATCCATTTGCACCCAATGGCCCGACCGACTCAGAAGATCTATTAAGTTCCTGCATGCACTGGAATACATAGATTCCATTCGCTTCACGGTCGTTACCATTTTCCTTATCACGATCATCCATCGCATGCTTGTATAACAATGGGATTGTCATCACTAGTATCGGTTACAAATAACATTTGGCTTCACCGCCCCCGTAGCGAATTGGTTGTTTAGAACCTCCCACTACGCCGAGGTACAATGACATCCCGTATAGATTTATAGTCTTTGTTACGCTCCCAAGAATAAGCATCGGTCGTTGTCCGACCGATCGTATTGTAATTCTCTAGTACAACCCTACTTCGAGGATTGAAGTTTTCTTATGTAGTCATTTTCAAGAAAGGTAGCATCTGTCGATACAAATACTTTATCTTGAGGACTGTGAGAAATAAACCCCTCCCCTCGTGCTCTCGAGGTAACCAACAAACGCATATACTGTCACGGCTCTGGGCCTTCCCGCCTTCCTTTCAAAGACATGTGTCGTACACCTCTTACAGCACGACATGACGAACCCGGGTTTACGACCACTCCATAACCCTAAGGGTGTGTGTTGGATAGACTTAGAGGGAACCACATTCAAAATGTAGACTCGTAGTTTGCAAACAAGATATCCCCTGCACGATAGCGTAACGAGGGAGTAAATTTCATCATAGACCCAACCATGTCAAGCATTGTTCGATTTCTTCTTTCGCCACGCCTGCCTGCTAGGCGCCTCCCTGTGTTGCAGAGCCGATACAATACCAACAGGTGATCCTTGAACTTGTATCAAGGTATTCACCTCGATCTGGATCCGGCAAGGCACACAATGATTTACCTAGTCAAGCCTTTCAGCTTCCGCTAGGGCTCCTAAACTTTCCAAAAGTTTCGTATTTCCTTTGCATAAGGTAAACATACTCAGATTTCCAGAATAGCGTCAAGCCAATGAAAGTGACGAAGTATTGGTAATCGCCTCTCTAGTTTGACATTCATCCTGCACATCTGAATGTACAAAGTCTGCTTGCTCCTTTGCCCTAAAGCCCTCGTCAGAAAGACTTTAGTCATTTTGTTTTCCGGCCGTGACTGCTGCATCAGCGACGCTTTAACTTTTAGCTCTTTAAAGGACCATCTCTTACTGGGCCATCCTATCCAAAGCTTATATGTCCTAACCTTAGTGCCATAGGTAATGTCATCATTATCAAGAATCTTTGTTTAGGCTTGGGATGGTTCACTTAAATAGTTCAAAGTGTTAAGGAGCTGCCTCGCTTTTGTTTGGCCTAAAATGTAAAGCCCATTTTCATTATTTTCATGACAAATGTTTAAACCATTTCTGAAATAATTGATGTATTATAAAGAGTTAATAAATAATTATTCATACAACTTAGAAATCAAATCAAATTCTCTCGAATCCAGAATTCAATAAACATTGTTCAAAACAAGAAATTTATTCCCTAATTCTAAACTTAATGTCCCAATTTGTAACCGCCGATTGACGCCGTCTCATTTCCACTGTTACCATCGAGCACTCCCTTTACTCGCCACAGTTCCCGGGAAGAACTAAGCATCCGCAAAGAAGAACAAATATGGTTAGTGGACCCGAATCAATTATCCAGATCGATCATCAACTTCCACTAGATTGGCTTTGAAACCAACAAATCACCTATCTTTCTTTTCTCCTTCGCCTCGAGATACTTGTTACGCTTTCTTCTAATGACCATCGACTCCTGTTGAAACATTTTCCTTTCGGGGTTTCTTTTCTTGGGAGCCCTTCTTTCTCTCTTTTATCGCTTACTGTAAGCAGCAACCTCGCTTCTTCTTGGTCTTCCCGCAGATAGGCACCCTTATTGTTCTTCCTCTTTTTCTTATTGTTAGAAGAGTATGAGGCCTTGGTTTCTGCCAAATACTGCTTCAGCCTTTGGAGAGTCCTTGTCTTCGAAGATGGCCTCGAAGGTTTGCACCATTCAGCACCGGCTACATTGTACCAAATTTTGTTCATAACATAGCTTGCCGGTGAATTGAAGGAAATCAGAGTGAGTGAATCAGATATACTCACTTGGGTGCGCCTATCTATTATAGCCCCAAGTACCTCCGCCATTTATATAATGGGCTATGTTCAGTAACATGGTCACGAACATGAGTACCTTTACTCACTGCTGCTTCATGTACTTTCTAAGAGCTTCATGATGCGTACTATTCGATTGTTTCGAACATGTTTTGAGGGAATCCATAATCTCACGGCGTCAACTTCTGTTTTAGCCTAAGCATCGCCCTCACATTTGCCAGCATATAAGCCCTGGATTTGTTATTGGCTTGAACTAACGTCATATGTTCTTCGTGACACTACGAAGTGTAAGATTCGCCGGCAGGTCTCCGCAGACATCTCCCCGGTGAGAACAACCATCGCTCGCAGACTAGCACGATATTAACATTACTTTCCCACTTACAAAACGATCGCCGGCTAAGGATTCATTCACAGTAAAGCAATTATGGGGTTTGGAGGCGCATTATTGCTAAAACAATAAAACGCATTTATTACATGCAAAGCAGTAAGAAACATCAAATATATTTCGAATAGTAAACGTGGATGCATGAATGCATAGAAATTAAAACACATAAAACAAAAAATACTAATCCAAGGTAAGTTAACCTACAATTAATATCCCGCCGAGGGTAGGTCATACTAATTATAAATTAAATTTGAGACTATCTTTTAAATTAATAAATGAGACTCAAAATATCTCATATTTTCCTCATTTATTAACTACCTTATTTCTAGCCAAGATACACTAACCGCTAATTGTATCTTCTTTGAGTGTGACCCATCAAGCCTGTGTTCCCAACAACTAACCTAAAGATTGTCTAGGGTAGGTCAATCTTGGAACATCATCCAAACTCCCGTCGTATAGGAAGTGCAACGATGTGATATTAGCTCAAAGACACTCCTCCGTAGGAGGACGAATCAAGGCGCTACTAGGCGCCTTACCTAAACCTCACTTCGTTGGACTAACTATAGAGACCGAAAGTACATTGTCACATGCCCCTCCACAATATTTTAAACTATGTGTTTTCTAGTTATAAAACATCATATGTTTCTATAATCCTAAAGTAAATTATTATATCCTATATATTTAATGTTAGTGACAAGAATTCACCTGCCAGTCAGGCATATAGAGTTCAATCTTAATCAGCCTAGGTTTTATTAGTTAAAACTAATCCACCTAATTGCCTAACCAGCTTAGGTAAACCTTAGCCCAGTGAAAAGGGCCTAATTAATTAACTTTAAGTCCAAACATACTGGGGCCTATTGCTTTATTTACCATCTTTTTAACAAAACTAATTCATTTTGCTTTAAATTTAATAATCTAGGTTAAACGGGCCTAACTATTAACCACGCAAGCTCAAATTAAATTAAATTGAAATTACCAAGCTTAACTATTGTTCATATCCATTATTTAATTTATTATTCAGCGGCAAATAAACAAACATTCCTAGTAGAAACATGTTTCTAAAGGATGGTATGCATGATACAATATGGTGGGCATTCATGCATGATGATGATATGGTGGCATGTTATTCAATTTGCATCCTGCTACATTTGATAACGTAAAGTAAATAAATAAATAAAATAAAAGGGCTTTGGTGTTTTGGGTATTTCTAATAATTACAACTCCTTTGGAAAAATAATGGAAAAAAATTTTAAAACAGATAATGGGCTTCTGTACTACATACTCCTGTGCCGTTCCATCTTCATGTCCAGTCCGTTGTGTACTTCCTGGCCCATCAATAATGTACAAAAAAAAAAAATTACAATAACTGCGTTAGTTAATGTTTATAATAAGATCTAGGCAAAATAAGAAACCTAACCCAATAAACACAATATAATTCACCCACCCTCATCCATCCATACACAAACAAATAATCACATTAAAATATGCTGAATGCTCCACTTATGCATGAATCAAGAAAACAATTTTCTTAACACAATAGTAAAAATTATATATATATATATATATATATATATATATATATATATATATAGTATATATATATATATATATATATATATATATATATATATATATTAATATGCATTTACATGGACCGCTCTCGATACCATGTGATGGAAATAAAATTAAACGCAGCCGTAATTAGGGGTTTCCAAATTTTTCCTTAAAATCTTCTTTTCGCAGAACCCACATGCAAACACATATTAATATCAAAAGGTGAAGATCGATTATAATTGCGTATTGTTATAGAGATTTCATATTAGTAGGTTAGAAACAACTCCCGCACTAAGGTCTTCACTCCCGCTCTTCCTTAAGGTGCGGGCACCAACGATTCAGATCCGAACAATACACTCTAGTTTTCGCTCGAGATCTACCTTGCGTACTCAACACATGAGATATGGATCTCTATATGGGAAGAGACTCTCTGGGAGACTAGGTATGGGAAAAAACTCCTTTTCTTCTCTTTCATTAGTAAGGGGTGGCTCTTATTTATAATCAACCCTAATTGCATAAATATCCAACCAAATCGATATTTTCAAATTTTCCCATAATGTCTTGATTAATATGAAACAACAGACCGATTACTCATAATCAGAATCGGCCCAAGATAATTTGTAATGTGATTCTACTTATTACTTTTAATCTATAAATCGGCCCAATATTAATTTGTAATGCTCTAATTAATACTTCTTAATCTATAATCACCCAATATTAATTTGTAATACTCTAATTAATACTTAATCTATAACTGGCCCAACACACTTGTAACAGTCCTAATTATGTACAAGCCTCGATCATAGAGTGTAATTTATTCCAAATCATGAATCGCTCTGTAGTAATATTAAGAGGTGGAATCGGGACCTATGACCTCTAATTTCAAGTCGCACAAATTCAATAAATTAATTAAACTCTTTAATCAATCATTTTAATTTATTAATTTTAGAGTTATTCCACTAAAAACTTGAAATCAACTCGGTCCTACAAGACGATTTTACTCGGAAATTCAGTGTCCATTGATTTAATCATTACATGTAGTTCTATCCTCCAAGAAGTGGTCTATAACTAGAGCTCCGTGAAATTACCGTTGCTTCTAATTATATCTTGATCTCAAGTTTCATTAATCCATTAGTGAACAGTTAATTTATAAACCTATTATAAATTAGAGCGCCAACCGTTCGCCAGAACTAACACTTAAGGGAACCAACTGTCCAGCTTCCATAGGAAGGGTTGGATTCCATGTCCATAGTTCATTCCCAAACGCATACATCAATGGGCTCAAGACACAAGCATTTGGCCCATTCCATAAATCGCTTTAACCCATGACTCAAAAGGCCCGCTTGACATAAACAGAGTCTATGATCACTCAGATCGGGTGACTGATCTCGTATATGACACTAGCGGCGCCCGTTTGAATTCTTGAGACAAACGGTATTTAAAAGAATTTAAACTGCGCTGTCTCGGTCTCTATATAATCTTATTATATATGGAGCTCACTAATGTCGCCACATTAGTGACCCAGATTAAGGTCACTTCATTCTCAATGATAGCGGACCGCCCCAGTAATATTTAATTTGAAGATCCCTAAACTTCAATTAATTTATTACAGACAATTTGATTTATAATCCATAACCTCGATCCTCTCGTGTATAATTGTTATACACTGAGGTTATGGTTACATTAATAAATCTGGGATTTTCTGACGTTTCATTCATACATTATGCACAAAAATAGCTAAATGTAATAAATAATGACACTTTTATTAAATTCCCCATAAAACATAAATACAAATTCATGCTTTATAGGCACTCATCCTTAACACCGGTCACACAAGAAATCCAGTGAAGTAGTTAGGAAAGAAAATACCTAAGATCTTGCAAGAGGATTGGAAATACAGGTAGCTAGTTTGATCTTGTCTTCGAGAGAAGCAAGGGTTTCCAACCAATGAATGTGGAGAAATCCAATTCCAAAATTTAAGAAATCTTGGACAAATCCAGATCCATACATAGAACAAGAGCAATAAAATTTTAGTAGGAATTGATCGTTTACTGTACTTCACGACAGCTGCTTTCTCACAGGAAACTGATTCAGTCTAGTATTTTAGTTACAATTTGTTTTTATTCATTTACTTTAGTTTTTTCTTAGTTCAATAGTAAACGAGAGTCTAGGATCTTTATTTTTCTAGATAAAACCTTCATTGTGAGTTTTGAGTCCAAATAGCATAGAATTTTAGTAGTTGAGGTAGTTGATCTTTTTAATTCGCACTCAATCAGGTGGGAATGGATACCCGGACTTACATTCGTATTTTACTTACTAGAGGACTATGGTAATTTGCAAAGAGTCATAGACTAAACCCTTATTTTTATATCATGAGCCTTCTGAAAGAATTATTTATTCAAGCAAATTTATCCAAAGTGACATGGATGTAAGAGAAATGTAAGGCTCTTGCAACTATGTGAATTTGAGGGGTTTTTAGTCTATATAGAAAGAGGCAAACAAGTTTTATGGCGCCGTTGCCGGGGATTGAAAGAATTAAATAGATCAATATTCTAACAAAAGAGGGAAATGCTAATTTGGACATTTTATAAAAGAAAAGAACAAAAATAGCTTTTCAAGCAAAGTAAGTATCAACCATTGATCTTAACAAGCCATGTTGAAAAAAATATTTTGTTTAGTTTGGACTAATCCTATTAATCGAGTGTGTTTGATTTCGTGAAATTGAATGCATAGGAAAAATGTAGATTCGACCAAGTTTCAGACACGAATTGAAAAGAACACTGCTTAAGAAAGACTAAAAGAGCAGTAAACGCAGTTTGCTATGGCGTATGAGAGACATGACCCAAATTAGAATGAGGACAACAAATTAAGACCTCCTATTACTGACACAATTAAGGATTTATGGAGGCCTATTATTCAGGAAGAATATTCTGCGATCAGACAGCCTACTGTGGATGCAAATAACTTCAAACTCAAGCCAACTTTGATAACAATGGTGTAGCGACATCAGTTCACTGGTCATCCCACCGAAGACCCAAACGAGCACCTGGGTAGATTTCTCGTGATGAAACATAAATAAGCCGAATGGCGGAGGCCGTAGGTGATAAAGTTGCATCTCTTCCCATTTTCTTTAAGAGATATAGCAGCCACTTGGTATGAATCTTTACCATATGATTCAGTTGATACTTGGGAAGAGCTTGTAGAAGCATACTTAGGCAAGTTCTTTCCCCCATCTCTCACCTTAGAAGGAAGAAGAGAGATACAGCTCCAACAAGTGTGAAGACGAGAGCTCATATATAGCCTCGGGAGTAGATTCAAGAGGTTGCCGAAGAGGTTCCCTATGCATGAATTGATTTAAAACCTGTGATGGATATATTGTATCATGCCTTAAATGATACATCTAAAGGCATTATCGATGCTTCATGTTGTGGAGCATTCAAAAGAAAAAGTGCTGAAGAGGCTAGAGATTTGATAGAAGACCTGGCCAAGTGCAATATGAAAGCTCCATCTGAGTTTTCAAGGGGTAATAGCAAAGGAAAAGGGTTCATGGAGCTGAGTAAATGTGACAACATGGAGGCAGTTAGCCGCCATCATGCACAGGATGGACAAATGAGTTATGAGTGCACAATCGGTCATGAAATAGGAGCAAGGGAAAGAGAACACATGTATAGTTATGTCAAGTACCAATGTTAAGAAGATTCTTATGGTGATGAGGAGGTTAAGTACGTGAATGAACCAAGAAATTACCATTTCAAGCCAAATCCTAACCTTCCCACACATTACAGTCCAAAACTAAGGAACCATGAGAATTTCTTATATGGTGGAGGGGCATTACAAGGCCCAAGGCATTGACATAATCCTCAACAGGATATCGTTGTACCACCAAGGCCTCAAGATAGATCGGCAGCGTAAGCGGAATGACTATCAAGGTCATAGAGGACTCAACCATTCAAGAACAAATGCTACAACCATGGGGACAACAAGAGTGTTTATACACCCATGAACAAACCCGGTCTCGACTCGAAGCTTTCAAGTCCGACACTCAAGTATTTCGAAGAATACAAGTGCCTCATTGAAAACTCGAGACACAAGTAGGCACTGCCCCGAATATGCTAAATCGTGAGCAAGGGTACATTCCCTTAGTGACACTCAAAGAATCCAAAAGATCGCATGGTAATTCAGCGAAGAAGTGGGAAAGAAGTGAGCACAATAAAAGAAAGAAAGGAAAGCAAAGACCGAGGCGTAACAAGAAAAGACTGCGCCGAAGGAGAGAGAGCATACAAGATCGAACACCAAGGCGAATGAGCGTAAATGTAAGGAAGGAGTACCACTATACACCTACAAGGCTATTTACTGCAGGCTTTAGAAGGCAAAAAGGAAAGAACAATTTTCTAGATTCTTGGACATTTTCAAGAAAATAGAAATCAATATCCCATTTGTAGAGGTAATCAACCAAATGCCTAATTATGCAAAATTTCTGAAGGAGATATTGAGCAAGAAAAGGAAGATAGCTGAGAATAGTGAATCCTGACTCATACCGCAGCGGCGTTTATCCAAGAAAAGCTATCGCAAAAATGAAGGACCCCGGCAGCCACCATTCCCATTTCCATAGGAAATATGAATTCAAGAAGGCTTTATGTGATTATGAAGCAGATAAACTCGATGCCTCTATCGCAAAGAGTTAGTTTGGGGAACTTTACCTCAACAAGAATTACATTGCAAATGGTCATTATCAATGGCACAAACTGTATGTTCTTGAAGATGTACTTGTCAAGGTGGGAAATTCATCTTCTCCCCGATTTGTTATCACGAAGATGGATACATTAATCGTCTTTCTGTTAGTAAGACCCTCTGGGCGACTGAGTTGCCTGATAGATGTGCGTAAAGGTGAACCGACACTAAGGGGGTGGGGAATGAAGCAAAGGCATTTTAATCTTAATAGAGTTTGGAACATCCCGATGTAGATAAGAGTGCTGAAGTGTCTCAGAGAAAACAATAGTTCTCTCATTGTTGAATTAATCGATCGTATTCTTCAACATTCATCAATGAAATTGAGATGAATTTCGCATCTTGAGAGTCTTGATTGTGAAATACTCGCTTTCAAATTTGTTTAACAAAGAAACAATTTCCTGAGTGTAAATGAAAACAATTAAGATGAAGTACGCACTTAAATAGGAAAACTACTGAGTAAGAAACTAGGTGCGTATGGGTTACTATTGAAAGAACGCCTAAATATTTGAAATAAGGGCCTTAGAACCAGAAAAGGAGGAAAATTACCATCATATCACCGTATCGATCGGTCAAGAACGTGGTTGCTAGAACATGAAAATACAAGGAAGCCATCAAGCTGTCAATCGAGGATCCGGGTGGGTATCAGCCCCTCCATTTGCATGCAATAAAATATTGCTGAATGATAATGTAAAACTTCTATTGAGCATCAAAGGAGGTCAACCTGAATGAAAGAAGTTGTTAGAAAAGAAGTTTTGAAATGGTTAATGCGTGGATTTATATATGCTATATCGTATAGCTTCGTGAGCTCCAAGATGATGTGGTTCCTAAGAAAGGTGGATTCACCGTGATCGAAATGAAAAGAATGGTCCATCTCTACAAGAACCTGACAGGATGGAGGGTGTGTATTGACTGGTTAAAACCGAATACGCAACAAGAAAGGATCATTTTCCCCTCGCTTTCATCGATCGAAAAGCCGATAAATTCACAGACACCCTCTACTTTTGATTTCTCGATGGATACTCTGGATATAACCAAATTTCCATTGCACCTAAGGATCAGGAGAAAACCACTTTTACATGCCCATTTGGTACTTTTGCTTTTAGGAGAATGTCATTTGGTTTGTGTAATGCTCCGGGTACCTTCCAAAGATGCACATGTCTATATTTTATGATTTGCAGAAGAAGCAGTGGAGATCTTCATGGATGATTTTATAGTGTATGGATCCGCTTTGGAACAAAGGCTCGCATAATCCTCGGGATGTGATTTCAAAGGTGCAAGGACAAGAATCTATTCGAATTGGGAAAAATGTCATTTCATGGAAACATGTATGAATTGTCTTCAAGTATACATTTCCTCGTAGAGCAGGCTAGAGACTCAAGCAAAAGTTTCAATTATAAGAAATCTAATGCCACCCATTACAATCAAGGGAATTAGAAGTTTCTTAGGACATGCTGGATTTTACAGAAGATTTCTAAAAAATTGCTAGACCACTATGCAGATTGCTGGAAAAAGATAATAAGTTCTATTTCGATTAATCCCGCCAGACTTTTTTGAAGAAATCAACCAGACTAGTTGAAGCTCTCATCAGTATAAAACCAGATTAATCGTAGAATTTGAAATCATGTGTGATGCTAGTGATTTGCAATGAGCCGTATTTGGGACGCAAAAGCCGAAAAGTATTTATGCCGATACTATGCCAACAAAACCTTTAACGAAGCTTAGGAAAATTAATCTACTACCGGTATGAGATGCCGCTATAGTATTTGCGTGTGAAAATGACATACATTTGGGGTCCCATAGTTATACACACGATCATGCAAAGAATTAAGTATCTAATGGCAAAGAAAGAAGAAGCCAAGACTCCATCGTGGGTATTGTTGGTTGTAGGAATTTGATTTAGAAATAAAAGACAAGAAAGGTTGTGACAATGTGATAAACGATCACTTTTCAAGAGGAGAAACCCATTGCATAAGAAGAAGAAAAGAGAAATAAGTAAAATTTTCCAGATGAGCTAGCTATTCCAATTTGTCACCCAATCACCTTGGTATGCCGATATTGTGAACTTCTTAGTCAGGAATTATGCCACCGTAATTCAGCTACCAAGAGTGCTAAGGATCGACAATAGGTAATTACATCCACACCCATTACTACTTAAAAGAGGATCCGATCCGATTATATGGGAGATGTGTACCATATGGAGTAAACAAGATTTACAAGAATGTCCTGCATCACCATATGGAGGACATTTTGCAGGAGATAAAATAGCCCACAAAATTCTCCAGTCAGGATTTTACTGGCCTACTACTTTTAAGGACTGTTTTGAATCGGTGAAGTTATGTGATCAATGCAAAAGAATGGGAAATATCACAGGTAACGCATTTAAATGCCGCAAAGCGATTCCTACGCGCAATTTGTTTACGTGGGCGGTAATGGATTTTATGGGGCCTTTTCCAGTTTTTCATTTGGAAATACATACATACTTAGTCAGGATTATGTATCAAAATGGGTTGAGGCACAGCCTTGTCCCAAGAATGATGCCAATACGCTTGTGGATTTTACAAAGAAATATCCTCACAGATTTGGGACACCCGTAACTATAATCACTACGGAGGGAGCCATTTGCAAATAAAGTGTTTGACAAACTTATGGCGTATATATCAAATGTAAATTATGAGCCTGACTTATCATCCTCAAACAAATGGGTGCTTAAAATTTCAACAGGAGATAAAGAAAATTCTGAAAGACCGTAAGTTCCAAAGATAAGAGATTGCTCTCAAGCTTGATGATGCACTCTGG
This sequence comes from Tetrastigma voinierianum, assembly GCA_016808115.1. Taxonomy (NCBI): domain Eukaryota; kingdom Viridiplantae; phylum Streptophyta; class Magnoliopsida; order Vitales; family Vitaceae; genus Tetrastigma; species Tetrastigma voinierianum. The sequence goes on along the minus strand of JAEQBH010006347.1, from coordinate 52,516 downwards.
GCATATAGGACTACTTTTAAAACTCCCATTGGAATGTCCCCATACAGGCTTGTATTTGGAAAACCTTGTCATCTACCTCTTGAGCTAGAATATAAAGCTATGCGAGCCATTAAGAAGCTAAATTTTGATTTCAAGGCTGCTAAAGAAGAGAGGCTACTCCAGCTAAATGAATTGGAAGAGTTGAGGAATGAAGCCTATGATAGTGCCAGAATCTATAAAGATGAAACAAAAAAATGGCATGATCAACGGATTTTAAGGAGGGAATTCAAGGCATGAGATCAGGTCCTGTTATTCAATTCCAGACTAAGACTTTTTCCAGGAAAGCTTAAATCCAAATGGAGTGGACCATATACAGTAGTATTTAAGCACACACAATTTGGGTAAAGTGATTATCTCTAAACCAAAGAATCATGAGGAATTCAAAGTTAATGGTCGAGATTAAAGCACCGCCTTGGGAGAAAGCAATTGGAAGAATGACTCTGGTTCTCGAATGAGAAAATTTGAAGAAACAGAACTATGGCAGCAACAGAAGTCCAGCTAAAGACTAAAAATTGAGCAAATTTTGTAGCGTAATCCATACCGCTTGTTTTTTTAAGTTTTTCTTGTTATATTTTTATATTCTAGGTTTAAATTTCAATAGCTTTGTGTAATTTGATTCATATTTGATTGAAGTGTAGGTAAATATTTTTGTTAGTTTTGCAGGACAATGAAAGATGTGCAAAAGGGAGAGCATCTACAATCAAACTTCAATCGGCATAAGAGACAAAAAGGGGCAGTATAATCTTCTTGATTTTATTTAAATTTTGTCTCTGATATGGCATGATTGAAAATTTGGGGGAATTTTATTTTGTTTTGGTGCTTAAATTTTGAATATGATGCATAGTGGATGATTTTGTTGAATATTTGCATGATGAAGATGAATTGAGTTGTAGTTGTCTTGATTGGAATTGAATAAATTGAAATTGCTGTGAATTTGATTGTTCAGTGGAGACAAAATTTCCCACGCAACACTAATCCAAAAGTTGCAAACCAAGAACGTCGGATGTGGAACAATAAAAGTAGAAAAAGAGTCGAAACAAGGAAACCGAGGTCACGACCAAAATAAAGAAGGGAAAGAAAAGAGCAAAAGTTCCACACATCGTGACCATATTTGGTCGCAACAAAATGCTATGTTGCGACGGAATATCGAACTTCCTGATAAAGAGGTTTTAAACCTTTCATTTTGGATATTCCAGCAATTAAAAATAGGATTCATTGAAAATCATTAATTAAGAGACTCAAAAATTTTAATAACACGAACCTCCGTATCGAAATCAAAACATTGAGCCCAAGGTCCATTCCAATTTAAAGTCAGTTTCAATCATCTTAACCCCTCCAGTTCTGCATCATTCATTCATAACCTTTGAAATAAATTGTTATTAATGCGAGAAAGCAGCTTAGATGTCTTGATTAAATGAATTAGTTTAGTTTGCTTAGTTTCAAAGGAATAATTCAAGGGAATTTAATAACTCAGTAAACGTCGAAATTCTTCATCAAATGTCCATCTCTGTTGGAAATAGCGAAAAGCTTAATCAGAAACTTCATTCCCAATTCATTCACATTGGAAATTTGGAAAAGAGATGAAAGAGCATGTAGTTCCCAGAAGCAAAATCACTATAAAGGATGGGAAAACAAGGAAAAATAAACAAAGAGAATGAAGAAAGGAGAATGAGAGAAGAGAGAAAGAGTTCAGAACAACGAAACCACGAGGCTTATGAGTGAATGGAGTAGAAAAACAAACAAATTCCATTCATTATTCCATAAAACGTTGTGTAATCAAGAGAGTGGATGATGGGAAGGAAATTGGAAGAAGGGTTAATTAGAACCCATCATCCAGAGGAGCTCCAAAAGAAAAGGAAGGAAGGGCCCCAATTTGTTGAACGACCTTGTTAACAGCCGAATCACTCCAGCGCAAGTTCGAGATTTGGGGAACCGATAAAGCAGAAGCTACAGCCTGTAGAAGGAAGATATAGGGTTTTAGATCAAGAAATAGAGAGTTTTTCTCTAGTTTAGTTATAATCTTATTTGTAAAGAAATCAAATTGTACAATATAGAAGTATTTTGATATTTGAATAAAATTCTTGTTGACTGACAAATTAGTTGTTTTTGAGTTCATGAATGACTATAGAAATTTTGTGTTTGTGTAAAATTTCTGTTTGGCATGAAAAGAATAAGTGTCTTGTCTGTGCAAGGATCAAATAAACAATTCTGTTCTTTCCCAAGAATAAAAATGCAGGAAAAATAAGGGCGTAGATTAATAAACTGGAAATTAGGAGTTGCAGCCTGCATGTTTAAATTCAGTTTAGATTGCAAAAATTGGAAAAATGGTTATTGTTGATGGAACAAATAACTTGGTTGAAATAATATAAATAGACAGTGAATAAGTACAAGTCTTGAAGAAATAATACACTTGGTCAACAAAACTCGTGAAACTTTGAGAGGAATTAGGAACATCTTCTAGGAAATTCAGGATTGAGAGTCCATAGTCTACAGAACTTGTTAGATTATTGATTGGTGAAATCTTGCCAGATAAAATAGCCAACGAAGTATAGAGGCCATCCTTGGCAGTTTGACCTTTCGAGCTACCCTCGATATCTTCAAAGAAGCATATCCTCTAGTTTCTTGATTTGAGCAGTGCAAGCCTTATTTCACTGATAAGGAAACAATTTGGCTTAAAATTCCCTTCCTTGCAATAATCCTGCTGCAAAGAGCCCAAATTATCCAGTTTCCAGTACAGAAAAGTCTACTATAAAGGAAAGAAACAAGTCTAGGGAAAAATATTTCCAAATATTTAATTATGAGGTGAAGAAGTAAAGAAACGAAATTAATGAAAAAGGGGAATAAGTTTTGTCTTGTGGCCTATTTCCTTGAACAATTAAGCTCGTAGGAGTGTTTTAACACCTAATTGCCCTAATACCAATTGGTATGGGGTGCTAGCACGAAAGTTCTCACAGAGTGATAGAAAACATAATAAGATGAAACATTGCACTATTCCCGACCTTACAGAAAAACAGAAACTAAAGGAGTTCTAGAAACGAGGGGAGGCCTTTAAATAAAGTGCATATGGAAATTAAAATTCCATAAAAGAATTCAAGAGAAGATGAATCAGGCCAAGGTGAGAATCAACAATTACAAAGAAGAAAATTGTGAAGAATGGCAATCTGAAAGAAAAGGTGGAAGCGGGTGATTTGCAACTTAAATTTTCCCGTATCTACCCGATTACCTAAATGACATTACAAGCCTGAAAGACCTCATTGATTTTGAAGGTTGAATTTACCTACATTAGTGGAGATCAATATGAAAAACAATCCTATGGGACTTTGACCAACAGTCCAAGAAAACTCCCAAAAGATTAACTAAATTCAACATGAAGATGAAAAGGATTGAAGACCTGCACACACACACACACACTTAATAAGACTTGTTGAATAAAATGTTTACTTATATTATTTCATCAAGAAATTTGTGATAGAAGTATATCATTTCTTATTCTTGAATCGAAACTGAAATTCAAAAATGATGCTGCTATCTCCTATTTCAAGTTAGAAGGTGGAATAAGAAAGACTGTGGTATGAATAAGAAAAATGTCCTTAAAAATTTTAAGCATTTGTTTGAGACCAAACAATTCTTTCTTTTCTTCTTGAGGACGGACAAAATTTTATGTTTGGGAATTTGATGAGTCAAAACTCATTAGATTTTTTAATCCATTTTATGAGCATATTATAAAATAAATGTTGATTTGTATGCGAGAAATGTGGATATTTTACTCAAATTTGTTGCGAGGAAAATATAGTAGAAGCTAAAATCTCAGCGAACCGAAAGAGACCGACCTACAAAGCGGGGTGAGTATGCGAAATGGTCATGACGAGGAAGCTTAGTTGTGACTTGAAGATTGAGATTGCGACCAGGATGACCAAGGCAACAAAGGAAAGAGGTCGCGACATCATATTTGGCATGTCGCGGCGCGGTGAATATAATTGAGGTCAACGGCGTCACTCGATGTCGCGGCGTGGATCTGATAGAGCCATAAAGGAGTCTCTACAAAAGAAAACGAAGTTGCAACCAATTTTAAATGAAAGGCTCCATTGCGAAGTGCGCAACATCTTTGTTGGTCGCGGCCGCCGAGCTGAGTCAGCGGGAAAAGTGAAGTTGCGACCATTTATTAATCAAGGACCCTGGCGATGTCGCGACTAGTAATTGGAGTCGCGACGCTGAGAAGGCGGGTAGAAGAAATCAAAATTACTTAACTACTTTTGAGCAATTGGAACTACCTTGACCCGGAGAAAGAACAACATGAGGTTGTGACATCACCTTGAGGTTGCGACACGGAATAGAGGTTGAAAGAAGGAGATTGGTTGCAACGAGGCGAGGTTCACGACCAGAGAAGAAAAGAAATGGACATCAAGGGTCGCGACATCACCTTGAGGTCGCGGCATGAAGTAAACACAGTGAAGGCAAAGACCTCTAGCAAGGTCACGACCCGGAAAAAGAAAGTCACAACCTGAAGTCTGCATAAACATAAATTGGGTTCCAGGCTAAAGCGAGATCGTGACTCGAAACCGGAAGAAGAAAGACGATGTGCAACGTGAAGCAGATGAATTCGCAACATCAATTCTTGAGGAACACTGAGTTAACAAGATCGCGACCATAAACGATGTCGCGACCATTAATCCAAGCGGTTCGCGAGAATGCAGGTCGCGACCCAGAGCAACAAGGTCGCGGCCCGAACGCTGAGCAATCAAAGGAAATCCGTAATCGCGACATCGGCTTGAAGTCGTGACATGGGAACGATATTTGGGCTTTCTTTTAGAATTCCACCGGAACTTTTGGGGATTCCCAATTCCTTTTAATGATATAAATAGACGGTGTTAGAATAGTAAGGATTGGCTTGATCTTCACACCTAGAAAAGGAAAAAGAGAACTCGATTAATAGTTTAGAGTAGATTTTTATTTCTTTTCTTTATTTTTATTTTTAGTTTATTTCTTTTCTAGATTTCAATCTGGGAACTGTGCAAAGACGAGTGGAGCTGAAAATTTATTTATGTTATTTTCTTCTTAGAATTACTGCCTGAAAATTTATGAAATCTAGACAAATTTAAAATTCATTTCTTTAGTTTTATTGCATTCTGATGGTTGTATGTGTGATCGGTGCTCCATTTATTAATTCCTTAATCCTACGATGTCGGTCTGAGATCTACTTGATTTGATTTACATTTAGTTACAGTCTTTCCTGCACAAATATGGAGAACTAATTTGGGTTCGGTTGTACTTATTTGGTGTCGTTTTTGAATTGATAAGTTCCCTATAGTAGCATCGAATACCAGTTGAGAGAATGTATCTTGCTCTGATATCCAGGATGCCCTCTGCGTGACACAGAGACGGAGATTCTTGAGGCGAAAATTACTAAGGTATGCGTACCATTGATGGTTCTTTGAGCTACGAGAGTTCATTTTATAAATCCCCGTAGCTCATAATTGAAGTTGGAGGGTATTTATGATATAAATAATCGGAGAGTTCACCTTGAAATCTTAAGAATGAGTTCTAACCACAGTGGCGAGATCTAATCAAGGGAAAGACGAGATCAATAGATGCGGAGGTTAAGCCATCAATTAAGTATTGAAGCTTTGCAAAATCACGAGAAGGAAATGCAAAGATCTCTTGTCATCGAGAAATGGGTGTGAAGTATTTAGAAAGAAAAATGCCGGATCTTGCAGGGGATTGGAAATACGGTATTTGGTTTGATCTTGTCTTCGAGGAGAAGAAAGGGTTTCCAACCGGTGAATGTGGAGAAATCCGATTCAAATTTAAGTTGGACAAATCGGATCCATACATGAAACGACCGATACTTTAGTGTAGGAATTATTTGTTTCATTGTATTGATGATAGTTTCGTTTCTCACGAAGCCGATTCGATCGATATTTTGAATTCTGATTTGTTTTTTATTCATTTACTTTAGTTTTATCTTAGTTCAATAGTAAACGAGAGTCTAGGATATTTATTTTTCTAGATAAAACCTCCATTGTGAGTTTTGAGTCCAAATAGCATAGAATTTTAGTATTTGGGGTAGTTGATCTTTAATTAGTATTGCACAAATCTACGTAGGAATGATACCTAGACTTACATTCAGATTTTACTACTTGTATGACCTGTGCACTTGCAGTGTCATAGACTAAACCCTTATTTTTAAATCATGAACCTTCTGAAAGAATTATTTATTCAAGCAAATTTATCCAAAGTGTCATGGATGTAAGAGAAATGGAAGGCTCTTACAACTATGTGAATTTGAGGGGTTTTTAGTCTATATAGAAAGAGGCAAACACCCCCACCAGAGGACATGATTGTCAGACCTTACATTGTGCCTCTACTCCCCACTTTCCATGGTATGGAGAGTGATAACCCCTATTCACACATCCGGTAATTTGAGGAAGTCTGCGACACCTTCAAAGAGGATGCTTCCAATATGGATCTGATGAGGCTGAAGTTCTTTCCTCTGACTCTGAAGGATAAGGCCAGATTGGCTTAATTCTAAAGTAGGGACCATTCCAGATTAGGCAAATGCGGTGAGTTCTTTAAGAAAATTTTCTCCACATAGAACAAGCAGTCTGAAGAGGCGGTCCCACCTTTGCAACCCATGAAAATGAAATTCTCTGAAGTAGCAGGAAGGTGCTTGGAAACCATCACTTTGTTCTCACCATGGCTTTGACACATGGATGCTTTCGTCAATCATTTTATGAGAATGTCCCTGCTATGAAACAATTATTAGAGACTATGTGGAGGGACTTTGCAGGCAAGAATTCGAAAGAAATATGTGGACTTCCTAAACTACGTAGCCGAAACATCAAAATATTGGGATGAACCAAACTCGAGAGAAGTAGAGAGGACGAGGCTCACAACCAGCTCGAAGGGAGGCATGTATTCCCTCATTGATGACATGGAAATGAAGGCAAAGCTATCCACCTTATCAAGAAGGTTGGAAGGCTTGGAAATGAGAAATCAACACGAGGTGAGAAGCGTGTTGAGACACCTATGCAGCTTTAACTAGGTTTTTTTCATTTGTCGATCTACAGCCTGAGAGAGCATTGTCTGGCTTTTTATTCAATGTAGGGAGATGATAGTTTGAATAAGCCCAAATCTTTGTGGGTCAATACAAACCACCAGCTTGATGCCTTATATAACAACACATATAAATCCCGATTGGAGACATAGTAACCTCTCACGGAAACCAAAACCTCCCAACATATGTACCCGCAATTTACCTGGCAGCAATATGGTTCTTCATCTCAACCACAGTCGCCACCATCCTTATCTCTGATTGAGCAAACTATAATGAATTTGAGCAAAGTGGTGGGCAGTTTTGTAAAGCGAGAAGAGCGATAAATACTCGAAGCTAACGGAGGATCGATACAGTAGAGTGCACGAACAAAAGATTGAGAGCACTGCTGGCGATCTTGCCCAGAGATTTGTGTCTGTAGTATTCGATTCCTAGGTTGACAAACCAGCAATAGTTTCAAGAAAAAGGAAAGTTCCTCGAGACCACATTGATCCTAGGGACGCATGAATTGAGATTTTCTAGCAAACCCAGCTTCGAGGATAGATTAAGGGTCAAAGCGGTGATCACTTGAGAAGTGGAAAGGAGGTTGGCTCTGACAGTCTCGAGCCTTCGCGGGAGGTGAGCGAGAGAGAAGAGGCTGACCCAGAGAGAATTGTGATTAAGGAGATGCATTGAAGAATCGCACACCTCCACCTTTTCCTCGAAGCACTAAAAACCCGAAAGAAGGCCGTCAAATGGGTGAGATTCTAGAAGTGTTAAGGCGGGTGGTCAAACATCCCAGGCTAATTTATGATCAAACGGGTTAACATATGCGACATTTTAAAGGACACATTGCATAGTAAGAGGGATTAAATGTTATAAGGCCTTTCACTGACGAACAATCAGTGCTGTTATTTAGTGCAAGACTTCAATGAAAATACAAAGACCTGGGTTGTCCTACCATCTCGGTGAACATCGGAAATTGTGCATAGAAAAGCATTGCTAGACCAGGAGCAGTGTCGGCTGCTCCCTTATTCGATGCTCTGAAACGGTTGGGTTTGGGAGAGCTTAAGCCCACCACCAATACATTGTCCCTAGCAGACAGATCCATAAAAATTAGAAGGGAGCCGTGGAGGATGTGTTGTCTGAGTAGGACAAATTGTACTATCTTGTGAATTTTGTTGTGCGAGATAGAGCCCGGTCGATGGAGATAATTATGTGTATAATCCTTGAAGACCATTCGTAGCCACCTCAATCGATCATCAATTTCCAAAATGAGTTATGCCTTACATTTGGGAACATGACTTTGGGCTCGATGCTCTCCCATGAGCAAAAAGCATATACAGCTTGATGGAAGGTTTAGGGGAGGTTTGCATGATTGATAATATTATGGAAGAACAAGCTGAGCAGCAACAATTGCAGGATGTGCTGACTGAGGAGTTATTTGATTGTTCTAAAGATTTGTAGGGAACCCAAAACTTGTGTATTGTACATGGGCCATGGAGAAAAAAGGAAGAAATTCTACCTTTACTGATTGAGGAAGGAACCAATGAGCCTCAAAAGTTGGATCTCAAACCTCTACCTGTAAGATTAGTATGCACTTAGAAGAAAATGAAGCGATGTCCGGTTGTTATATCCTGCACCTTTCGATGCTTCCGCAGGGAAAAGCGGTCTGTTTGGATATCCTCAGGGAGAACAAGCAGGCTATTAGGTGGAAAATCTATGATTTTAATGGAATTATCCCTTTGGTTTGCACACACCACATCTATTTAGAAGAAGAAGCGAGATCAGTTAGGCAACCACAGTGAAGATTTAATCCTCACATGCAGGAAGTAGTACATGCAGAAGTTCTGAAATTGCTACAAGCTGGTATCATATACCCCATATTCGATAGCACCTGGGTGAGTCCAACTCAGGTTGTGCCTAAAAAATCTGGGGTGACCATTGTGCGCAATGAGAAAGGAGAAGAGGTGCCCACCCGCCTTACTACAGGTTGGAGGGTATGCATTGATTACAGGAGGCTGAATGAAGTGACAAGAAAAGATCACTTCCCATTACCTTTTATGGATCAGCTCCTCGAGAGAATTTCGGGGCACCCCTTCTACTGCTTTTTGGATGGCTATTCAGGGTACTTCCAGATTGAAATTGCTGCAGAGGACCAAGAAAATACCACTTTCACCTGTCCATTTAGGACTTATGCTTACAGGAGAATGCCCTTCGACCTATGTAATACCCCTGCCACATTCCAAAGATGCATGCTTAGTATCTTCAGTGATTTGGCGGAACGCATTATGGAGGTCTACATGGACGACATTACATTATATGGAGGGAGTTTTGAAGAATGCTTGATCAACTTGAAAATTGTCCTGCATAGGTGCATTGAGAAAATTTTGGTAATGAACTGGGAAAAGTGCCATTTTATGGTCCACCAAGGAATTGTGCTGGGGCATATCATATCCAACCATGGAATTGAGGTTGACAAGGCCAAAATTGAGCTGATTTCCAAACTCCTTTCTCCCACAAATGTGAAAACAGTGAGGCAATTCATTAAGTATGCAAGCCAGAGGAGGTTCATTATGACTTCGAAAATGCCAAACCTTCTTACCAAATGTCAAAAGGATGCCAAGTTTCAGATGGATGATGAAGTAAAGGAGTTTCAGGAGCCTGGGGCCTTGACCATCGCACTAAAAGTGAGGGCCCTTAACTGCGCTTACCTTTTGAGGTTATGTGCGATGCAAGTGATCTTGCCATCGGAGCAGTTCTCGGTCAAAGAGAAGAAGGGAAACCTTATGTGGTATACTATGCAAGCAAAACGTTGAATGAAGCACAGAGAAATTATACCACCACTGAGAAAGAACTGCTGGCAATGGTCTATGCCTTGGACAAATTTCGTGCATACTTAGTGGGGTCGGACATCATAATTTTCATAAACTATCTTACTTTGAACACCTTCTCACCAAGAAAAATGCTAAGGCTAGGCTTATTAGGTGGGTTCTCCTCCTTCAAGAATTCAACCTACAGATCAAGGATAAAAAGGGGGTGGAGAATGTTGTTGCAGATCATCTCTTGCAACTAACCATAGCACACAACACCCACAACCCTCCAATTAATGATGAGTTCCTGAGGAGTCCCTGCTGCTTATGGAAAATGCCCCATAGTATGCTCACATTGCCAATTTCTTGGCAACAAGATACCAATTGACTGTAAGGCACAAGAGAGGTAGTTATTCTTTGCAAAGATTCATTCCTACTATTGGGAAGAGCCATTCTTGTTCAAATATTGTGCTGATAAGATAATTAGAAGATGTGTGCTTGGGGAAGAACAACAAGGAATACTCAGTCACTTCCATGAGAGTGCATGTTGAGGTCATTTTGCTTCCTGGAAGACTCCATAAAGGTGCTCCAATCTGGGTTCTATTTTCCTTCTCTCTTCAAGGATGCCAACAACATATGTCATGCATGCGAAAAATGCCAAAGACCAGGGAAGATCTCTCATCATAACATGATGCCCCTAAACCTAATTTTAGTAGTTTATTTATTCGATGTTTGGAGCATCGACTTTATGGGGCCATTTCCAGTTTCCTTTGGATACATATACATAATGGTGGGGGTTTACTACGTGTCTAAGTGGGTTAGCAACTCCATGCGCAGTAGCATCATTGCTGTTGTATTGAAATTCTTGAAGGAAAACATCTTTTCAAGATTTGGGGTCCCCAAAGCCATAATCAGTGATGGAGGTTCACACTTTTGCAACAAACCTTTTGAGAACCTACTAGCTAAATATGGTGTAAAGCACAAAGTTCCCACCCCTTACCATCCTCAGACTATGCCCCTAAACCCAATTTTAGTAGTTGATTTATTCGATGTTTGGGGCATCGACTTTATGGGGCCATTTCCAGTTTCCTTTGGATACATATACATAATGATGGGGGTTGACTATGTGTCTAAGCTGATAAAGGCCCATGCAGAGTAGCAATTGCATGTATTGAAATTCTTAAAGGAAAACATCTTTTCAAGATTTGGGGTCCCCAAAGCCATAATCGGTGATGGAGGTTCACACTTTTGCAACAAACCTTTTGAGAACCTACTAGCTAAATATGGTGTAAAGTACAGTGGGCCACCCCTACCATCCCCAACTACACAAGCTGAGCTCGCAACAAAGGGAAATCAAGAGCATACGATGAAAGTGGTGAACTCCAATAGGAAATACCGGTTCTAAACTGGCCGATACTCAGGCATACGTAACAACCTTCAAGACCATTCTTGGAATGTCACCGTATTGCCTAGTCTATGGCAAAGTATGCCACCTGCATGTGGAGAATGAATATAAGGCATGGTGGGCAATCAAAAAGCTAAACCTGGATTTGGGAAGAACTGGCCTAAAAAGGGTCCTCGACATCAATGAATTGGAAGAATTGTGAAACCATGCCTAATTGAACTCCAAAATTGCAAAAGACAGATTAAAGAAATGACATGATCAAATAATAGCCCAAAACTTTCGCTAATGGGATTCAAGTATTACTGTATGATTCAAAGCTCCACCTCTTCCCGAGCAAGCTCAAGTCAAGATGGACTGGTCCATTCATCATCCATCAAGTTCATCCTAATGGATCCATGGACTTGCTCAATTCCAAGGATAACAGGGTATTCAAGGTCAATGGGCAGAGGCTAAAGCCCTGGCAAAGACAAAGCCACAAAGCACAAGGAGGAGATCCCCTTCCTTGATCCTCCTTGAACCAAAAGCTGATTTTAGCAAAGGGTTTACGCAGTAGACTCGTAAAACCACTCCAAATTTTGTTGAATTTTTTTCTCCACTTTGCTGTTTTATATAATTCTCAATCTTAGCTAATTTTCAGTAATTTTCTCGCCTCATAAATTTTGGTTTTCTCTGCTTTGTGTGTTGCAATGCTGGAGTCAATTTCAGTGCGTAAATTTTTCGAGTGCAAAAATTTTGCACTGCGAAATTATTGTGCCTGCGTCTTTTTAGTTCCTGCCTATTCACATTTCTTGACCTCTTGATTCCTGTAGCTCAATTTATTTTTCCCTAGTTTTTTTTTAACCTAGTTTTTATTGCCCATTTATGGACACTAAAAGGGTTAGCCTTTTCACCTTCCCTAACCCTTTATATAACCCCTCCCCATCATTCCATTTAATTTCACTTCTCCTTGAGAAGAAAATCCAAACATCCAAGTATGCCCAAGACCCATGGAGGGCACAACTACAGGCCTAGGGTGCAGCCTTCCTCTTCTCCCCCTGCTCCCGCCGCCGCCCCTACTCTCGCCTCTCACGCCTACTAAGAGCCGACGCCCCGTCGCAGACGTGGCACTTTCCGTCGCAGCCCATCGGCTACTCATGCCCCTGCTCTGCCCCGCCCGCAGGTATGATACACGGGTTGGGCTTACTCCATCTTTACCACTCACAGAGGTGCTCAAAAAGTGCTATTTTGAACCCCGTTTATTTCAAAGGTGCTTTTGAGCACTTTTTGCGTACTAATCCAATTAACCCTTTCATTTGCACATTAAGGTCCCTACTATTCTAATCGACGCATTTGCGGGCTAATTTGTAGTTTTTGCAAGCTATTTATACCAAAATTGTTGAGTCGATCCAAATAATCTAAGAATTAGGAGTCAAACTCAAAGATCGTTGCATCGTGAGCCGAAGGAAAGAGGAGCAGAAAACAGTAGAAAAAGGACCACAACAAAAATTTTGCTGGGTTGCGAAATTTCGCAACCTGCGAAATTTCTCATGGTTGCGAAATTGCATCCTGCCAGCCATTGTTCACCCTCCTGCACTGTTCACCTTTCCTGCTTTTTGACGCTTTTACCTTTTTGTTACATTTTTTTGTTTCTTCCAATTATTCTCAGAATAAATTTTTGATTTTGTTTTTTTTTTTTTGTAATTTTGCTTGGCTAGGCAGTATATAAGCCCCTGCTGCACTGTAATCAAAGAACTATTTGCTCATTAATAAATTTGGCGGGAAGCTTTCAGCTCTCCCACTCTTTTCCATTTTCTCTCATTTTCTAGGCAGCCAAACACCCTCCGAGGATGACAACTCAGAGGATGAGCGGTTAAAACCCTTTCCTCCTTGAAGTGGAAGGCTGCTGGGGATAGGATCTTAAGGCTATTGGAGGGTTTCATGTTTCACACACAGGTACTCACTGGCAGTTTTGTGTTTCCTTTGAACTCTATGTTTAGATCCCCTAGATTCACCTTGAATGACCTGTATTTGGTAATCTTTTAGAGTTCAGTGGATGCTTATTGCTAGATCCACTAAGATTCATTAGTTACCCTCTATTAATCATTGTGCGAGTCGTGGAGAATTGTTTTTCATCGCGAGACCAACATGCCTGCGAAAGTACCATTTTTCAAAGGATAATTATTAAGGGTTAGGTTTTATAGCCAAAGAAGATCCGATTCGAAGATTACTTACAGTCATCCTCCCCAACGCGAGGAAAGGCCCTGAAACCCTCGCTACTTAAGAATCCAACCCCAGTGACCTAACACTTCAAGGGGTTCTATTTTACATTTTTATTTATTTTATTCTTTGTTTGCAACCTACCAAACCTCATTGTTTTTATGAAATCCTTAAATCCAAAGTGAAATTCACCATTTTGAATCACTGCAAATCATTTTGTACGAAGAAAACTGATTAGTGCCCAAAAATTGCAATTTTGAACCCTATTTTTAATAGGTTTTGAGCGCTTTTTGTGTACTAATTGTTATAATTAACCTAATTCGATGTTCTGTCCCTATTGTACTGGACGTATCTCGGCTGTTTTTTTGTGAAGTTTTTTACAGAATTGGAAGCCAAATCGCCGTGTCAACTAATCATAACAAAGTCGGGTTGATTTTATCAATTTCATATGGTTTTCTATCAATTTCAGCAAGCCGGGAATGAAGAATATCAAAGCAAGAAGAAATGGAATAGTGCAACGTGAATAGTAGCAGCAGGGAGCAATGGAACAGTAGCCAACAGTTATGAACAGTGCTATGTAGCGAATTTTTCTCCCGTGAAAATTCCAGCTCTTCAAACGGCCCCGTTTTTGTTTTTTCTCCTTTCTACCCTTGTTGTATCACTTATGTTTGGATTGGATGGTATTTCACTTGGTTTGTAAGGCTATATAAGCCATTGTAATACACTGTTGACCTAAGTTTTAATTTTTTGACGGAAGCAAATACGGGTGCTCTATTTTCTTCCCAGTTTTCTCTCTTCTATTTTTCATTTTCTCTCACTTTTTTGTGAGTTCAAACACTCCTTTTCGAGGATGACAACTCAAAGGATGTTTGGCTAAGGTCTCAGATTCCTTTAAGAAGAGGGGTTGCTAGGCTTGGGAAGTAAGGTTTGTATTTTGTTCTCCGTTTTTTCACTTAGTAGGGTTTTTTTGACATTTTAATCTCAAATTTGCAACTCAGGTTTAAAGCTCTTTCGATGTAATTCTGCCAATACTTTACAAGCTTTAGGTCTGTAAGGTATCTAGCTTTAGATACACTAATATCCATTAGTTGCTATTTACGAGCCACTGGAGGTAGGTTAAGGGGTTATATTTTCACTGTACATGCATCCTCATTTATCCTTGCAATCTTTAGGTTCGTGGATGCTTATTATTAGATCCACCGAGATTCATTGGGCTTCTACTGTAATCATCATAGATGGCCAAGTGATAGATTGACCCGAGGGGAACCCTATAAATGCTAAATAAATGCTTTCTATCAAAAGGAAAATTATTAGGGTTTAGTTTTAAAGTTAAATGAAGATCCGGTTCGAATTGACTATAGGTCATCCTCCCCAACGCGAGGAAATGAACCCGAGGACCTCTTTGTAACCCTATCAACCCAACCTAGCAGCCCAACACTTCAAGGATATCTTTTTACACTTTATTTTAGTTTATTTCGTTTTATTTTCAATTTCCACAACATCAACTCCACACACTTTTTACACCAAATCCTAAAATCCAAAACAAATTCACCATTTTGAGTTTAATCCAGAATCATTCAGGCAAAGAAAACTCATCCCCGTGGTTCGATCCTAGATCGCGATACTACAGTTATGCTACGACGTAGGAGTAATTTAGGTTATAAATTTTGTTGATTCATAACACCCACCGTGGCATTTAATCAAATGGCGCTGTCGTGGGATGGTGCCTAAGCACATTTGACTAGCCGGAACACTTCAGGATCCTCATCACAAGTAATCGGTGAATTTCTTTTTATATTTCATCGTCATTTTTTTTAGTTTACTTCAAAAAATAAAATAAAAAAAAAGTTGCTGCAGGACTATTTTTGGGTTGCTCGCTTGCCGCAGTAGAACTATTTTAAGTGGATTAAAAATTCAAGGCAAGGCCAAGACATGTGCCTGTGGGAAAATCTGACCTGTGATCAAATGGAAGAGGGAGAACAAGATAAATAGCACCGAGCGGAGAGAAACCCTAGAGCATACATGTCCATGAGGGACTATAGAAATCCTCCATGGGGCGTAGTGCACCTCATACATGGTTCCTCCACAAAGATGCACCCCTCCACATCCACAAATAAACCTTTCCAATGGAAGAAGCCACTGAACCTCACCAAGCTAGTGGGTAACTTGTGAAGCTGCCAGAAGACAATCAATGCTCAATTGTCGTAAAATCGACACTATGGAAAACAATGTAACAATGTAAACGAGAAATTGATGGACTTCCAAAGTGAAATGGAGCATAAGTTGACAACTACGGAGTGTTCAATTTCCAAAGCTTACTTGGCCGGCATGATCATCAGAGGAAGAGAGTCAAGATGAAGAGTGCCTAAGTGACACCATAGTGGAGGAGCAGTGTCAACAGCAGCTATTATTGAAATCCTCAGATATTGGTGCCCTTTGTGCGTCATGGAAGAAAGAACTCCCCAATGTTATTGTGAGGGGCGAGTGGAAAGAAAGTAGGGAGGCAAAAACATCCTTCAACAATCCCCATAGATTTGGATCCTAGTGTCACTGCCCAACCCAAAAGCAGCCCACTGCTAGAGTATATCCTGCCTCATTGACTGACCACAGGAGCACTTGAAAGCCACGCCAATTTGCCTTTGCTCTTATAAAACGAAGAATTAGTGGCCTTGTACAAGCCTTTGCCACTACATCCAAGAACAATGGCGACTACACATACATGGCATAGTGGATGGTTCGGGTCTTTGGTTCGGTTGGAGCACGAGACCTTGGCATTTCTAGCTCCAACGGTTCAGAGCTCGAGAACCAAGGAATTGGTTTGGGGGAGCACAGTCTCCCCTACTTTTTGTTTTTATCTTTTCTTATTTTACTTTATTTTATTTTATTTTATAATGATTTCTTTAATTTTTCTTTTTAGATTTTCCCTAATTTTTAGTTAATCTTTGTGTCTAGCTTAATTTTCAATTTTATGCAATTTTTCTTAATTATTTCTGTGTTTATTTTTGCTGGTTTTGGTTAATTTTTGGAGCATAAGTAAAAATCTGAAAAATTCGCGATCTGAGAATTGTAACCTACCTTGTTCGAGTTGCAAAAGTGAACTATTCTTGCCAGTGGTTGTCCTTTTGTGATATATATATATATATATTTGAAAAAAAAAAACAAATTTCGCACGTTTGCTAAGTCGCAACTTTGCGAAATTTCGCGGAATACAAAATTTCGCAACTTTGCGAATTTACCATAACACTGCATCACTTCCATTTGTTTCGCTCATAAATTTTTCATCCGAACTCCGTTTTAGGTGTTTTTGGTATCGTTGGAAATATTAGAGAGTGTAGAATCCAAATATAGCCAGAAAAAATACTTTTGAAATTATTATGAAGGTGTAATTTTTAAAATTCTTCAACTGGTCACTTTTTTCCTCTCTTTTCTTCTCCTAACTTGTTTATTTGAAGCCCAGAAGCGAATTAGATAAGGTGTCGATGGAAGCTTGTGATCTCATATCAAAAACGAGCACATCTCATCAAGGTAGCACTTCCTTCTCTAACTTATCCCGAGTCCCATTCAAACGATGAGACATTTGGTTGGGGGAGAGTTAACGAAAAATTTATTTTATTCTATATTTTGTTTTATTACCAGAACCAAAAACTGTTTTATGATGTCGTTAACATTATTAATTCTTTGTGAAAAACTGTGCCATATATTATAAAAAAATTGGACCATTTGCACCCCAATTTTTGTGTTGTAACACAATGGTTTGAAAAGTTGAAACTTTGTCAGATGCATCAGTTCTTCAGATTTGGTTCCATGCACCTAGATGAGTGAATGATTAGTTGAATTCTTATTGATTTCGACATTTTCTTCGCTCTAGCTAACCACTAAGCCTGATGAAGTTTCCAATAATAGAAGTGAAAAGTACACAACCCCCTTTACTTTACTGCAGCCTATCCTGGTGTCGTTGACTACCTTTAATAGGCTAAGTACCCCTGTGGAAAGAAGGCCAATGGAGTCTTCCAAAGAAAAAGAAAAGAAAAAAAAGAAAGAAAACGAGAAGAAAATTGCAGCGCTTTGCCTTGAAGAGAGCAGAACACGGTCAGGGGTTTATGGCCAGAAAACCTTTAAAGCACAGTGCCCTAAATGGCTGGATGGGAGCATCGACTTAGTGTTACCGCTACAGCTATTGGATGGGTGAAGTTTAGCGGGTGTGAGTCTTTGGAGCCTCATCATTCGAGTCGGGGTGAAACCTGAAGAGTTTGTGGTTGAAAAATCCTTATGGCTTGGTGCTCTAAACCTTAACTGGTTGGGAGACATCGACGAATCCCCGTTACATGGACTTTGGTGAAGTCGATTCCTCAGCATTGCACCCACAACACAAAAAGAATTGTGGAATAAGAGGTGGGTCCTGATCTATTTATGTTGGTTAGCATACTAGGTTGTGCCAGTAGCTTGGTTGGGGGGAGAGTGCAATTTGGAAATTTATTGTTGAGAGCTAATCAAACAAACACTTAGATTTTGGTGGAAGTTCCTAGTTGAGTCATCGAAGGCTCTTTTGATACTCCATTTTGTATGGCATTCATTATAAAGTGATTATTAGGCTAAGTTTTGGTAATTTTCATTGAGGGTTAGGCATTACTTCTTCTGCAGCCTTTTGAAGCGCAGCCTTTTGTAACATAATTTTGTTATCGTTTTGCCTGTTTTTATATCCTTCTTCATTGCTAGGGACTAGCAATGTCGGTTCAGGGGTGTGATTAGTGCCCAAAGTGCTATTTTAAACCACTATTTTAAAAGGTTTTGGCGCTTTTGTGTACTTATTATTATAATTAACCCAAATTGACATGTACGGGTCCATATTGTACTTAATCGCATTCGTACATTTTTTGTAGTTTTGCGGGGTGGAAGCCAAATCGTCGTGTCAATCCAATCATAACAAAGTCGGGTTGATTTCCATCAATTTCATATGGTTTTCTATCAATTTCAGCAAGCCGAGAATGAAGAATATCAAAGCAAGAAGAAATAGAATAGTGCAGCGTGAATAGTAGTAGCAGGGAGCAATGGAACGTAATGACCGTTATGAAGCAGTGCTATGTGTGAATTTTCCCCTGCGAAAATTCCATCTTCCAAACAGCCCGTTTTTGCTTTTCTCCTTTCTACCCTTGTTGTAAGTAAACATGCTTGGATTGGATGAGTATTTCACTTGGTTTATGAGCTATATAAGCCATTGCCTTCTACTGATGACCTGTTTTAATTTTTTAATGGAGCGAATCTGAGTTGCTCTGTTTTCTTCCCAGTTTCTCTCTTCTATTTTCATTTCTCTCACTTTCTAGAAGCCAAACCTCTTTCAGGATTAAAACTCAAAGGATGTTTGGCTGGGTCTCGTATCCTTGAAGAAGGGTTGCTAGGCTTGCAAAGATGGGTTTGCATTTGTTCCCTGTTTTTCAACGAGGTTTTGACATTTGGTTTAGGTACCCGCAACTCTAGGTTTAAAGCTCTTTGATGTACTTTATTTGGCCAATACTTTGCAAGCTTTTAGGGTTCAGTGTATTCTTAGCTTTAGATACACTACTATCCATTAGTTGCTATTTACGAGCCATTTGAGGTGGGTTAAGGGGTTATATTTTCACTGTAGATGCATCCTCATTGATCAATACTTGATAATCTTTTAAGGTTCAGTGGATGCTTATTATTAAATCCTCTGAGATTCATTAGTTGCCCTTTACGAATTATTGTAGGATGGGTCAAGGTGATAGATTTCTTGTAGG
The DNA here is from genome assembly GCA_016808115.1 of Tetrastigma voinierianum. NCBI lineage: Eukaryota > Viridiplantae > Streptophyta > Magnoliopsida > Vitales > Vitaceae > Tetrastigma > Tetrastigma voinierianum. The sequence goes on along the minus strand of JAEQBH010006347.1, from coordinate 33,277 downwards.
AACCATAAATGCTAAATAAATGCTTTCTATCAAAGAGAGGAAAATTATTAGGGTTTACTTTCTAAAAGTTAAATGATGATCGGTTGGGAATTGACTATAGGTCATCCTCCCCAGCCGAGGAAATGAACCGAGGACCTCTTTATAATACATCAACCCAGCAGCAGCTGACACTTGAAGGATTTCTTTTTACACTTTATTTTAGTTTATTTCGTTTTATTTTCAATTTTCACAACATCAACTCCACACACTTTTTACACCAAATCCTAAAATCCAAAACAAATTCACCATTTTGAGCTTAACAGTAAATCATTTGTGCAAAGAAAACTCATCCACGTATTGTTCGATCCTGCGTGCTATCTTTACTTGATGATTCACGCTACGGCCGGTAAAGGAGTATTAGGTTATAAATTTTGTTGATTCATAACACCTATTGTGGCACGAATCAAAAACCCATCCATGAGTTCGACCCTAGAGCCGCTATACTGCAGTAGCTTTGTTAAGGTAGTAGGAGGAATTTAGGTTATAAATTTTTTTGATTCCGGAACACCTACTGTGGCATGAATCACACGGCCATCCCAGGCCCATCTAAGTAGGCCCCGGACTTGGGCTCGAGCGAGTCATCCAATTCGAGGCACCAAGAGCCCCATTCTCCACCTGTTCAGGGACCAGCTAATGACTTTTCCCGGATCACATCTCCTTAACATTATCGTCCCGTGCTTCCATTGCGGCCCCATTACAGGCAATTCAGATTGCAGTACCGCGGAAGTGCACAGTGAAACATATTATGATTTACCATCTTTTTCCTAGACCAGAGCTTCGGAGATTCCATGAGGCTTATCTTTGCGGTACTCCACAGGCAGCACATGACCCGTCTTGGGTTTTCTACCCTAGGTGGTCATTGAGTTATACATACTATGACATCCGAGGCAAGTCCCCGTCCTACTACCATCCGGCTACTCCATTATTAGCCATTGAGGGCACACTTGGTAGTCAACATTATAGCTGCATTCAACTTCCCAATAGTCCTAGCCAACTCGGTTAACTACAGACTATGGCCCCACCCCTTGCCTTGGGAGATGGTTCGCCTATTATCCAGAGACGCCACAACAGGATCTATCCTTTTCCTGACACAGCTCCCCCCGGGTATGCTCCTTATCGACCATATACTGCAGTCTAACCTTTTCCCACTCCAACATATCGTATAGAGGAGAGGAGCTATTATGGAGGCTCTATATCGCATGTACGAGGGTTTTTTGTTCAGCCTTACTAAGCTTTTCATGACCTCCTTGTTCCACTTTGAGGACAAGGTCTGCCTTGAGAACGACTAAGGTGAGTCCATACCCACTCTATTCGAGGCTATTATGCAGTGTTTAGAGTATATGGGTTTTTCCCTCACCCGAGCCCCGATTGGGCGCCGCCCTGGAATTGTGAGCCATTCTTCTTGTTGACGGTGGCGGTTCTTGCCAGGTGCTCAGCACCTCCCCACCTCAGACATAGGCGATTAAATTGCCACGGTAGGGTGAGTTCGGGTCAACAATATTTGTATGCCAGTTCCTCCTGCTGCGTGAGTCAAGCTCTTGCCAGCATAGTGATCTAAATTCGAACAACGGGGATGGGTTTTCATCCTATGAATGATTTGAATCAGTGTTTGAATATGGTGAGGCTTTTGTTTGGATTTATGGATTTGGTTCAAAACAGTGGGGGTTGTTTGTTTCTTTGGCTCTTTATAATGGCAAAGTTCGAGTATTGAAATGGTAACCTTGGAAGGTTTAGGTTACTAGCTTGATAACATGGGGCCAATGAAGTGTCTGAGTTATTTCCTCTCATTATGGCCAAATGATATATAGTCAAAGCGAAAGCCCAGGATCTTTTTATTAGCCTAACCTAGAACCACTCCCATTTGAGTCGACATAGGTATTATGCATTCAAAGTCCCATTCAGTTTAAAACCCTAGCACTCAACCTCATTTCAATGGCTCGATAAATGACATCTAAAGGATATCAGTGCATCTAGCATTAAGCATGCACCTAAACTACACAAAACATGCAAGTATTGACCAAGGGAATGACATTAAATAGCATTAAACCCTAGTTTGGAAGAACAGAGACCATAAATACCATACTGTAACAATCAAAGCATGAGGACAACTGCGGCAGCCCCAAGAGCCAGCTGTGCAACCTCTCTTCAAGGCTATGAGAAGCAGCCAAAGCATCCCATGAGTTTGTCATCCTCGAGGGAAGTGTTTGTGGCAGAAAATGAAAGAAGGAGAGAGAGAAGAAGCAACAAACCACAAAATGAAAACTGCGAAACTTTATAAAATGAAAAGTTCTTAGGGTTACAAAGTTAAGGGGTTTATATAGTACAACCCCAAAAGTGTGAAAATACACAAATACCTAAACTATTAAATTAGCCACCAAAAGGGAGCCAAAAATGGTAATAGCTGTGAGAAATGTGGTCGTTTAGGATCAAATATCTACAAAATCATGGGCGTAATTTAAGCTATGCGGGAATTTATTAGCATAGCCAGAAAATTTAAACTAGCCCTAATTCCTTCTTATAGCGAATTCTACGAGAGATAGTGAGTGAAGAAGAACTTCTCTATCTTGTTGAATTTCGCTGGCTAGCGAGGGAATTTCGCTAACCCTAAGCGAAATTATTGTGAGATAGCGAGGAATTGCAAATTTTAAACTAGGAGCAGTAATTTTTCGCTAGTTAGCAAAAAATTTATTTCATGAATTCTATTTCGCTAAGTTGCCAAATTTCCCAATTTCGCTATGATTGCGAGGAATTTTAAAATCGGTGAAATTTTCGCAATCATAGCGAAAATCCTGGGATTGCTCCTGCTTCTCTTCTTTGCTCACTGCATCCATTTTGCATTTCTTGTTCATCACTTTTCCTTCAATTCTTCACTGAATCTTGATATTTCATCTCCTTGGCTCGGTGTTATCATCGAGGATTCTCGCATTCAACACCAATAAGGAGCCAAGCTTGTTGTTTGAAGTTCTCAAAAACCTGCAAAACTATCCAAAACAACCTCGAAAACAAATAAAAAACACTAAGTGGACATGCACATGACAATTGACTTAATTGATATGATTAGTCTTGTAGCACCCAAAACCTATCTTGAATAGGAGTTCAGAAATAGCACTTTTTGGGCACTAATCACACCCCTAACCGACCGTTGCTATTCCCTTGGCAATGCTAAAACAAAAAGGGTATGTATCTGCGATTAGCATAAGTATATATAGTTCAAAAAAAAGTGTATGTCTGAAAAGAGGCATTACCTTTAAAATGAACAATTCTATCTTTGTTAGAAAACCGACATGAGAAAGCGAAAACCATATAAGGGTAGTTCTTATTCGACATTGGATCCAAGAAATCAACCTGAATTTCCACCAAAATCCTAATGGTTCCTAATGTGACCAGTTGAGCGATAGTGCGGAATTATTCCTACCCCAACTGGCTACGCATGGCCTTAAAGCTACATTAAGCACTGACCTAAATAGAAGTTAGTTACCCTTATCATCCATGTTTTATCATAGGAAGATTGCAATCTTTAAAAAACTCGACTTCACGAAGTCCTATTGCTGGCGAAGTCTGTGATGACTCCCAACCAATTAAGGTTTAGGGCATCAAGCCAAAAGGATCACTTGACCACAAACTCTACAGGCTTCACCCCGGACTCTGAATGACTTCGAGAATTAAGCACCTACAATATGCTAAACTCTACCCATTCACCCGTGTAGTGAACACTAAGTCGATGACTCCTGACGATTAAGACTGGGCATCGGGCTTTAAAGGAAAACTGTATAACGGACCGTGTTCGAACTTCAAGGCAAGCGGCACGACTTTTATTTTCTTTTTCTTCTTTTCTTTTTTTTTCTTTGTGCTTTTTTCTTTTCCTTTGGAAGACTACATTGGTCTTCATATGACAGTACCCACAAACCTCTTATGGAGTCGTCAAGCAAGAGTGCAGGCCGGCTTTGCAAAGTGAAAAGAGGTATATAAATTCACAGCCTAATGGTACAATCTGGTGTGCAGTGTGTGAATTAGCTCAAGGGGGAATGTTAAAGGTTGAATAGGCTGAAACTTCAATTGACCAAAAACTGAATCATGCATGGAATTGCTCTAACATTAAGGTAATATACAGGGTTTCAATTTTTCAATTAAAGGCAATTCAATTGTTCAATTAAAAGCAATTCAATTGCTCAATTGAAGACAAAGAAATGGAGTACAGTGGGCATAAAAGTGAAAGAAAAAGTGTAGTAAACTGTAAATAACACTGTAAAGCTTTTGATATAACCAAAATGGCTAATACATGTTTAATATATATAGCTAGACATACAAAAGTATCATTGCCTGCTATTGGCTAATACATGAATCCTAAACAAAATTAGTAGGCAGTTGATAAAGCTGAAAACTATACATAAACATAATAGAAGACACTCATAACTCTAACTTTTCCTCCCAGTCAAAATATAGCCATGTCATAGGGATAGGAAAGCTAGAGACAAGAGTGTGACCACCTCAGTTACGTAATTGGTGGTGGATGCAGCCAATTGCTTTCTGCTTCTTGTAGCATGTCTAAGAGCTCTTTGCTCTTTGTGGAGGCTCACGTCTCGATGAGGCGGGGAACATACGGGAGACCGAGGTGACTCATATGTCTGTTTGGAGCATGGTATGTGCTTGCTTCTCATTTCGAGTCAATCTACACAGTCCATGACTGTGTAAGAAGCCAATGGAGCAGACTGACATCCATGACGCACCTTTAGCTCCCGCGGCCCGACATGAGCGTACTCGGTGATGTGATGTATATGATGGCGGGAGTGTCGTGGTTTGTCGCTAGGCAGTGGAGGAGATGGAGGAGATATATGGCCTTTGGACTCACTCTCCGTCTCGGCCACAAGGGAGCATGATCATCTCTCCTCTGGGAGTCCTCTGCCTCCTCATCAGGCACCTCCTCCTGGTCCCGCTATCGGAGGAGAAAAGAAATCGGCATCACCATAGCTCGCTCCATAGACGGGACTAGGAAGCATGATCCTCCTCTGATCAGGGCTCCTCACCGGAAATCCCAGTCGCTTTCAGGGACTGGCTCGGCCGATCCGTGGCATCAACGGTGCCACTCGGCTCGAGACCGGGCCCGCTTCGCGGTGGACCTTGTCTTGAAATGTAGCGGGGAGGTCATCACGACTCGGAGGCCCCGAACGGGAATCCTGAGATCCGTCCTGAGCCTCGAGAATGGCTCCACCGTTATTTGGACGTAGTCTTTGGCAGCCCGGGAAAGGCCCAGTCTGGCTTGAGATGATCAATGAAAGGCTTATCACGGCTGGGAATTTGCCGCTGAAAATCTGATCTCTTTGTGGTGTCTCGAGAATGCGGACCATCTCCCTGTGTGTCGGTTGAGGCCAATCTCGATAACCTCCAAAATTGGCCTACACTATCACACCCCGGGCCCGATCTTTGGCAGAAATGTTTGCCGCTACGAGAACTCTGGTCGATCATGTCACGGAAGCGAGCTCCAGCGGACTCGGCATCCCAGGAGGTCATAGAATGATGGCCCCGAATCACCACGGGGATAGTAAACTGTCGCGTCATGAGCGGTTGGAGAATCTTTGCTCACGTCGATCGCATGGAATCCACGAGCGAGGATCGGTCGATCTTAAGCCGTCGTAGTATGACTCTCGATGAAAGTCTGCGGCTCATGGTCGGCGTTCCGTTATCAGGTCGGTAAAATGGGTCGTCGATCCTCGAAGCGGCGAAGATGCGGGCGTAGGCTCGCCTCTGCTGTGACGGGGGTATGAAGGCGAGTCACAGGCGATGATGACTCGCCGGTCCGAATGCAGGCCCGCTTGGAGAGGCGAGGGGCCCTCAGATCTCCTCACGAGGCGGTGAAGGGGCGGGGGGGTCCCCATGCGGGTGCAGTACCTCCTGAATCCCTGAGGCTCCTCAAGGACTGCCTCGGGGACTGGCTCTGGGCCCCGGAGCTGGGCGGGGCTGCCTCCTGCTCAGGAGTCTTGAGACCTGACCCCGGGGCTGAGTGGACCACCCCTCTGGTGCAGACCATCCTTTGCCAGTGGGAGGACAGGGCGGGGCAGGTCGGTGTGCATAAGCAGGCGGACGGGGCTTCGGCTAAACCCGCGATAGGGCCGCAGCTAGGCGGGGCCGCGGCGGTGGGGCGCACGACCCGGGGGCAAAGCGCGGTATGGGCGGGCCCCGTCTTGTGGCGGGCTAGAGTGGGTCGAGGCACGGTCGGCGGCGCCACCGGCGGGAGCCAGAGGCGCGCGGCTATGGGGCTGCGAGATAGGCTGGAGCTAAAGAACCTTTGCTATGAGCAGTCTTCGAGACGGGGCGCAGTTATGCGCGTCTGCGGTAGGGGGCGTGGGCTGGCGGCAGCGCGAATGGTGGCGGCAGCGGCGGCCGGGGGCTGGGGCGAGCTACAGGGAGGCGCAGCTACTAGAGGCTCGAGGCTCATTTGCTGGAGGGAATGAAATGGATTTAGCTCCCCACTGCTTCTTTTATAGGCCGTGAGGCGACCGAGCTGACCAACGCTGAACGGTTTAATATAGTAGCGAAATCTGTACCTATCCTGCAAATTGAATTTTCAGCATTAAAATATAATTAATACTAAAAATAAAAATTATTATATTAAAAATATATCAAAATTAAAAATTAAATAAAATTAAAATAAATTACTTAAAAGGAAAAGTTACTAAAAATAGAAAGCGTGAAATTCTCTAACTTAAAACTTAAAAAGCAAAAAAACTTTTGGTACGCAATTTGGTTTGTTTGACACCAAATCATTTCGGCTTTATAACTCCGTTCATGGGGGGTCAAGAGGAGGAGCTCCTCGGCCGGCGTGCTTTGAGCTATAGCTTTGATGTTTGATTTCCCATTATTGATTTTCTCTTCACTGGTTGATTTTGGGCTGACCAATTTCTCTGGAGTAGTGCCTGATGGCAACTCCCAAACAATTGCTTCATCCTGGTTAGCCAGTTCTTCCAATTTATGGACATTTGGCTTTTCTGCTTTCTGATCAACTGATCATACTTCATTCAGTCCTCTGATTTTCATTTTCCAGTGCTTGTTATTCAAGTGAAAAATATTCAGCTCCAATGTCATGTTGCCAAATGTTAGCTACATGACTCCATTCCGAGGAAGTGATAATTGCATTAGCGGTGGCGGAAATGGTCTTCGGAATAATTGGCACATGATTGGGCCCATTTGCTGTGGCTCGGTATCCGGCTTCTGAAGTCTTGGATAGTAGAATTTGTCTACCTTTACCAACACATCCTCAACTATTCCCTTAGGAATCTTTACGTCAGTGAAGCGATGAAGAGTGATGTTGGTAGGTTTTAAGCTATCCCAAACCCTAACATACACGAGTATGGCGGTAGGTTCCTGTGACCCACCCCAAATCTAGCAGTGCTTTGTCTATGGAAGTCCCACCAATGTTGACTGAAATTGTGGGAGATCCTGGATCCTTGTATTTGACTGGGTTCTTGCTTTGGATTATGGCACTCACTTGCTCGGTTAGAATGCACTTTTTCTCGTGCAATCCCTTTTGATTGTACAAAGATCTTTCAAAACTTTGCATGGCGAGGGGACTTGTTTGATGATGTAAAGAGGGTATGTTGACCTTCCACGCCTTAGGACTTCGGGATGCACACTCTTTGGGATGCCTTCTTCTTGCTTCTTAGTGCACAGGGAAATGGAGTGGCATGCGGAGTGCTTCGTGAGTCCTCGATGATTACCCTCTCGAGGTTCGGCTCAGTTTCTTTGCATTTTCTCGAAGTGAGGCAGATTTGCTCTATTTCTCTTCCCGCTCCTCGGGGTGATTATAGCCTTCACCTCGTCCATTCTGAATTCTTTGGATGATCTATCTCATATGGACCCTTTCGGATTTGGCAATGTTTGGGAAGGAACCTTCCTCTCTCTGTACCTCCGGCCCAATTTATTTGATCTTTGTGATTGAATCTGCGGGTTATCAATTTTTTGATTAAGATTGCTCAAGCCCCATCTATTCTCTTTGTTCGTGCTTTCTCAGTGTCGATCCTTCCTTGTTATCATTGATCCCCTTTTGCTCCTCCACAAAATTGCCTACCACCTTGCTCAAGTTCAATATGGCTTGTTCCACAAGAGAAGATGATGGTGGTGGTTGTGGTTGAGATGAGGAACCAAACTGTGGTTTGGCAACAGGGGGCACATAGGCAGGAGGATTGGGTTTCCAGGAGAGGTTAGGGTGATTCCTCCAATTGGAATTATAGGTATTACCATATGGGGCATTGGGTTGTGGTGGCTTGTATTGACCTACGACATTTGCACATTCTGACATCAAATCCTTCACTGAAGGGGCCGTTGGATAATGTTCTTACAGTGGCGGTGGCTTGGGAAGTGGTGCATGGATTGGCCTATACGATTTTGATCCACTTTGCACTTTTCTCATCAGGAGCCGTTTGCCTTCTAGCTCCTCCACCTTCCTAGCTAGGGTTGATATTCTTGCTTTCACTTCCATGTCCTCTGAAAGTGCATAAATCCCCCCCCCCCCCTAGGGTTGGCTATGGGCCTCATTTTCTCCATGTCTCTCGGGTTTGGCTCATCCCAACCCTTGGAAGTTTTAGCCACATAGTTTAAAAAGTCCATGGCTTCATCTGGGTGCTTACTCAGAAAATCTCCTCCACACATAGTTTCCAAAAGCTGCTTCATGGCAGGAGACATACCACCATAGAAGTGGTTTACAAGCATCCATGTGTCGAAACCATGATGTGGACAAGCACTAATGGTCTCCATGAATCTCTCCCAACACTGGTAGAACCTTTGTATCGAAGCAAAGGTGTAAGATTTGTCTTCAAATTGTGGTCTTGTGAGCATTGAAGAATTTTTTTAATAATTACTTTGCGTCTCAACCAGAAGCCGATGGTTACGGGTCTCGATTAAAGTTAAGCCATATCTTTGGCCTTGGCCTTGTCTTGAGGTTAATGGAAATGCCTTTAACTTCAACAAATCCATGTCGATTGTACCTTCCTTAAAGGTTATGCACACTTCCTCAAAATCCCTTATGTGAGTGTATGGGTTTTCATTCTCCATACCATGAAATGTGGGGAGTAAGGGCACCAAATAGGGTTTCACTGCCACATCTTCAGCAGGAGGTATGATGCAGGAAGGAGCACTAACTCTAGGAGAGTGTATGTGGTCCCTCATTGACCTGTATGCTGTTGGATTCATAGGGGTTGCTTGTTGACTCTGCTGTTCCTCAGGTAAAGGATCCATTTGATCCTTTGTGTACGATTTCCTGTGACCTTGCTCGGCGGGTGTCTTGATTCTTGCAATCTACCTGAAGTGTCTCTATCCCAATGGTGCATAAACACCTGTTACACAAAATTAGACACAACAAAGAGCACAAACAACTTGCCAAAAGGGTTAGTGTTAGCTAAACATAAAAAATCAACTGAAAGAAACAAAACGGTCTGATGGCGCTTAGTGGTGAAAGCACAACGGTTATTGCAAATGCAATTCAAAAAGGATTTAAAAGGTCACCTACACTTGTAATGTGGATTACAAGTACACATCAACTCATCATACGTAGTTTGGCACCATCCCCGGCAACGGCGCCATTTGATTCGTGCCACGGTAGGGTGATTCGGAATCAACAATATTTGTATCCTTAGTTCCTCCTAACTGCTTGGTAGTGACTCTTTACTTGACATAGCGGAATCTAGAATTCGAACACGGGGATGGGTTTTCATCCTATGAATGATTTGCATCAGTGTTTGAAAATGGTGAGGCTTTTTGTTTGGATTTGTGGATTTGTTTCAAAACAGTGGGGGTTGTTTGTTTACTGGCTAACTGTAATGGCTTAAAGTTAAGTGTGAAATGGTAACCTTGAAGGTTTAGGTTACTAGCTTGATAACATGGGGCCAATGAAGTGTCCTCGGGTTATTTCCTCGCATTATGGCAAGTGACATATAGTCAGCCAAAGCACAGTCTTTGTTTGGCCGAAAACCTAACCTAGAACCACTCCCATTTGAGTCGACACAGGTATTGGCAAATTTCAAAGAAGTCCCATTCGGGTTTAAAACCTAGCATTGACCTCATTTCAATGGCTCGTAAATGACATCTAAAAGGATATCGATTGCATCTAGCATTAAGCATGCACTAGCCTAAAGCATGGCAAGTATTGACCAAGGGAATGACATTAATAGCATTAAACCCTAGTTTGGAAAGTGGGAACCATAAATGCCATACTTTGTAACAATCAAGCATGAGGACAACTCTGGCTGAAACGAAGCCATGACCCCTCATAGCTGAGGTACATGTGAGGCTTAGCCCGAGCATCCCTTGAGTTGTCATCCTCGAGGGAAGTGTTCTTGGCAGTAGAAAATAGAAGAGGAGAGAGAAGAGAGTAAGCAAACCCTAAAATGAAAGCTGCGGGAAACTTTATAAAATGAAAAGTTGCTTAGGGTTACAAAGTTAAGGGGTTTATATAGTACACAACCCAAGTGTAAAGAAATACACAAATACCTAAACTATGAAATTATACAAGGGCCAAAATGGTAATACATCAAAACGTGGTCGTTTGGGATCAAATATACAAAAATCACAGGGCCAGCAATTTCGCTATGCAGGGGAATTTCGCTAGCCTAGCGAAATTTTGCTAGCCTAGCAAAATTCTACAGAGATAGCGAAATTGAGAAATTTTGCTATCAACAGTGAATTTCGCTAGCTAGCGAAATTATTGTGAGATAAGCGGGGAGTGCATCTTTAAGCTATGAGCGGTAATTTCGCTAGTTAGCAAAATTTCGCTACCTAGCGAAAATTCCTGATTTAAGCTAGGATTACTTGAATTTCCCGATTTATATGATTAGAATTTTCGCAATCCAATGAAATTTTCGCAATCATAGCGAAAAATTCTGCAGGATTGCTCTGCTTCTCTTCTTTGCTCCTTGCATCCATTTGCATTTCTTGTTCATCCTTTTCCTTCAATTCTTGTTGAATCTTGATATTTTAAATCTCCTTGGCTCGGTGTTATCATCGAGGATTCTACTTATTGACACAATAAGGAGCCAAACATTTGTTTGGGATTCTCAAAAACACAGCAAACTATCAAAACAACCTCGAAAACAAATCAAAAACACTAAGTGGACATGCACATGACAATTGACTTAATTGATATGATTAGTGCGCAAAAAGCACCCAAAACCTATCTTGAATAGGGTTCAAAATAGCACTTTTTGGGCACTAATCAATAGCTGAGGACATAGCAGTTGACCATCCTGCAAAGGATACAGAGGAGTCCCAGATTGCACCATCCGCAGCTCAAGCAGTCGTTGCTCCATTACCTACATTGCCGACATCCTCTACACCTCCAGTGCCTCTAGATCCTACAGCGTCAGTTGGACATAGTACATCAGCACCACCACCGCAGCATATCTTCATATCCACTAAGGATTTTCTCACTATTATGGATTCAGTCCGCACCTTCTCGATACGTCGACATCTTTTGCGTGCCCACCTGACTGCGCGAGAGGATGACACGCACGAGATGTCATTGCACATAACCATGTCATCCTGCGTGCAGTTCATAGCAACTTTGGGCCTGCCTCCTGTATCTCTCCATCGGTAACTGCCGGGCCTCTTCGGATCATCCTCCGGCGACACCGGCGACAACCCACTGACACCCTCTTAGGCTTCATTGGAGATGCTAGCGCCAGCCCAGTGTGGCTGAATTCTCCTTTAGCTTCATCAGTGACTCCTCGGGCCCGAGCGGATGACATCCCACAGTTGCACACCACTGAGGAGGTAGCACTTTCTTCTCTAACTTTCCAATCCAAGCCACAAGTGAGAGACGATGTGACATTTGGTTGAGGAGAGTTAGTGAAGGAGTAAGCTTTAAGCCATCTTTACTCTTTATTTTGGCTTGAGTCCATTTTGTTTTTGTTCGATGAAACTGTTGTTTACATTGATTTATTGAAGTACATTAGTTTCTTTTTGTAAAAGCCAAAATATAGTCATATCTCTTTTTATACACATATCATAAACTACGATTCTGAGTTTAAAATTACACAATTATTTTTGTGTTTTGCACAATTTATAGTTTGAAAAGTTGAAACATTGTCCAATTATGTTGATGTTAGATTAGTTCCATGCCTAATTGAGTGGATGATCAGTTGAATTCTTGTTGCTTTCGACCTTTCACTTCCACCTCTAGCTAACCACACACTGTGCACATCAGGTTTCAACTGTAAGCTGAAAAACTATCTAGCCTCCTAAATCTTGCAAAAGCCTGACCTAGTTTTGTTGACCACCTTTAATAGGTTAAGGACCCCCATGAAAAGAAGGCCAATGAGTCTTCCAAAATAAAATGAAGTGAAAAAGAAAAACAAATAAAAAAAAAAAGAAAAATTGCTCACAGCTTTGTAGAGCAGAGCACGGTCAGGGGGTATGTAAGTGAGTATTTAAAACCGGTCCTTACTAGCTTGGCCCAGTTTGGGAGCCCTTGAAACTTAAGTGCTCTCTTACGGGTGAATAGGCGGAGTTTAGCAATTTGTAGGTCTTGGGATTTCAAAATCATTTTGAGTACGGGGTGAAGCACGAGAAGATTTAGTGGTTGAAAAATCCTTAAGACTTAATGCCTAAGCCTCAATCGGTCAGAGCCAGGCCCATGATCCCCCTGTTACATGGACTTCGTGAAGTCGATTCATCAAGATTGCAACCATGCAACAACACAAATGTCGAATTGAGGAACAAGAGGTCCCGACTATTTAGGGCTAATTGTGTGTACTAGGTCAGGTACAGTTTGGTTAGGGATAGCCTAATTCTCAGTATTCATCATGAAACTAATCATAACACTTAATTGTGAAGTTCTATATTGATTCTCTGGGGAAGGGAAACTCTTTTGACGCCTGTGTTCTGATGGTATCTCACTTCTCTAGATGGTTATTGGGCAAGGTCCTTGATAGATTCTCATTGAAGGTTAGCATTACTCATCCATGACATACTTTAAATACCATTTGTTTGAGAACATAATTTTTCCGAGCTCCTTTGCTTTGTTTCTTTCTTTCTTTCATTGCTATGGACAAGCAATGTGTGCTTCTAAGTAGGGGAGTGATTAGTAATCAAATAGTGCTATTTTGGAACCCTGCCACATTGGGGGTTTTGAGAACTTTTGTGTACTAATCAACTTAATTAACCCGACATTTTTACACTAAGGTCCCACTATGTTTCATCAATGTATTTCTTGTGGCTATTTTGTAGTTTTTGCAAGCTAATCTCAATTAAATTATTGAGTCAAACTATAAACGGGCAACTTGGAAGCTGAACTCAGATTGGCAGATCATAAACCAAAGGAGGTAGGTTTAAAATGTATAGGACTGCAAAACTGGTAAAATTTTAGTGTGGTCATAAAATTTTAAGCTTAGGACTTCATTGGTTGTAAAATTCTTTTCAGATCATGTAATTTTTTGCAACTGCCTACATTTTTGGTCAAAGACCTCATTTGACCTTTTTTTTTTTTAGTGATTTTTCCTGAAAATACCCTTCATGTAATAGTGTGGTATTCCATGTATTTTAACACTTTTCTTAGATTCAGCTATATAAGCCCATGTGTACTGCACTGTAAAGACAAATTTTGTATTCTGATAGTCACAGAGAGCCATGGAATGCCTCGAGCTCTTTTCCTTTTCTCTCATTTTCTTCCATTTTCTCTCATTTTTCTGCTTCATCAAACACCTGGAGATGATTAACCCGAGATGGGTCAAGCAACCTCCTCGTAAGATTCCCTGAAGAGGAGGGCCACCGGGCTTCAACATGAGTAAACCGGTTCCTGGGTGGTTTTAACGCATAAGCATTTATTGCCATTTATGTTTATCTCTCACCTAGGCTTAACCCCTGATGTACTTCGGACAATCAAGATTGCACCTTTGTATCCAAATGGCGCCACAAAAGAGCGGAATCAAATGGAACTGGTCGTAATGTCACCATCGAAGACCGGCGGATCGGTCGATGAATTTTAACTGCCAAGGCCATGTCCAATAAATGTTGGGCATCCTCAAAAGAAAAGTTATATTAGGGTCCGCTGAGGTGGTCAAACGAAGATCCGCCCTGAATGAGCATTAGTCATCCTCCCCACGCAGAGCACCCCTGGTGGACCCCCGGGCCACGTTAGATTTCAAACCAGTGCCCGATGCTTAGGAGTTCTTTATATTTTCTTCACCTTGTTTTGTTTCCAACCATCAACCTGAATGTTTTTATAAAAAACCTGAACCTCAAACTGAATCACCATTTCGCCAACCATAATCATTTGCGCAAGGAAAACCACCACGCGCCTCTAAATTCTGGGATAGTCACGCCCGTAAAGAGTTGGCGCATAAGTGGGGAAGGTTTAAGTTTATAAATCTTTGCTGAACCGGACTAACCTATCAACATGAATCACTTGAATTTCATCAACACTACTTTATTTTGGCTTCCACCTTAGATCAAGAGATTATAAACTCAAAGGCATGGCTCATATATGATGGATCTTGACTTAGTAGACCCAACCCTGTATTGAGGTCATAAGGCAATGCTGACTAATGAGTCTCAAAACCATATCATTTTTAGTATATTTTTCTGTGATTTCTTTAAGCAATTTATAGACCATTTAATGGACTATGGAATAATCAATTTCAATCCTTTAAAGGTTTTGCATGTTTTGTTCAAAATGAAAACAAATGTAGCAAGAAAAGTTTAAAACTTGAATGAAGTGCTAAATGTCCGCTATATTTGAGAATGTGTCACACGATATTATCAAAACAAGTCGCCAACAAAAGTTCAAGGTAACTAATAAAGTGGCTGTGTTGAAACAAGCAACATGATATGTCTAACAAGAGACAAAGCTTGAGCTTTCGGTGCCTTGGTTCAAACATCGTCAAACATTTTCGCCAACTGTTATAAACATAATACAGAGAAGGATTGATTGATAAATGTTGCAACAAAGAAATTTATGTCGCAAACATAATGAAGTTATTGAAGATTACAACCATGTCAATGATAATGGATTTTTATGCCCATTGTCTGCGTTAGTTCGAGAAGAACGTCAAATAACATCTTCGTTTTGTCGTGGATTGATAAAGCAAATGATAGAAAGCTTTGTCAAAACATCCAAAACCCAAAGGCTGCGACATAAAGAATTGAAGAAGAGTGAATGTCACAGCACAAACTGGCGTGTCATGGTTAATACAAAATGGTAAGAGTAGAGACAAGTCGTTATTGTCACATGGGACAAAGGTTTTCATGGTGTCATGCCAAACATTTTAGAACGACAGATCAGAAAAGAGTGACGTGACATTTCAAAGCGCCACATATAAAGTTTGAGAAGAACAAGGCAGAGGCTAAACGCCAGACATAAACTGCTCTTCAAGATAACTACAACAAATGCTGAGAGAACTCGTCATGAAACAGGAATTATTATTATACAAATGCTTATAAAGAACTATAAAGAACGTCAAAGACACATAATTCTTACGTCATCAATATTACAACGGGAGTGTCAATGACATAACGGTTATATTTGAGGCGGTGATATTTGTCTCACAACCGGTCATGTCATGACATTAATCTAAGAGGTGTGTGCCACCGTGAAGAGAACCCATTGTCGCTTCGGTCGCTTAGAGGTGGCAATCGAATGTCGCGATATTCAAACTTATATCGTGAACATAAAAAGCCGTTTCAAAAAATCGGCGAAACTCCGGTCAGATACAAACAGAAAGCAAATAATAATCAAGAGCCGCATGCAAACTTTAGAAGATAAAGCTTTGCGCCCAAACACAATGATCTATATTAACAATGCAAAGTGGACGGAAAGAAATGTGTCGATCAGTGACATCAGGCCTGATAACGACAGCAAAATCATATGAGCCTACCCGCCGAGACGGCAAAGTCCGTATCAAGATAATCTGTAAGAAAAGGCACAGAATATCGCTTTTGGATAACAACTGCAAGCCACAACAGAATGTGACAAAAAATAGGTATCAGTTTCACAAAATGTGCCACTACCAGCCACTTTTTTGTAGATCCACACTTCTAAACTTGATGCCTCAACATTTGAAAAATCTATTGGTTAGAAGCAATATGTCACCGCTAGCTGGCTAAACCAAGAACATCCGGTGAATGGAGTATCCTCATAGATATTATTTTTCTTTATTTATTTTTCGAGGTTTAGGTTCGCATTTTACATTTTAGGCTAGTACTTTCTTGGATCGTTGATCCCGGCCGAAGTTTTGACGCCGTATCTATCGTACAATTTTGGTTTTCATTATTGTCAATTCTTCAATGGAATAAGAAATTTTATGAGTTCATTGGTTTCATTTTCTTAATTTTGTTAATTTTTCGATCAGCATTATTATTATTCAGAACCGCGATTTAGAATCGGTGCTCTTCCTGGAATGTAATTGATGTTACAGGTTACCATTTTTCCGCAACTTGAAAGAAATGTCATAGCGGAAATGTTAACTACTTTAATCGGGTATTGTTCTTAGAAATTAACTGTCTGCAATATTAACAACTTGCACCCCAAAATGACTCAGATCTCTTGGCCACTTCATGATACTCTAAGTACATAGATAGAAAGATTCATAAGAGCATAGAGCAAATGAGTCAAGGACATGCAATGATTATGGAACTTAATGGTCTCAAAGATTATCTCATGCAAAGATAGAACGAGGCCACTTTGGCGTTGGGCCTCTTTCTTAACTCCTCATGAAATTCTCGCAAGGCTACAAATTTCTTAAAAATTTTCAACTTTCCTGTACAACATTTCCTCTGATATTTTTATCTTTTTGATTTTTTCCTGTAGTCTTTTCCTCGTGCACAATGTTAACTTAAGTGCAGCTTTTGGTAATTTGTATTACACAATTATATGGCAGTCAAGATCCTGCATGTGAGATTTTAGAGACATTCAATAGTATAGCTTGGAAAAGCTTGTTCTACAAGCTTCCATTTTTCCTAGATTCCTGGTTGTGGATAAAAGGAGTGACTTTAGAGAGAAAACAAAAAACAAAACAAAGCTGTAAAGTAAAACTGTGATAATATGTAAAAGGAGAAATCTTCGAGTTCCAATGCCACTAGGTTTCCGTGCCCTTAGGTAAAAGAGGGTTCCATTTTCCTCTCGTGATTTGATATCATATAAAGATCTCCTTACCAATACTAACTATTCAAGGTTATCTCAAATAGACCAAACTTTGTACTTGAAGTTGGAAATAAAAACAACACTTTGAATTACAGCTCCAATAACCCACAAAAATGATAATCCAATGTAATTATTAATGGATCTAGCAATGAGCATCCATTGAACCCTAAAAGCTTATCAAGTACGAGTCATTCAAGGTAAATCTAAGGGGGATTAAACCAATATTTTAAAAAAAGAAACCACATAAAAGCCAATTAAAACATGGAACCTCTAGAATTTTCATTCTTACCTTCAATTCTGTTTCCTTACTTAAGGAAACAGGCTGTAGCCATTCCTCCTCTTCTCCTCAAAGTAATGTTTATCTTATATGGTTTGAAGAAAGGCTTCTAAAGGCCTTATTGATACTTATTATAGATCCAAAGTGATGTTCATCACATTATCATCATCATTACGCGATCGTTGAAGAAGCGTCGCCGTCCGAGACCATTAATGGGACGCAAATAATACCTTTTCTTTTCAACGATATTTACTTAGTGTCATATTATAGCCACCAAGAACCGATCTTCACCAAAAGATGTTTCATTTTCAATCACTTTCAAAGAAACCACCGGACGATCCTGTAATCATTATACTATAGTAGCGCTATGCTATGCTAGTATGAGGTATTAGGTTATAAATTTTGTTGATTAATAATTCTACGGCGATTTAATCAAATGACGTCGCTGTCAGGATAGCGCTTTAGTGCTAATGACTATCTTTGCGGATACTTGTGACTTTCATCATGTCGGGTGATTTTCTCCTTTTCGGGGGGGACAAGAAAGGATCACTTCCTCTACCCTTCATGGACCGCTTCTCAAAAGAATTTTCTACTACACCCTTTATCGCTCTCCGGATGGCTATTTAGGCTACTTCCAGATTGAGATTGCTGTAGAAGACAAGGAGAAGACCACCTTCACCTACCCATACCTTCACCTACCCATTTAGCACATATGCCTTATGTGGAGGATGCCCTACTGTAATGCTCCTAACTATATTCCAGAAATGATGCATGCCTGGGTAAGATTTTTAATGATTTACAGGAGCTTATTTGTGGGAGGCTCATATGGATGATATTATGGGCTATGGAGGGAGCTTCTCAAGAATTTTATCAACTTGGAAACCGGTTTCCAAAGATAGATGTATTGAGAAGAACTTGGTGCTGAATTAGGGAAAATGTCATTTTATGGTCAAACTGTGAATCAGTTAGGACATATTATTTCCAACAAAGGAATTGAGGTTGACAAGGCAAAAATTGAACCTACTAAATCGTTTCCTACGAATGTAAGACTGTGGAGGTACTCTTAGGGCATGCAAAGCGACAGAGGTCTACTGGTTATGATTTTCAAAATTGCTAAACCCTTACAGGTAAGCTTATTAGAGAAGGATAACACCCGCTTTGATGAAGACTCGCTAAAGAGCTGGAGGAGCTCAAGGCCTACGACCACATCAGACTCAATAGTGAGAACCCCCAACTGGAAGTTACCTTTCGAGGTTATGTGCAATGCAAGCGACCTCTCCATTGGAGCAGTTCTCGAGCAGAGACAAGAAGGAAAACCTTATGTGGTCTACTATGCAAGCAAAACATTGAATGAGGCACAGAGGAATTACACCACCATAAAGAAAGAGATGCTGGCAATGGTTTGAGGCTTTGACAAGTTTCTGCTTTACTTGGCTGGCCTGACATAATCATCTTCGCAGATCACTCTACGAAGCACCTAAGGCTCACTCAAGCAAATGCCAAGGCTAAAGCTATTATCGATGGGCTCTCCTACTCCAAGAGTTCAACTTGTAGATTAAGGATAAAGGGTGTGAGAATGTTGTTGCATCATCTCTCAGACTAACAACAAGACACAACACTCAACCCTCCAATTAATGATTTAATTTTACGAGGAGTACCTATGTAACGCCTTGGCCCAGTAGATAGGTGTACAAAGTAATATCTCCCAAAATATACCCTAGCAGTTTTTGGACTTGTTTAGGGTATATTAATAGCTTAATGGAATTTTCCGAAAATAAAATAAGAGACTCGAATTGAATATTAGAGACAAGGGTAAAGTAGTCATTTACCACTTGAGGACATAGTGGTCATAAATGAGAAAGACTAGGGGTTAATATCTAAAATGCTTGAAAATGAAATGTAAATAGAAGGAATTATGGACAAAGGGGCAACAGAGAAAAGATGAATAGAGATAAAAGAGAAAAGTGGGGACCAAAATGCAAATGAAAAGTTAAAAGCAAAAATGGGAATGGGTTTTGACTTGACGAACATGGCCTTAACAAAACATGGGATTTAAGATAAAAAATTGGTCTCATTTGGAGGAAGACCAAATCGTAGAGAGAAAGAGGAGAGGAAAAGAAGAAAGAAGAAGAAGAAAGAAAGAAAGAGAAAGAAAGAAGAGAAAGAAGAAGAGATAAGAAGAAGCAAAGCCAAAAGGTATGGAACTAACAGGTATGAATTCTAGTATGGCTCATATGGAGATTTGTATGATTATCTTTGCAAACCTAGGGTTTTGCTAGGATTTCATCCTAAAATAATCAAATATGGAAAGTAAGGTGGATGAAACCTTAAAGAGTACAAGAAGCATATGAAATCCTCCTCTTTGAGGATGGCTATAGTGATTGTGGCAAGTAATTGAGGTGTAGGGTTTAGAATAAGCCACTAACTAATCTACATGTTAGGGTTATGTAGGTTAGGATCCATATTATAGTGGAGTTTAGAGTAATTCATGATAGATTTTTGAAATAAGATATAAGTAGTGAAGGATTTGGAGAGTAGAAAGAGATTACAAGATGCATAGTAATGGTTTTGAGGTGTATATGAAGTATAGAGTTGAATTGAGTAAGAAAAATATGGAAAAAGTCTTCGAGAAAAGCCCACATTAGGCAAAATTCGAGCCACGTATGCTGGTACATGTAATGCTGTTTTCAATTTCGACCCGATTTTAGAGTACTTCAGACAGGGCATATTTATTATCCGATTTGCATTATTCAAGTGGCTAATTAAAATAGACTTCAAGGAGATAAATATACGAGAAATAGGCATCGTCAAATTCTGAAGCTCTAAGTGGCAATAAATTCACTCAAAGAGTGGGGCTATGTGCAAGCAAATTCCTGCATCAATTTGATCGCTAAAATTAATCCGAGTTGTTTTAGAGCATAACTACGAGTTGGTGCTCGAATTGGGTATTAATTGGAGAAGAAACCTTATAACCATAGATTCAAATAAGTGAAGAAAAATTTCAATTTATGAAGTTAAGACCCCAGAAATCCAAGGATAACAGTAGGTGATTCAGTGAGTTAACCAAATTGGCATCAAAAACATGTTGTAACTTGTGTTATGTGGTTGAGGGCTTTAGAGAAGGAATTTTAAATTGAAAATTTAAATAGATGTCATTGGATATATGAAGGAATGATCTGGAGAGTTTCATAAATTTTGAAGATCGTTTGAATAATTTTTGGGTCATAAAGTCTATAGAGTATTGTTGGAAAAAGGTTGGCCAAAATGAGTGTTTTTTTTTTTTTTTTGGGCTTTTTAGTGCTCAAGGATAATTTGTTCATTTGGATTTAAATGAATGTGTATGGTGAATTAAAATGGGATTATGATTAATGTGTGTAGTTGTGCTTTTTTCTTGAGAGCACGGGGAGCGGCGTCCTGCAGTAGGCACGGGAGCGACATCCACTAACCTCAGTAGAGATGCTTGACGGGAGTAGTTCAAAATTGCAGTGGTTCGCCACTTAAGATCATAAATTTCATGTAATTGGTTGATGTTGGTAATGAATATGGTAGTTAAGTAATCTAAAAAGAAAATATTTGAAAAGAGAGTTTTAAGTTTCAAAACAATTGATTTGTGCTTTGACACTAAGTAAATGTAGTTTTAAAACCCATGTATATTCATATGAGATATATTGAGATTTAGCGTTATGTGGCCAGCCTTGATAAATTCATTCACATGGTAGCTCACAACAAGAAAAAGTACTCTGGCGACTGTGCAAAAATTCAGTCATTGTTTAGCAGTTTACCATAAAGTAAAGCGCTACGTTCGCGATCACCGGTTATTCCGCCGTAGTTGGCTATTTGTATAGTTTGGCACCTAAGTAGGCGTGCGATGAATTCCGCTCGTAGTTGCCCGGAGTTTAGCACGCTACAGTGCGATGCGAGTAAATTACGTATTGTAGTTTGCTTTCGATGATAAGCTTTAGCGCCACTACGTGCGTCGCATTAAATTCGTAGCGTAGTGGTTGGAAATGACTTAGTAAGCTTCACGTTGGCGTTAGTTTTAAATCGCCGTGATGGTTAAAATAATTAAAGATATACACGGGGTTTTTGGCCAGAGGTGTAAAACAAATGATAAATTGTCATGTTAGCGTATATGATATATATCTTCGTTGCACTAACTTGTTTGTTCATTTGTAGCTATTTATATTCCACTGTGTGCTATCGCGGACGACAGGGCGTCATCATTTTGTTGTCTATATAGGTGGGCGTTATAGCCTATAGTGTAAAACGCACATGTATAAGAGATGGGATATGTAATTGAACAACATATATTTAGATTTTGAAATTAGTATTCAATTATCTTTTTGTAGAATAGCATGTGGTTTAGAGAAAAATGGAGTTTGCAATGAAATTTTATTTAGTTCAATCATATCTTATATTTTGAGTGAGGACCGAGAGGTCCTTTATGATTGTAGTTGGATTTTGGAAAATATTGGGAGTTTATTTTTACTCTGGTGTTTGTATTTCGGGATTAAAGTGCACAGTGTAGTCGTTATCTTTGCCGGATTTCGTTAAATCTAAAGGGGTGATTTTGATAGAAAAGTGAAAATTTTTTTTATAACCCACGTTTTCAAAGGTAGTTTTAGCAGTTTTAACGGCTTAGCTTCATGGTAACTTGTCGGTCGGCGAAGCTTGGCTGAGGAGGTTAATGTGGATTCTTAGCGAATTTCACATCCTTAGGAAGGAAGTCTGTCCAGCCTACTCCTAATAGATAATTCCCCATGGTATGCCCACATTGCCACATTTGTGGCAGCTGAGAGTTAAGCAGATGAGAGAGGCACAATGATGGGTTTTCTTGTAAATTATCTCATATGGGGCCTTCTTGTCTGAGATGTTGTGGCGATAAGATAATTAGAAGATGTGTGCACGAGAAAGACGTCAAGGGATGCTCGGCCATTGCCATGAGAATGCATGTAGATGTTTGCATTATAAATTATGAAGGTGCTGCAATGGGTTTTGTGCAACCTTCTCGCCAGGATCTTGCATATATCGGGGAATAAACGAAATGCTAAAGATTTGGAAGAATATATAGTGATCTATGATGCCCTCAAACCCAATCTTGGTAGTTGATTTATTTTGATGTGGGGCATGGGCTTTATGGGACCATTCCATTTATCGTTTTGATATGTCTACATTTTGGTGGGACTCGACTATGTGCCTAAACCGGTCGCTAAAGGCCTCAGAGAAGCTGCATCACGGTGGTCTGTTGAAATTCCTGAAGGAGAACATCTTCTTCATATTTAGGTCCCTAAGGCCATAATCAGTGATGGAGGTTCACACTTCTACAACAAACCCTTTGAGAACCTCCTAGCGCATGATGTAGCTACCGCGGCCACCCTCATTTCATCCCCTCAAAACCAAAGGGTCGGTTTAGCTCGCCAACGTGGGAAATCAAAAACATGATGAAAGTGGTAACGCTCCAACATAAAATAGACCCGGCCTCCTGGTTATTGGATTCTTTGTGGGCATATGGAACAACATACAAAAACCATCTCGGCATGTCCCTTATCGCCTAAGTTTTTATATGCGCGGCCACCTCGCCCGTGGGAAATTGAGTATAACGCCATGGTGGCGCCAAAAGTTTAACTCGGATACGGGAAGAAAGCCGCCTTAAAAAGGCTCCTTGATATCAATGAGCTAAAAGAGCTGAGGAATAATGCCTACTTCAACTCAAAGATTGCAAAAGACAAATTAAAGAAGTGACATGATCAGCTGATATCCCATAAAAACTTCAAACAAGGAGACCAAGTGTTGCTTTATGACTCTAAGCTCCACCTCTTTTCGGGCAAACTCAAGTCAAGATGGACTGGACCATTCATCATCCATCAAGTGTATTCCCAATGGACTGGATTGCTTAATTCTAAGGACAACATGGCATCTGGTTCAGTCAATGGGCAAAGACTAAAGCCCTATGCAATGATAAAGATACAAGGCATAAGAGGAGATCCCCTCCTCACTCCCTTCATGAATCCAAAAGGTTACTCCCTGCGGTGGGGTGTGGTCTGCAGACTCAGCCGCCCCAAATTTTGCTGGAGATTTTGTTTGTTACTTTCGCTATTTATGGTTCATACAATTTCTTTATTTCTAGTTTAGTTTTCAGTAATTTACCTTTCATATGGCTATTCTCATGAATTTTCGTTCTCTGCTTACAGTAGCAGAAGGCTTGGGCTTTTGTTGCAACGTATGAAATTGTGCAGTGCGAGAATCTTGTAAATTCAGAAATTTCTTAGGTTTTCTAATTCTTACACGGTTATGAAATCACACCTGCACGCCCCTTCATTTTCCAGCATCTTTATCTCCTGAAATTTTTCTTTTCCTACACATTTTCCATAATTATTCCGGATTTTCTAGCCCTATTTTTAACACCCCTGTATGGACCTTAATTGGGCTAACCCTTTTACCTTCCTTGACCCTCCTATTTAAACCCTACTCTCCCTCCCCACTCTCCCCCTTTATTGCTTTATTTCAACAAATTCTTTTCCTTATCAATGTAAACAATTTCTCCCATTATCTCCATCTCTTGCCTTCTCAGCTCGCATGGCTAAGACACTAAGGACACAAACCACGTACTAAGGTGGACTTCTTCCCTCCCGTCGACTGGCTCCCACTCCCGTCTCATCCCCGCACCACCGTTGTCCCTCCCACCAACCGCCGGCCCCGACCGCTTGATTATTACTCCAACATATTTTGAGCCCCGTTTTATTACAGGTTTTAAGCCAGCGATGGTACAAATCAAATTTTTGATAACTCACTGATACATTGAAGTCCCGACTTGCTACTTATCACATTTTCGTAGTTCTATTATCAGAAGCCACAGTATTTAAACACTTATTATCTTTCAATCTGTTCAAAACAATGAACCTGCTGAATTCGGCGATGCATGATTAAATCGGGAGGAAATTTAATAGAGCAAATATGAAGAAAGCGGGAAAGCAAGTCGTAGCCAAGATTGCGCATCGGGAACCACAATGTCGCACGCAACCGCCACCAGCTGACCGCACCCACTTTTGTGTTTACAATGCTGCCTCGTGGGCATGGTCAGCAAGTAAACACTTTTGTAATTTCCTATACTCAAGCACTATAAGCCCACCTTGTTTGTAATAAAATCAACTTTTCACTCCATCAATCAATCAAAGTTACACTAAGCTTCCTCCTCCGGTTTGTGATTTTCCCTTTCTCTTATTTTTTGTATTTTCATCAGCCAAACACCCTTTGATGATGACAAATCAATGGATGCTTGCCAAAAACCCTGGATCTCTGAATGTGAAGGCCACCAGGTGCCGGTTCGCTTAGCCGCATGTTCTCATGCTTCTTCATGTATGACATGGTATTTATTCTTCTGGCCGCTTCACCTTTCTGTTAAAAAATCTCTTAGGCATGCTCTCCTGTGTTTTTGGCAAGTTGGGTTCATGGATACTTTCACTAGATCCACCGATGCCCGCCATTGCCTCCTATTAGTTAATACCACAGTGCAAAGCTTATGAGATATGTTTTCATTGTTGCGGACGCTTATTCAATCAAATGCCATCTTTCAAGAGAAAACTTGTAGGGTTTAGGTTTTTAAAGTTAATGAAGATTCGTTCGAAACGACTATATGTCATGATCCCCAACAGGAAAAAGACCCGGCGATTACAAGCTCTGCTAATCCCAACTCCTAGTTTTCCCAAGGGTCCGAACCAAGGAATTCTCTTAACTTTTTATCCCGCTTATTTTAGCTTTCAACCATTCACACACTATTTTTTTTTTTTCACAAACCTCAAGTCCAACGAGAAACACCATTAATGCACTGAATCGAAAACCCATCCTCAGAAACCGACCAGAGCTACATACCGCAAAGAGGCTCATACGTCGCAGGTGAATCCCAGGACATAAAATTTTGTTGATTCTAACACCTACCGTGGCACGAATCAAATGGCGCCGCTGTCGATGGAGTCTCAGTGAGAAAGAGAAGCCGCGAACTTATGATTCACATCATAAGTTTCCTGGTGAAATCTCATTTCTTTTTATTTACCATTTTTCCTCATCATATCAACGCAGGAGTTAAATTTACCACATAAGAGTCGGAAAACTTTATCAGGCGCATTTTTCCCCGTTGTTGATTTTAACTAATACAAACTTTTGTTAGTCTTGTTTTTAAGGGTTTTTGCTTGTCAGCCCAAGGCGCCTATGCAAAGGAGACGTAAACACTACAGATCGAAAGCATATGCTCCACTTCCGAATCATGGTGTGAATCACTTTATAATTAATCAATCGATGGAGACCCCACCCAAGAGCAACAAAGACAACAGGGGTTCACTGGTGGTTCTCAAATGCCTATATGTCAATGGAGGGGACTCACATACACCCACCAAGGGTGAGCCACCCTCGCATAATACCCCCCGTGAGAGGATTTGTGGCGTGAGACCTTATTCAGCCGCCTCCCAACTTTTCATGGTATGGAGAACGAAAATCCATACACACACATCCGGGATTTTGAGGAAGTTTGCACAACTTTCAAGGAGGGAGCATTTGATATGGACTTGCTAAAGCTGAAAGCCTTCCCGACTCCCTCAAAGCACAAAAGCCACTCTGGCTTAATTCACTAAGGTCCAATGACCAATGTGAACTCGGGCGCAGCTACAAAGGAATTTTTGAAGAAGTTCTTCAGTGCACATAAGACCAACAATTTGAAGAGGAAAATTTATACCTACAAAAATTTCATGGCCAGTTGAGAGATTTTATCAAGGCTGGAAAGGTATCTTGAAACTATTAGTGCAATGCCTCACCATTTGCTTTGACACATCACCAAGATATAAACTACTTTCTACAACGATGAATGTCCCCGCCATGAAACAACTCTTAGAGACCATGTGTGGAGGGGACTTCCTCAGCAAGAATCCTGATGAAGCTATGGACTTCCTTAACTACGTGGTTGAAACCTCCAAGGATAAGATGAGCGAACTCAAGGGAGGTAGAGAATGAAGCACACAAGAACCCGAGGGAGGCATTTATTCACCGACCACGGAGGATGTGGGAATTAAAGGCTAAGTTGGTTCACCTCGAATGTATGATGGAAGAACTTGAACAGTTGAAACCAGCCAGAGCCAATGATCGATACATCTAACGCCTGCCAACCATGTTTCAATCACAATCTACCGGCTATCAAGGAGAACATTGTCCTCCTCGCGAAGTGATTTAATGGCTGAAAATGCAAATGCGTCAGGGCCAAAATAGGTCACCAATCGATGCCCAAAGATGCATAAACACCTATAATCCCAACTGAAGAACCACTCAACCTAGCTCGGGGTAATAAACCCGATATGTTCCCCAGGCACACAACAAAGAATAGAGAGGTTCTACCCTCTCAATAGCCAACACATGTACCTTCAATGCCAACTCATCAAATTGCTGAGCACATCATGAATTTATAAGGCAGGGGGAATTTTGTAGAGGATGCAAACCATTAATGCTCATTTGAATCAAAGAAACTAAAATGTGAAAGCTCCATGGACAAAAGAATCACGGGCTCCATAAAAATCCTAAATCGTAAAATTGATACCATGTCATCCATCGTTAACTGATCAATCAATGCAGAGAAATGGAGATTCCTTCCCGCATTAATTAACTTTAACAAGGGTTTGGAACAACCTCGATGTTAATGCAAGAAGCGTATGGTCAGAAAATAGTAGTGATATCAAGTTGAATTAGCCTCGATTATAATCTTCAACATTCTATCAATGAAACTGGAGATGAATTTCCAAAGATCTTGAGTATTGATTATGAATTATTGCCTTCCACTTGAAACAAAGAAACAAACAGCTTGAATGAAAATAGTCAAGAGCATGCATGCAAAAGAAGGAATGTAAAGCTACCCATCAAGAGACTAGTGTATGGGTTAATATTGAAGGAATTGCCCAAATTATTTGAAATATGCTTTCTTAGAACCGTAAAAGGAAAACCAAGAATCATATCACCTGAATTTCATTCAAATTGAAAAACAAAAATTCTTGAAAATTTTGAGAATCTGAGGAAGCTATTGCTTGGTCAATTGAGGATCTTAAGGAATTATCCAGATCCCTCCATTTGCATGCACAAAATATTGTTGAATGATGATGCAGAACTTATTGAACACCAGAAGGAGGCTGAATCTGTGATGAAGTGTTCAGCTCATAAAAAGGTGTTGAAATGGTTGAAATAAGGTTTTATATGTCCTCAGAGATCTTGGGGTAGGCGAGTCCATGTGGTTCCCCGAAGGTTGATTCTTGTGATCGAGAAACCTGAAAAGACGGTGGATTCCTGCAGGCTTTGTGACGGGATGGAGGTGTGCATAATTCTGAGGAGCGAACAACGCAACTGAGATCATTTCGCCGCCGCTTCATTGATCGGATGTTAGATAGGTTAGCAAGACACCCTCGGTTGTTTGTTGATGGATATTAGATATAACCAAATTGCCATTGCGCAAAGAAGACCGGAAAACCACTTTTACATGCCTGTTGGTATTTTGCATTTTAGAAGAATGCCATTTTAATGGTTTATTATGTGCTCTGCTACATTCGAGTGCATCTTTGTCCATATTCTCAGATTTGTGAGAAGAAGTTATAGAGATCTTCATGGATGATTTCCACGGTGTATGGATCGATTTGAAAATTACTGCATAATTTGAGGCCTTGATACTTCACCCAGTGCGAGGATAAGAATCTAGCTCTGAATTGGGAAAAATGCCACTTTATGGTAAAAGGAATTGTCCTATGGCACATGATTTTTGCGTGATGAAAGTAGACAAAGTGAGTTTAATTATAAAGAATCTTATGCTGCCACCACAGTGATCAAAGGGAATAAAGTTTTTGGGACATCTTTGGGTTTATAGAAGATTTATCGAGACTTCTCAAAGTTGCTAAACCATTATGTAGATTCTTTGGAAAAGGATACCAAGTTGAATTTGATGATCTGTCAGTCTTTTGAAGATCAAATCAAGATTAGTTGAAGCTCCTATCATGGCAAAACCATATTGGAATGAAATTTGGAATCTATGTGAAATACATTGATTATTATACAATAGGGGCGTATTGGGCGGAAGCCGACAAGGTGTTCGGGCGTATATATGCAATGGCTTTAAATGAAGCTCGAAAATTTACGCTGCGGAGATCTTGGCAATAGTATTTGCATGTGAAAATTTAGGCCATACATATTGGGGTCTAGTAATCATTATCCCACTACTTGATCATGCTGCAATTAAATGTCGTGTAAAGAAAGAAGCAAGCGAGACTGATAGGTGGGTGTTATTGCGAGGAATTTGATCACAGAGGTAGACAAGAAAGGTTGTGACAATGTGATAGCTGATCACTTGTCAAGAGTTGAAAAAACCTCTTTGTACAAGAGAGAGAAGAAGCACTAATATTTTCAGATGAATGATTAATTCCCAATGTCAACAATCACTTTGGTATCTTGATATTGTGAACTTTAGCATGTGGAATTATGCCACGGAGCTTCGATTACCAACAAAGAAAAAAATTAAGGGAGTTAAATGCTTGGGGTTTACTTTGGGATGACCCACTATTATTTAAAGAGGAGCTGATATGATAATCAAAAGGTGTGTGTACGATGAAGCGAGCAAGATCTTATGAATGTCATGCATCACCATATGGAGACACTGCGGGGAAGCGAAAACAACCCTCGAAATTCTCCAATCAAGATTTTATTTAATCTTATTTTCAAGGATTGTTTTGAATGGGTGGCTTGTGTGATCAATACTAAAGAATAGAAATATCGACCAAAAGGCATGAAATGCTCATAAAGTATCACAATTAGTGCAGTTGTTTTGATGTATAGAATAGATTTTATCGAGCCTTTTCCATCTTTGTTGGAAATTTATACATATACTATTATTTGTGGATTATCATCAAATGGTTTTGAAGCGACTTGTCCCAAAAATGATGCTAATACAATTGTGGGATTTTCTAAGGAATACGAAGCGATTTAGAGCACCTAGAGCTATCTCATCAGTGATGGAGGAAATGCATTTTAAATAAAGTGTTTGATAAACTTATGGGAAGATATGGAATCCCGACACATTGTGAAAGCAGCTTATCGTATAAAAACAAATGGGCAAGCCCGAAATTTTCAACGGGAGATAAAGAAAATCATGAAAAGGCATGGCTCCAACGAAGACGATACTAAAACTTGATGATGCCTTATGGGCATGGCTGCCATAGCTCCCATTCCAGATATACATCTGAGTTGTCTTTGGCAAGACTTGCCACCTTCCTCTTGGTGAATATAAAGCTATGTAGGCAATCAAGAAAATTTGAATTTTGACTTCAAGCCTACTAAGAAGAAGGCTACTTCAGCTAAATGAGTGGAAGAGTTGAGGAATGGCTTCATGATAGTGTAGAATCTCACAAGATAAAACAAGAAATGGCATGAATCAAAATATTTTGGGAAGAATTTAGCGAGGTAAGATGCATTTATTCAACTCAGGGCTAAAACTCTCGGGAAGCAAATCAAATGGGTGGACGGTATCTGAGTAAAGTATCAAATCTGACCTTTAGGCGGTGACAGAAACGATAATAAAGAAGAATTCAGTGATGGTAAGAGATTGACATTACTTGGGAGGAATTCGGATTATAAGCAGAGCTCTAGTTAAGGTGAGAAAAATATGGAGAAACAAAATCTCATGGCAAGTCCGACTAAAAGACTAAAATTGAGCAGCTTTGTGGAAGCGATCCACATCACACGGTTTCATTTCGTTTTTATTCTTTTTGTACTTAGTGGTTTACCTAATTTTGTGTGATTTTATTCTTTGTTCTTTAAATTATATGTTTCTTGGGACAACCAGAGTGTACACAAGGAATCTCTACATTTCAAACTTCCAATCGCAGGAAACAAAGAATGATATATTCTTCTCTAATTTATTGAATTTTGTCTCCGAGATAGCATGATTGAAAGTTTGGGGGAATTTTTTATTTTTATTTTTGTGCTTAAATTTTGAATCTGATGCATATTTGAATGGATTCGTTGAATATTTGAATGATGAATGTGAATTGAATTGTACTTGTTTTGATTGGATTTGGTGAATTGAACTTGAGAATTTATTGTTGAGAGACACGGAAATTTTCTTAGTCGCAACACTAGATTTTGGAGACTATCTGATTTTTAGTGTAAAATCAATTCAGGTCGCGACCAAAGCGGGCTATCACAAGTAAGTTGGAAGAAAGAAGTTTGTGACCACATCTCGAATTAGCAAACAAAACTTTTCGATCGTGACGAGAATTGTCCAAATCTCGATAAAATAGGTTTTAAACCTTTCATTTTAGGCGTCGCAACATTGGAGATATGTTTATTGAAAATCATTAATTAAGAGACTCGAAATTTAATGTAAGCTACCCCCATCACTTACTTAATCCTTGACATTGAGCCCAACTTCCATTCCAACTCACCTCATCTTCAATTCATTCAAACTTTCGTCACTTTTGCATCCATCGTTTTCAACCCGACTGGGCGTATTAATACGAGCGAAACGGTAAATTAAGGAATCGATTTAGGTCGTATTTTGAAGAAAGAATTCAAAATTGAATGCCTCTCGGAAAGAAAGCGATCAAACTTCCTTCAAGTTTTCCTCATTCTTTCTTAAAAATCTCTGTTGGAAATAGCGATTTCGGATCAGAAAATTTCACTTAGTTCATTCATTGGGAATATTAAAGAAATTAAAAGCTTAACTGCATTCCCCGAGAGAATCAAGGTCACTATAAAAGGATGGAAGACACATAAAGAATAAACAATTAAAATAGAGAAGGGAGAATGAGGGAAAAAAGGCAGAGTTCGAGGTGCAAATGCGGGCGTATGAATGGAGTCGGAGAAAACAAACCAATTCAGTCCTTGATTCCAAAAATTCTTTTGTCATTACAAAAATGGATGATGGGGGAAGAGGTGGAAGAAGGGTTAACGAGAACCCCCATCATCCCGGAGGAGGAACTCAGTGGAGGAGGCAAGGAAAGGCTCACCTTGTTCATTGCTCGCTATCAGCCCCTTCCTTCAGAGGCGCAAATTCGACAAGGGAATGATAAAGCGGGAGCTACGACCTTTAGGAGGAAGCATAGGGTTCACTAGATCAAGAAATAGAGAATTTTCCTCTGGATTAGATACAATCTTATTTGTAATTTTGCAAGTAGTTTTTTGTATAGATAGAAAATCGGATTAAATACGACTTGTTGAGATGTTTGATATTTGAATAAATAAAATTCAGTTGCTTAACAAATTGATTGTTTTAGGTTCTAAAGCGATATGCTGAGTGTGGTTTGTTCATTAATTATTTGCATAAAAAATATGATAGTGTCTGAACAATGACAAATGACCAGATGTTTTATCCCAAGAGCAGTGATGAAAAGAAAATAAGAGGCGGACATCGTTAAAATGAATTTAGGAGTTCGCATTACTTGAAATCAAGTTTTAAAAGCGTAGAAATAGGAAGAATTATATTACTAAAGGGACAAATAAAATGATTGAAGTTTTGTATATAAACAGTGAGTCCATACAAGTCTTGAAAGAACAGTACACAAGGTCCACAAAATTCTTGAACCCTTGAAAAGAATTAGTAACATCTTCTGGGGATTCACAATTTAGGATATAGGGTCCTAGAACTTGTAAGATTATTGGTTGAGGCGAAATCCTAGGTAAAAATAGTTGACAAGAAGTGATAGAGGCCATCTTTGGAAGTTTGAGCCTTTCCAAGCCTACCCTCACTATATGCTAAGGCATAGACTCTAGTCACGATTTGGAGCTAAACATGCACGATTTCTTCCAGTGCTTGGCTGATTAAAGCGAATCCACTCCCTTAAGTAATCTTGCGACAAAGGCCCAATTATCGGTTCGAACAACAAAGTTTGCTGTAAAGAAAACAAGTTTGAGAATATATTTCATACATTACAAGGAAGAAGGAGGAGAAGAAACAGATTGAAGAAACGAAAGAGAAAAAAGCGAGAGGTGAAAGGAATGGATTTTGTCTTGTGGCCTATCTCCCTTGAACAATTAAGCTCAGGGGGTGTTTCAACACCTAGTACCCTAATGCCAATTGGTATGGGAGTTGCTAGCCCAAAGTTCTCTAAGAGTGATAGAAAGCCTAAGAAAATGAAAACATTTATCTTGTTCCCTTTCACGGAAAAAAGAAAAAAAAGATGTACGGACAAGATTTAGGAGAATCTGTGAGGAAGGAAAAGATGAAATCTAAAGCGATTAGATGAGATCTAGGTGTTATATCTATTTCAGTATACTGTGCACAAGCTTAACATTAAAAGCCTGAAAGACCTCTTTGATCTCGAAGGTTGAATTTACCTACATTAGTGGAGATCGATATGAAAAACAAGCCTATGGGACCTTGACTAGTTTCCCTAGAGATTCCAGAAGATTAACTAATTCAAAAAAGATGAAAAAGGATTGAAGACACGCACATAGTCCGCGAGAGATCTGTTGGTATCTTTGTGTAAATGCGAATTCATCATTGTATTTGTGATAGAAGTTTGAAACCATTCCTTTTTTCCTCGTGGCGAAGTTTAAAGGATGTTGCTACCTCCTTTTCTGCTGAAGTTACAAATTGGGGATAAAGTTGTGGTTTGAATTAAGAAAAATGTCCTTTAAATAAAGCTCAATTATTTGAGGATAAACAATTCTTTCTTCTCTTTGCTTCAGGGGCGATCAAAATTTTAAGTTTAGAGAAATTTGATGAGTCAAACTCATTGATTTTAATACATTTTCTAAAATATTTTTGCAAGATAAGTATAGATTCATGTAAATATGGATATCACTCAAATTGTTTGCGAAAATTACAA